>JARJHM010000171.1:0-489279 GCA_033356055.1 Carex pumila
GGGAGATGATCACAGCTATAATAACCTGTATTATATTAGATGTTTTATGGCTCTTTCTAGACTGTCAACATAGAAATTTTTGCCTGGTTTTGGGAAAATGTCTAGGTCAACTTAGATCATTTGTTGACTTGATGTTGGAAAATTATGTAAATTATTGGACTAAAGTTTAATTATATCTTGATACAAGCGAAACTATATATCAACACATCGTGATTTTGGTAATTTGGACATTTCATGGGACTAATTTAATATGTTCAAGTCAGATGGTCAAATTTTTCAAATGACCAAAATTATACATTTTTGTAATTTAGTGGAGGTTCTTTGGCCAGCATTGGTCGACCATCCCAAATTATTAAGACCAACAACCCACCTCTCAATTCTCAATTGGACAAAATTAAAATAAAACCGTTAATGTTTAAAATTAGATAAATATTATAAACTTTAATATTTTTAATAACTTTTTATATTATTTTAATAAATACTTGATCTGAAAAAGTGAAATGAATATGATTTTACCACTATCGGCTCTATATTCGCTTCGGTTTCACTCGTAATTAAAAAGTTGATTTAAATAAATAAATTGAAAGATATTGACGATAATTTGCTCTAGAACAAAGAAAATCAGAGAGGAGAGGAAGAGAAAACGCTACTGTTACAGGGGTAACTCTATGTTGAAAGCTTCCCAAATTCGTACCCCCGATTCGGAGTGTAGATGGAGTAACACGAGTACGTACCCCTTTCTTGTCTCCCGTCCCCTTCCTCTGCGCAACAAGTTCTGGAGCACAACCTTAGATTTGTAACGTGAATTTCTCGGAAAATTCTATCACATCAAGGTTTGAATTTGAATGAATTCATCATTTATGTGTTACCGCCTTACTGGGTAAAGCTATGTGGAGTGGGACCCAACAATGCTGTCAATTTCTGATACTGAGGTGAAATCAATGAGATACGTGTACAGTTGTTTTTCCTTTACATTATGGTCAAGTTTCCACTGTTAGTCATGTAAATTGAATTTTTTGTAGAAATGTGAAGTTTGTTTGGGAGATACCTCAAAACAGAATCACCAGTTAATTAGATCGAGGAAGAAGCTCCTTTAGATATTTTTAATGTTCCATATATATTTTTGTAATAACCTGTATTATATTAGATGTTATGAAGCTTTCTAGACTGTCAACATAGAGAAATTTTTGCCTTGTTTTTGTAAAATGTCTATTTCAACTTGGATCATTGTTGACTTGATGCAAGAAAATTATGTAAATTATTGGGCTAAAGTGTAATTATATCTTAAAGGGTGCCCATGTAGTCAATACAGGGCTAGCCAGATCTTTGGATAATGGTCTTACCATTTTATTTTGGAAGATAAATGGTGTTTTGAACATACTTTAGATTGTTTATATCTAACTCTCTTTCTTATAGCTCGAGATCCTGATTTGTTGGTTAGTGAGGCTTTAGAACATGATTTTTTTAGATATCTCTTTCACACGCCAATTAACAGGTGTCACTTTTCATGAGTCGCATAATCTGCTTTTCATTTAAATAATTGTAGGCTTAACCCCCTTTTAAATGACATTTTATTATGGAGATGGTATTCTATTGGTAAGTTTACAGTTCATTATTATTATATGTTACTTGAATATAGAGGTATTCCCTAATTTTGAATTTACATCTATTTGGTCATCCAAAATTCCTCTGAAAATCAAAATTTTTCTCTATCTTCTCAAACGAAATAAACTACTGACCAAAGAAAATCTTACTCATAGAATTAGGTAGGTAATACATCATGTCATTTTTGTGGTTCATTTGAATCTATTGATCATTTATTTGTGCATTGCCCCATTTCTTTTCAAATATGGAGTTGGATTGTTCAACATAATAACTTTTTGTTTGAGGGTTCAACTATGATGATATATGGTTTTTGAATGCCTCTATTCCCCTTAAGGATAAACATTTGGTAGAGCTTGTTCGAGAGCTGTGCTTTGGTGTTTATGACCTGTAAGAAATAAGCTTTGTTTCCAACAATCTCGTATGCCTACTTTAAAAGCCATTGACTCCAAAATTATTACTTTAGCTACATTCTGGTGTAAGACTTTAAATAATGGTTCTTTGCTTAACCTATCTTTAATTTTGCCTTTGAACACTAATGACTTGCCTTCTCAGGATTTGATTATAGTAGGCCCACGGGCATCGGTTCACGAGGGAGGTCCAGCGCTAGAGGTAGAGCACCCTCTGCTGGCACAGGAAAATTTAATCCATATGCTTGAGTTAGAGTTCCTCAATGATTAGTTTGTGCGGTCTCTTGCTATTAGATGTTTACATTAGCATGGCTTTGTTGTGTTGACTATTTGGCTAGGTATGATACTGTGTATTGCCTATGTGGTTTTTTTATTTTTTTCATATTGTATGCGTTTCTCTCTCCAGTTTAGTTGGAGATTGAAGCCAATAATTTTGTAATTTCTAATGAAATCGGTGGTTCACCACTTTTTCAAAAAAAAACCCCACCGTGATTAGATGTTAAGTCACTTTCTAGACTGTTACCATTTGGAAATTTTTGGCTCTGAAGTCGCTTTCTAGACTGTTACCATTTGGAAATTTTTGGCTCTTAAGTCGCTTTCTAGACTGTTAACATAGAAATTTTTGTCTGGTTTTGGTAAAATGTCTATTTCAACTTAGATCATTGTTGACTTGATGTAGGAAAATTATGTAAATTATTGGGCTAAAGTGTAATTATATCTTGATACAAGCAGAAACTATATATCAACTACACCGTGATTTTGGTAATTTGTACTTTTCAAGGGACTAATTTAATATGTTCAAGTCAGATGGTCAAATTTTCCAAATGACCAAAAGTTATACATTTTTGTAATTTAGTCGAGGTTCTTTGGTCAGCATTGGTGGACCATCCCAAATTATTAAGACCAACAACCCACCTCTTAATTCTCAATTGGACAAAAGTAAAAGGTAAATATGGTCAGCGGTACTGCCGTACCGGTACCGATACCAAAATGAGCATAGAGGCTTTTACTACTAGAATCTCGGTTTGTTGCATGGATAAAATTTGACTTGTTGCATCGGCTTACCGTTGCAACAATCTCTAAAAATGTCAGTTGCATGGGTTACCCATGCAACAAGCCCCAAAAAACGTTGCAACAAACTCCGTTGCAACTACTCAATTTCGACTTGTTGCATGGATTTACCATGCAATAACTTTGAATACTTGTTGCAACGGTGTGTCCATCCAATAAGTACCCATGCAACAAATCAGATGCAAGTAGTTGCAACGATATAGCATTGATAGTTGCAACGATATAGCATTGATTAGTTGCATGGATGAAGTGTGTGGGTCCCCTGGATTAGTTGCAACGATAGGGGAGTGAGTTGTTGCATGGATAAAGTGTGTGGGTCCCATGGATTAGTTGCAACGATAGGGAAGTGAGTAGTTGCATGGTTAAATGTCGTGGGCCCCACATGGTTTGTTGCATGGGTAATTAACCTATTAGTTGCATGGACAAAGAAGGTGGGCCCCACCAGGTTATTTGCTGAGATACTGTCTGATCCCCATATTTGTATAGATTTTACGATGCAAAAAATTGTCGTTCCAAAAAAAAAATTCAGGCCCAATTCTATAATTCACCTCGTACCAATTTGGTACCTGTACCGATTTGGTACCAACCCATAAGCAACCAAGAAATCTTTTACATTACACATTGAAACATAATAAGAACAACAACACAATAAAACATGAAAAGTCACATTTTAATTATCATTAATCATTATAGTAAATTCAAGTTTTCCTTGAAACATCAAACCAAAAAGGATTGCAACCAAAGTACTATAAATAACTTGTTTCTATAACCAAAACCCGTTAAGAACATAGCGAGTTTATCAAAATTGATTTGAAAACCAACATGCTTAACAGTACCATGTCTTCTAAGCTCCAAATATCAGTCAAATTGTTCTTCTGCTAATCCCACTACCTTTATCCTGAAACAAAAATTTGTTAACAGTGAATTAGTCACTGTTAAATTTTAAATTCAGAATTAACAAAGATGACAGCAATGTATTCGAATTAATTAGTCCTTGATTCCTTGAAGGAAAATTTTGATAGAGGTGGAATTGGCCATGGTGGAGCCTGTTGACCTTAAGCGGGTCCCGATATTGTACAATTTCTTGACTTGACCAAAATTATTCACTTAAATTGCAACCAGGTTCTCTATGTCTGTCTCCATCTGAATCTGTCTTACTTAATAGACTGAAATAAAGGGGAAAAGGGTTACAAGAACTTTGTTTTGGCTTGGCCTTGTTTAAAGTTTAAAAATTATACAAACAGTTACCTGGGTGGTTTCTGAAAATTTGACTTTTTAGTAGGGCTAAAAGGTCTTTTAGGTTGTCCATGTCTTTCCAGCATGCCATCAAAGCCTTGCCATTTCCTGCAAGTTAAATAAAAACAAGTGAAAGGAATATTAGCTCAATATGATTGCAAAATTGAATGCAAAGGATCCACCTAGGCCTGAAATTTTTAGTGTTAAAATGCCCTAGACCAATTCCTAAGTACATCCCAAGTGATGTACCAGGCAACCAAATAAGATTTAACAAAGTGGCAAACTGCTGGTACCAAACAGTCCCGAAACAGCACTCTATAGAAATCAAAATTAAAACCATATCTACACTTTGAATTTGATCAAACTGTTTTATGAGCTAATAAAGGACATCTTCATGGACAAACAGAAATAAATTTCATATTTTTATGATTTTTCTATAATTTCTAAGAGCATTTTAAAATTCAGATTCTGAAAAAAAAAAAAACTGGTACTGTACCAGTCTAGTACATGCACTGCCTCTCATAAAATCAAACATCTGATATAGCTAGAAGTCTCAGAAAAATTTGAAATTTTCTAGGATCAAAGTTTACACTCTCCTAAGAATTTCGACACCAAGAACATAAATTTTGGCCTTATAGATTGGCCTGTGAAAAATTCACAAAATAGGCTGTCAGAATAGACAAAATATATGTGCTATGATTACCGCAAAAACAACATCCAAATTGGCAATCCTCATCTCATGCATGAACTTAACAATATTCTAAAATAAGCACAACTCACGGTGAAAATGAAGGTTTTTTTTAGTTTGCAGAATAAGGCTCTGTATTGCTAAAAGAATTGAATAGGTACTATGTAAATGTCGGTACAAAGTGAATGGGGCTGGTACCATAGTATAGGTACAGTAAAACCTTACTGCTATGTATTCACCTGGTTGCTTTTGTGTCAATTGTGTTTAGTTGGAATTTTATATCAATTAGGGGATTGATTAGGTTTGATAAGCTAACTCCAAAATCATGATCCAATTATTTAAAAAATGCATGAATCAAACTAGCACACGAAAATATCCAAATTAGTCACTTCTGAGCAATTTATAGGCTAATTGAAATTTGTAAGTGAAAGAAGAAACAACTGCACGAGGCAATGATGGGAGGTGGGAAGGACCGTGTATCCTCTTGATCTGTCATGGCACTACCTGACGACACTACATTCAGGAGAATCTAGTACGAGGCACGACTTCGGCGACCACCACCTTATTTTATTTGCCACTACAACACAATATTTTTAGTACCAAAGAATAGCAAATGTGTAGTTCCAGGCGCAAAAGTATACTCATCAAAACATTGACAACCTTCTCCTAATTCAGGTTCTTTTTCCAAATCTAGACAGTTGAAATAAAATAAAGTCATGTGGATTTATAAGTTAAAGTTATAAATACACAACAGGGTCAATTTGGTCCACTTTTTCTTTTAACCTTCATAGCTGAAGGAGTTTGGTAAATTACATATAGAAAAACTTGCATGTTTCCTACATCATAGTAAGATATCAAGGCTGATTTGCAAAGAAACAAACTGAACCTTTCCAGTTTAAAGGCTCTCTTATTTAAGGGCACTTAATTTAAAAAATATCTCGTTACTACAAGTCTAAAAAGTAAAATTTGGATGAACAAAATTAAAGTACCTCTAAGCTCAGGAAATTATGCAAAAGGATTACTCATGGAGACCAACAAAGTACTTCTGGCTTAACCTATAAAATATTATTTACATGCCATGATTAATTTGTTCCTTGATAACTTGAAATAAGAACACAAAATGAGAATATATTGGGATAGCTACTGGTTTAAATTACTAATTGCTTAACCAAAGATTATATAAACGCACAAATCCAAGTCGAAGTGCAATTGCATCTTTATCATTCTCCCAATGAGGTAAATTAACCTAAAGAGCAGAAACAATCACATGTCAAATGAACTATGCAGAAAAGGAAAAAAATGAAATTATTTCTGGTGCAGCTCATGTAAAACATCATGTACAGCATTGCAATATCAGAAAATATAAAACATGTCGCATGCCTCTAAGGCATGTTGAATCAGTTTTGAAGTACCTCTTGATCTTATCAGCTAAAATTCATAGTCAAGTATCTAAAATTCAACAAACCTTCGAAGACAACAATTAATATGTCCATCAAATTCACTTCTCAGTTACACTAGTGGTCTCAAACTATTCTACATATCCATTAAAAATTTATCAATTATCCTGTATTTCTTATAAATCATCACTAATCCAATTATCTTGTTAAAACCAATAAGTGTTAAAACCTCAAACTTACTGCCATAACACAAAATTCTAACAAGCAAGCAAGGCAACACTTAAACAAGCATCAACATGCATTGATAAGCTATTGACAGTTCAATTTCGAAATAACACAAAAGGTGAAAAATTTAGCCAAAAAATGTAAAAGATAAGATCCTAGGTATAAACAAAGGCTCATCCCATACACAGTCAGTAGCCCAAGTTGATAATCTACAACTTCGTAAAACAGAACCAGAAAATAATGAAAAAGGAAGGGGCAAAAAACCTTGTAGATCTTGTGATAGAGCTCAGTATGACTAAGCACACAACTATTGCAGTCAGGCGCGCCCTCCGGTGGTTGAATCTAACTCCCGGTTGGTCGGTCAATTTCTTGGCGAGAGTGATTCAGAGACGGCTAGCCCGAATCTCAAATCCTCTCCATGACCTAACGGAAAGAAGGAAAGAAGAAAGAGGTGGGTTTTAGTCAAAAAGAGAGGGAGGCGGTTAAGTAATAGATCTGAGAATGTCATGAAGGAATTTCATAATTCACATCCTCTCCATGACATGATAAGTAGAATAACCCCATATTAGTATATCTGGACTGTTTATTTATAATTACAAGAATCTCAAAGCCCTTTAATGATGGACCCCCCACTAGCCCGAATCTCAAATCTGTTAGAGAATTAATCTCAAACCGTGAAGTTAGTGTAAGAACGCGCATGTACCTGAGAGGAACAATCCCTATGAAAATCTATCGCTGGCCTAGAAGGGGGAAATTTTTTTTCGCTAAGTGATGTTATTGACAGAGAGGTTTTTCCTTTCTTCAGTTTGTCGGAAATGGATTGTATATATAACCCCAAATGTGATGTGCTGCTTTAAATCAAAACTGCTCTGTTAGTAAAAACCCCCAAATTTGAGAGGGAAGTGAAATATAGCGCCCGGGAAGTGTTGTTTTGGTGATAATTTTTATGTGACACGTGTCTGGTGCCTACTGGCCAGTAATTTCAGGGGCCCCTATATCAGTGATATATGTTCCAGAATAATAAGAAGTTGATTTTTAGTATAATTACATGTGAATTTATAAGAATATATATTTGTACATATGTTATAAATTTTGTGAAAGATGTAATAATTATATTTTGTTATTTTTAATTATAGCACTGCATGTCATGACTATTTGATTCACATATTCAATTTATTATGTATTATTTGTTATTTGCATGAGATGTGATATTTTCTAATTAATGAAGAAAATTGCAATCTGTGTGTTAAAAAAAATTATTGAAAAATATTATTAGTAAAATTTACACGATAGTGAATGTTAATTGGTGTTTTTATGTCTTAGTAAGCAATTTAGACACGTAAAATAGTGCGTTAGTACATGCATGTTGTGTTAACAACTCATATGCTATATACTTGTCATGCAACAACAACAACAATTGTGGAAGCTAATGAAGAAAGAAATAAAAATATCATGCATTGGTTGATCGGAACCATTACAATTAAATATTACTAGCTTAAATTGTCTGTGTGAAAATTTTGTCGAAATTTACATTGATTTTCACATCCATCAAGCTTACGGAATATTATGCCATCGAATGGCTATAATCACATCACGTCAGATTGAAGCTTACACATAACCAAATTCAAAATCAGTTCTATTGTGTATGTTAAGGGTCCTCCCTTGATCATTTAAAAGTTAAAATTGAATCATTTAAAGAAAAATCAATCATCGATTTGACACGTGAAAATGCACGGTCCACATTTAATAACACTATGACAAGAGCCAAATAATAATGAAATTGTATAAATTTTATATTTGTATGTATATTTGTTCACATAATATGGTTAAATTTTTTTTTTTTTGGAATTTTGTGCATATAATTAAGTGTGAAATTATTATTTTATTGGCTACTGAGTTAATCAGAGCCCTCTGATGTGTGATGAACTGTTCAGATTTAAAAAGAGGCCTCCATTTTAGTAGATGAATTACTTGGGGACATTTTCTCTTAGGTAATACCATCCATCAGGTAGAAATCCGTCCCATCGTGAAGGCTATCTTTCTTTAAGATTCGTGGTACAATAATCAGGCAGCTATACTCGGTATCGTTAATTTTTTATTAACTCAGGTAACAAACGGAGGGGAGTAAAGGGGATCATGAGTTATAGGGAGCCTTCTCTGTGTGACTGTGTAGGACTTAGCGTTTTTGAAAATCAAATACGAAAAACCCTTCTCCTCCCTCTCTAAGAAAACCCTTCTATTAAGCCGCTTCGATTTCTCCCTCAGACGCAGCCGACCGATCGACCCCCTCTTCTCCCTCTCTAAGCAAAGCCTACCGATCGACCCCCGTCTCAAACCACTCCATCTCTACCGCTGCTCGGACCTCCGTCTCTTACCTGTACCGCTGTTCTATCGACCAATCAACCCTTCTATTCAGCCGCCTCTCGGACCTCCGTCGCTAACCCGTCTCTAATCGGTTGGAGATCGTACCCATCGGAGGGATAGGTACGTAGTTTTGTTCAATTTAGGTTACTGTAATTTAGGTTTTTGTAATTTAGGTTTTCGTAATTTAGGTTTTTGTGATTAGGTTCAGAGAGTTTGTTAGAATTTAGAGAGTTTGTGTATATTTGATTGAAAGGGTATGATTCAAGCACGTAGTAGTGTTCCTGGGTCTTTAACATATTCCCCTTTTCTCCTTCTCTGTGTGTGTACTGTTAGAACCATCAAAATACCAGAATCAGCACTGTGCCAAAACAAGTAATAATACCAGTCCAACAAAGTGCTGGACTTATATCTGAAGCTGAACCAAATATTGTTAGGTTTAAACATTTGTTGTTAAGAGATGATTTTCTAGACGGATATAAGATTATTTGAAATAAGATAACCAAAATCTATTATTTTCTTAAATATTGCAGCAATACAAGTTTAAAAACATATATATCTTTTTTTGATACGAGAAACATATATATCTTGAGTATTATTTAACAAGAAAGTGAAGAAACATATTGCTTTCAAACTTATGCATTTTTAATAAGAGATGCATAATTGAAATTTATTTTTAATAAGAGATACATATTGCTTTCAAACATATGCTTTCAAATATTGCAGCAATGTTTTTTTTTGTAAATTCTAAGAGATGCATAACTGGAATTTATATAAATTTAATAAGCATATTAAAGAGACTTAACAGGCTAGTTATAAATTCTATTCGGCACCAATCATTTATTTTTTCAGTACTAAATAGCCTATTCGGGGCAGACAAGGGTGGCACTGTTTTTAGGTCTTTTCTTGTACTGCAATTTTAATTTGTTTTCACTGTTTTTAGGTCTTTTCTTGTACCAGCAAGCATAGAAACAGCATATATAAAAACTATACTAGTAAGCATATATAAAAAACATGAAAATCATAGAAATCTAAGTTTCACTTTTTTGTCAACTGGTCTGGTACCAGCAATCATTATAGAGCTTTAATGCATGAGTATGGAAATAGTAACTATAGCATGAACATTAATAAAATATATCTCTACTGCCTTGTCAGTCTTTGGTTTGGTGGAATTATGCAGGAAGGTCCTTGATATCCTTTTTATTGCCTTGTAGTGACTATGAGACAAACATATATAAAAAACTGCATATATATTTGAACTCCCATATGTTTTAGACATCATATGATCTTCCTCTAGAGTTTTTTTTTTTTTTTTTTTTTTTGTAAAGTAAAGTTTGATTCTTTTAAAAAAAATCACCTCTATAGTAAATGCACCTCTTACGCACCTTAGGTTTTAAGAGCTTTTAGATTCTTTTATCGTAAATGCACCTCTTACGCACCTTTGTACCAGTCCTAGTACCAGCACCTTTGCACCTTTGTACCTTCCTTAAATGTTACCGTACCAGTTCATCAAGTTCTGCCATTGAGTAATAAGTTAATTCAATCTTCTTGAATTTTTTCTACAGATTACATAGCTGAACCCCATGATGACGTCTCGCAGTTCGAGGCCATTGTTCCCCGATCATCTCCAAGGCTCACTAAGAGTCACTGGCCAAACGCGTGTTGTCACTGGCCAAACGCATTAAATTAAGGGTTGGACGATGACGTGATCTGGGACAGCTGTCAAGGGAGAGGACAAGAGAGGTAGGTTGTACGGCTTTGGCATTCGGTCAAGAAAGTCAAGAGCTAATTGAGAGCTGGAGGCAATGGAGGCATCTATATCACCCACCAAAAGCACTGCCACCTCGGCTAAAAAAAACCAAAAAATATTCACGGCTGAGGAGGTGGAAGCGTTAATAAAGGATACACTAGCTGAGGCACAAAAAGGGTTTGCCGAGAAGATAGTTGATCAAGAGAAGCGACACAATGCAGAAATGGAAGCGAATAAAGAAGAAACTAATTACAGGAGGATGTGTATAGATGCGCTCTCTAAACGTATAGGATTTCAACCTCCTAAAATCCCTGTAAGTCAAATGACCCGCTAAATGTAGTGTAGTTTATACCTCTGCATATTTATCAATCTTTTGCTGCATTTTGTTAGGAAGGCACATCAAATGTTGAGGCACCTGGTGGTAGTAGGGGCAATCAAGAAGGGGGAGAGGAACCTTGATCCGGGAAATTTGTCATTTCCAAGCCGCTGCTGCTGTGGTTTTAACAGTTCTAATGCAGTAGTTGACAAAATGCGCTAACAATATTAAGTAGGATGTGTTAATGTGCTTTAAATTTATCAATATGTGATCAATTAAGTAGGATGTGAACAAAAGACATGTCTAATTGAATTTTCTTGTTATGCATTTTTTTATTGTGACAAGTGTTAAATATAAATAAATTTTGCTGACTATATGAACTACATAATTTCATGCGTACAATGTGGGTACGCAAGAAGATACTTTTAAAGTCACAAAAGAAATGCCAATATTTCTATCGGTCTGCCCATGGAAATATGAATTGCTCTCTGGCTCCAAAATGTAAACAATCTCACAGACACCCTTTGAGCATTATTTCATTTTCATCGACTTCTTCCTCGTTTTTTTGCAATATGCGATAGTCCCTCCTCTCCCTCTCTCTTGCTAATCTCTCTCGCTCTCTCTCTCTCTCTTGCTAATCTCTCTCGCTCTATCTCTCTCTCTCTCTCTCGCTCTACCTCTCTCTAAATTATGATGGAGGCAACAAGGTGGCTCTCTTTAAGTGTATTTGGTTTGACATCACAAACGGGGTAAAAAAGGACAAAAAACATGGAATTGTCGAGGTGAAACACGCTTCTCGACTAAAAGGTTTTGAGCCGTATGTATTGGCATGTCAAGCCTTTTAAGTAGTCTACATTCCCTATGCATCCGACACTCCTCTAAGACGTCAATGGTGGGTAGTAATGAAAACAAGCCCAAAAGGCAAGTTTCGTGTCGAGGAGGTTGTCGATGAAAACATCGAATTTTACCAAGAGGAAATGACGGATAATCCGGTATTGGAACCAAATGAAGAGGGCTTTAATTGGGACAATGAGGTAATTAGAGAAAATGAGTTCGAACTAGTAGACGATACGATGGAGATTTCACCAATAGTGGCAGATAACGAGAACCGTATAGAGGGAGGTGATGAAGGTTATGACACGGAGCAAGAGTATGACATGCAAGAAATTGAGGAAGGACTTGGTTACGGACTAAACCTCGAAGATCAATCCGATGAAGATGGTTATTAATTGGTAATTTTTTGTGTAATGGGTTGCATGGTAAATTCCCAACCATATAAAGTTTGTATTAATTATAATAAAAACAAAAATATATATTTCATATGGAACTTGTTAAAGCAGAACTGCATGGTTAAAAAGAATAGCAAATTGATTAAGATGGTTATTATTTGAAATACTTACAGGAGAAGGCAATTAATGAAGGCTTTGCTCATCGCTTGCTCGTCCTCTCAATAACTTTCTAATGTTTACTCTCAAGACCAAAGTTTCAAGATTCTACAATTTAAGTTTCTGAATTATTTGTGTATCTATTTTATTTTGTAATATACTGCTCTAATTCTTTTTGCTATGATTTACAAAATATATTTAATTTAAAAGGAGAGATCAAATTTCCTTCTAAATTTGAACAATATTAAGTAGGATGTGAAGAAATTAATATACTGCTGTAATGTATAAGAATATATTCAATTTGAAAGGAGAGATCAAATATATATACAAAAGTCACTGTCCAGAAATTCAATAATTGTTGCATGGACAGGCCCATGCAACAAATAGTTCAAAAAAATCGTCAAAACTTGTTGCATGGGTAATCCATGCAACAAATAATTCGCAAATAATCCTTCAGACTTGTTGCATGGGTTACTCATGCAACTGTTTAGTCTATATTTTAGAGATTTGTTGCATGGAGATGTCCATGCAACAAATAGTTCTCAAATAATTGTTGCATGGGTTATCCATGCAACTGTTTAGTCTAAATTTGGGAGACTTGTTGCATGGATATGGGATGAGTTGTTGCATGGACATTCATTAGAATACACTTTCTATCCTTGCTAGCGGGTCACGGGTCATCAAATATTTGTTGCATGGATAAATAAGAGGCAGCTGCATGGATAACCATCAAACTTGTTGCATGAGTAACTGTTGCATGGGACTGTCCATGCAACAAATTTAACTGTGTCAGAAATGCCAATATTTGTTGCATGGACACTACTTAACCATGCAACAATTATTTTTAACCATGCAACAAACCGAGATTCTAGTAGTGCTGCCATGATTACTAATAACACCAACAAATTAGTTAATTAACTACCAAGTTGGATTTTTTTTTTTTTTCATTTTTTCATTTGAGGTGGAATCATTATTCATAATTGCCATGTAAATAATTAGCATGGTTATACCTAGAGGCGAAAGTAAAATATTGAGATTGGAAGGCTCGATAAATAATTATCAAGTAATTTTATTTTATGAAGAAGCTACTAGTATAAGAAAAATTTAGATGTGTACCCATCATAACCTAGTGTTTATATATTTTTCCATCAAATTTAAAAATTAGATATGTACTCATCTAAACTCACTCATTTTATTAGTATCTCCATTCATAGTTTAATCAATTGAAAACACTAATTAATATTAATAATCAAATGACCATTTTACCCTTATCTTCATAATATTTTGCTACTTGCTAAAAAATACATTTCTAATTCTTGCTCCTAATCTTAAGAAAGCTGTTTTTCAAAGTTCATCATTTTGCTGGTACGTGCTCTTCTTAAGCCACTAGTGCATCATTTTAGCAAACAAAAAATGGTCATTTTGATTTTTTTAGAGAAAATGTAATGTTCTCCGGGCTATAGTCCCCCAAAAATCCTCGTGTATAAAAGCTTTCCCTTTTTAGTTTAGTTCTGACGCATTTTTAACTGTCACAACTGTCATAATTTCAACTGCTATAATTTTAAGTACACTGTGTATGTTTACATAATTATATGTATATGTTTATAGGATAATATGTGTATGTTTACAGGATAATATGTGTATGTTTATAGGATATTTCAATTGCTATAATTTTAAGTACACTATGTATGTTTACATAATTATGTGTATGTTTATAGGATAATATGTGTATGTTTACAGGATATTATGTGTATGTTCACAGAAGGTGGTCCTCAATAGCTGTCACGCGTTTTCGACAGCTGTCACACATTTTCAACAGCTGTCACACGTTTTCAACCGCTATCACGCGTTTTTAACCGCTTTCACGCCTTTTTAATAGCTTTCACGCGTTTTTATGTTTACTGGATTTGTTGAATTAGTTTACAAGATTTAGTATTGATGTTTACAAAATTAGTTGAAAATCTCCGGAGATTTTTGGGAGACTAGAGTTGGGGGGCTGTTAGCTGCTTCCTTTTCTTTATTAATATTAAACAGGGTTTTCACTTGATTACATTAAGAAATAGGTAAATTGATAAAATCAGTGAATTTAGATGGAGAAATGACTAACTCTCAAATTCTGAAGGAAAAATATATCTAGATCACTAAGTTATATATGATTGGCACATATATAAATTCTTATAAAAAAATAGAAATTTTAATGAATAAAAATGACAAGTTTGAATTTATATAAATTCGTTGATCTCTACCTTCATCCCCTTCTAGTTATACCCTCTGTGCTTTTAACCCTGAAATAATCATCAAATATCCCACTTGTCAACAACAAAAAAAACTCCTCTTAAGAAATTTTAGCTCGGGTCGACCGTCAATCCAAAATTCCTCCTCAAATAATATATTGTGGCGAAACAATAAAATTGTACTACATAATTGATCCTGCGCAAACGGGTCAAAATCACTTTGCACGATCATATATATATATGATGTTAGGAATGCATGATGTTTCAAAAACGAATGACATTATAAATTAAGTCTCTCTTTTATTTCTCGTCCGTATTTTTAATTTTAAAGTTAAAATAGTAGATCCGAGATATAATTGTTATTTTCTTCTTTTGCTTTTATATTGTTAGTTGTGAGATACTATGTTTTATGGCAATGAAATGGGCTCTATGTCTTTTCTTTTCTTTTTTAAATGTGTAGATCCAAACCGTTCAAATTAATATCCATTTTAAATTGTGCTTAATTAGAGATCAAATTTTACATTTTTTTTTAGAATTTGTTTACTATTTATTAAGATTTATTTAGAATCACTGATTTTTTATGGTCTACAAATCTATGAAGAAAGTAGTGATTTTCAAAAATAAAATAGTAGTAAAATATTTCAAAAAAAAATGTAAAATTCCGTCTCCAAACAAAATTTAGTATGGGAATTAAATTGAATGGTTCAGATCGACTGTTTGAATTTCAAAATCACAAAATATAAGTATGAAGTAAAACATGCCTTTTACTTCATCAAGCACAATAGCCCAACTCTCTCTCTCTCTTTATATAATATATATAGAGAGAGAGGGGGGGTTGGTTAATATACCAATGTTGGCACGGAGCACTTCATTATACCAAATAGGTGGTTGCAATTTCGAAGTTAAAATAATTTATTTGAAGTACTCAATGTGTTCTTCATATATTGAAATGTGATTGGAGACCAAATTTTATCTTTTTTGAAAAAAATTAACTATTGTTTTTGGATTTTTTTTAAAAGCTCTATTTTAAAATGATAAAAAATAATGAAATATAATTGAACACTACAATAATGAAATAGTATCCGCAAGAATAAAAAGTGACTAAACTATTGTGTTTAGTATAATTTTTATTTGAACAAACTATGTTAGGTTCTGAATGAAACTGGCGAAACTTTTCCCCTTTTATTAAAATTAAAAATAAAAAATTCACTAAAGGAGACTCACTCATCCAACGATGATCTAAAAAATAACTTATTAATCTTAAGCTTTAAAGAAGACTAACACAAAAAAATAAAAATAAAGTCCAATATATCATCCGCTCTAATTTATGAGTATATATTGAACGGAATTTGTTTGGACTTCTACGGTTCTACCATTATGTTCTTACTTTCTGACTGAATTTTAAGTTCTTACTCTGTTGTCAAAGGAGAATAATTTCGGTCCCACACAAATTTAAGTCCAATGGATTACGCTTTAAAATCTGCTAGCACGAATATTGAAGCGGTGTACACGTCTCTTAAAGCAAATCGGATGGATGCAGACCAAGGAACTCAAATTTGACTCTGATTGGCACTTAAATTATTCCCGTTGCGAAAGAGCAGCATCTTACCCAACTTCGCATCCTCTGAGATATCTCAAACTTTGCGTGTTTTCTTGGTAAATCTCAATCGTTCAAATTTGTTCTGCACGAATCTTAAAGTAAAATAGCACGCCTGCACTATCCCCTCAGTCATGCAAAAGTTGTGATATCTCAGAGGATACAAACTTATTTTACCTACGGGCATCCTCGCAAATATCTCAAACTTTGCGTGTTTACTTGGTAAATCTTAATCGTTCAAATTCGTTCTGCACGAATCTTAAAGTCAAAATAGTACGCCCCTACACTATCCCCTCAGTCACGCAAAAGTTGTGATATCTCAGAGGATACAAACTTATTTTACCTATGGGCATCCTCTCAAATATCTCAAACTTTGCGTGTTTACTTGGTAAATCTTAATCATTCAAATTTGTTCTGCACGAATCTTAAAGTAAAAATAGTACGCCCCTAAGCTATCCCCTCAGTCACGCAAAAGTTGTGATATCTCAGAGGATACGAATTTATTTTACCTACGGGTTTCAATCTTCAAATCAATAAAAAAGAAAGAACTTATTTTAATCTTTCAAGAAAAAGCTTCTTGGAAACAATGGCTCTCTCCCTCTACCGCTATCTCGTTTGCCTTCTTTCTTTGTCTCTCCATTTCTCGCGCCACAGACTCACCACCACGATCTATATGAGTGCGTACCCTCTAAGATATCTCATATTTTGCGTGATCGACGTGTCCTTTAAATCTCTGTTATTAAACTTTTGAGAGATATATATGAAATTCCTCTAAATCTAAATATGACAGTAAAGAAAATATATACAAACAACAATATGAAAATTTCTATCAAAACAAAACTCATGCATACTACTTTCTCATTGAAAAACACATGACCCACATATTGCAATATTGTATTCCTTACATGATGATGCATGCTTAAGTTATGAGTTCCATAATCATCTATATATAAAGTGCAAACACTATAACTAAATATTTGCTAAAAATGTTTATAACTAAATAATTTTAAAATAAAATTAATAAGTAAAACACATATTAAAAAATAATAACTAATATTTAAGATATTAGAGAATAATTAATGAAAACTAGATTTATAACACTCTCTTTTATCATGACTTGATTTATATAAAAAAGATATGACTAAACTAAAAACTAAATATTTAAAACAAATCTTTAGACTATGTATCAATTACAAGTATTATTTGATATTATTATTATAAATTTTAGATTTTTAATTTTAATTTTAATTAATAACTTTGTAAAACAATAATATTTATTAAACTTATATTGTTTCTCAATTATGTTCAATATTATAATTTATATTAAATTATTATGTCAAATAAAATGAGATATGGTACTTAATAAATTTTGACGTGGGTAGTATTTTCTAAGATAATTAGAAAAAACCAGTCACGTATACTCATACTAAAACCAGTCACAACAATTAGTAGTGGGGAGAAAAAAGTGTTTATGCAATAGGAAAGTAGAGCAAAGCACTCTGTTTCATGTATACCATACTAGAACTCAATTAGGAAATTGTTATCTGCTATCTGATTAGTGACAATTTGAATTTTTCACCTATAAAGCCGAATGGAGCTGCTACAGAAGAAGAGTAAGAAAGAGAGATTGTATTCCAACAATAATACCTTCAAGCAGTAAATAAAAACTGCCCAAGGAAGAATGCCGTGTTGGTTAAGGAACGGGTTCACTATTAGGAAGAGTTAGTAATGACAACAGCAAAGATTATTATTTTGTAAGATTGTTTCGCATGTTTGGCTACTTCTTTTTGTTGACTAACTAATCATTAGATCCTGAATACTTGTTTTGAGTTTCCTTCTGGGTATGTACTTGTCTATACATCCTAAATTTTGAAAAGGTGACTTTTGTTTTTGGCTCTGTTTAGTGCACTTAATATGTATGCAGCTTGGATAATTTGATGTTGCGTTCTTCAGTGACTAAAGAAAGCATTAATTGTCCATCTCTATTCTTTCAAGCCAATGAGAAACTATCTAAAATATTAAGTACAATAAAATAAAAGAGACAAGTTTTATGTGGAAACCTTTTGGGAAAAAATCATAGAACCACATGGCATAAATTTACTATAAGGAGTCTTTATAAATACAAAGAGATAATCAAGCCATTAACATTCTCTTACCATTTTATACACTATTTATGAAATTTCTAAGTATATAGGTGGATTTGAATAAAAAAAAAAAAATCCTAAAATGACCTTGGAGAAGTTCAAGACAAGAGACAGCTTCGACCCGATCTCTCTGTCTCCGCTTTAATTCCATTCGGAAATTCATTTCCGTAAGAATTAACATGGGCCGAAGCCCATAATTTATTTCGGCTTCATACTGCAACAGCCTCCTCCCCAGAACTTTTATTTGCTCCTTTGGAAAATTTGATTTGTAATTATACTTAAATTTAGAATTAAATTTGGGGTGAACTTTTGAATTCCGATTAGTAGTTAGGATTAAAAGTGAGAAGATTAGAAATTAGAAATCATAGTATTAAATTATAAGTTAGAACATTGATTTTTTTTTCTTTATCTAGTTATCGATTAGCTAAATGATTTGAATCCGATTCATTATTTATTTTACCTCGAGACGAAAATCCTATATCTGCCCTTGCTTAGAACTGTTTTAAAATAAAAACAGTTTATCTAAATTGCTAATCTACTTCCCCAGTAGTTTAGATTAGTATCATCTTCCCTTGATTTACCTTTAAACATAATAAAAAGAATCTCCGACCATAAATAATCACGAAATTAGTTTCGTTTTACGGGCCTCTATTGGGCCGGTTGCTATACACGCACTCTGCTCTACGGGCCTCTCTATCCACGGAGCTATTCAAGAGTGAGTTTCCCTGCGGTACCGCAGAAGGGGTTAGAATACTCCAAATTAATAAGTTCTCCTTCAAGATTCGTGTCATATTCAAATGGACGACGTAGATCTCATTCTATACGGTCAGGTATTGCACTGAATCTGAATTCATCTTTCACAGTTCCTTTTCATTTGCCTCCGCCGCTCGATGTCATTCGAGCTTCTACTGGAGTCTCCTGTACAGTTTGTAATGGAGAGACTAAAATTGTTAGTGCCTGACGAGCTTAAGCAGGCGATCGCCGGAAGCACGTGCGAGAACCTCTCGGTCACGTGCGCTCGCCTCCTGGAGTTCTTTCTCCCTTTACCAGAGTTCCAAGAAGTAATTCTTCAAATTTGATTCTGGTACTTTTGTTCTTACATCCCTTTGCTTCATGCTTAAATCAAGTTAATTTTCTACTAGGTTATCACTGAATTAACAGACTTGGAGATTGCACTTTGTTGCAAGAATGAAACCAAAGCGTTAGATTTGAAGCTAAAGGGGAATGATTGCTTCTCAAAAGGAGATTTTACACAAGCTATCAACTTTTACTCTCAGGTAACAGATTACATTGCTTAAAATTTAACCATATTTTTTTTTGTGTGTGTTTACCATCAAATTTATATGTATTTTGTTTTCTTTGACTGTAGGCTTTAAGATATGCACCAGTGAATTCTGAAAGTAAGAACTTGAGCTTGGTTGCGACATTGTATGTTAACCGAGCTTCTTCTATGCATGTATGTTTATATTTACTTATTACTAATTTTATCTTTTTGAAACTTATTGCAAGTGGTATTGCAATTTCTGATTTCATTTTAATTTTTTGTGATTTAACAGAAATTTGGCTTTTTGGAAGAGTGCTTTAGAGATTGCAATAGGGCTATTTCAGTAATGCCTAATTATGCGAAGGCAAGTGACATCACCCTTTTTTTCAATATTATAAGTGCCTAACTACTGTTTATATAATGAATGAGATTGAGAAATTTTATTATCCTTTGTTGTAATTGAACAATATTTATTATTTATTTTTTTTAAGTTTTGAGTATGAACAATTAATTTCTTAATCTGTTATGGAAGATGCTAAGATAAACAAGGGGGGCCACTTCTGCAAATTTGAGGAACCCTCATATTTTTCTCAAATAATAATAATAATAAGGTAACAGTAATGATGATCATGATCTTGATGATGTTGATGATAGTGGGTACATTTGTATAAATGTCCCTTTTTTATATATAAACCTATTTTGTCTTTTTTTCTTCTTTTTATAAAGGCATGGTATAGGAGAGGAAAAGTAAATGAGTCTTTGCACAAGTATAAAGATGCAATTTCTGACTTAGAGGTAGCTTTAAGTACAGAGGCCACCTCTTCTGGGAAGAGAAATATAAAACAAGAGCTTGAGATTTTGAGAGTGAGGGTTGATAGTATGAACACAGCAGAACCATCAGAGAATGATGTTGAAGTCAAAGATGTCGTTGCAAGTGATATCTCACTAGTGCGTGTGACATCACCCACTAAAGGACGTGGCATGGCTTCTCCAAATGACATTCAACCAGCTTCTCTGATTCATACTGAAGAACCTCTTGCAGCGGTAACATCTTTAATTGTTGTTTAATGTAATTTCTTACTTTCTTTTGCTTGATATGATATGATTATGATTTAGTTTGGTATGAATAATCAATGATATAATGCATTTATAGAGCTTGTCTAGTGTAGCAATTATTGTATTATAATATGTTATATTAAGAGCTTAAACCTCTTTCCCCTACCTGGCAGATCTGGTATCTGGACTGATATTGTTTGATTCCATTTGTTTTTGGCAAAATAAATGTTAGGTTGAGAGGGTTAGTTCACTATATATATTTTTAGCTCAAATTTACTGGATCCATTGCATTGCAAAAACTAACTTGGCAGATTAATCAGCTAAAAATTATTTTCTGAGATTGATCTAATTCTCGAACCTAGGTGAAGGTTGTGAAAATTTGTCTGGGTTTTCGTACTTGCAAGCCTAAAAGAGAAACTTGTACAGAGTACCACGGAATTCACCACATAATACTAAAATAGGAGCATTGTTTTACCAAGCTTGCTTAGTACAGAGGTTGGAAGTATGTTTTGTTTGGTGCAGTAACCATCAGCATCAGCAGACTTTCCCACTGCATTTTTTTTTAAATTAGATGTTTGGTATTTTACTTGAATTGTACTGTAGTTTTACTAAACTTCCATAACCATCCGTTGTAACAGCCACAATCAACTGCAGATCGTGACAAAACCCTGTCGTGGGACCCACTGTCATTTCTGCTTCAGCAAAGTTCCTACAGACGGTCTATTTTGCCCCTCTTGCACCATCCCCATATACTGCTCTGAGAACTGCCTAGCCCAATCTACAGGAGAAATATCATACCCAAATCTGGATTATTCTCTGTCAGGGTGTAACCTCTCTCGAGATGTCTTAAATCATGTTGCAAATGTTGTCTCTGCCAGTAAAATAAGATGTAAGGGAGTACCTGAGCATAGTCATGAATGTGGAGGCGCACATTGGTCAGCTGTTTTACCAACTGATGTAGTTTTGGCTGGTCGGATTATTGCACAGGAAAAGGAGAAAAGAAGGTCATCTGGTGTTAATTGTAGTCTTATAGAATCATTGGTAAGCTTCTAGTATTGTTGTTAGTAATTTTTTTTTGTTTTCACATTATACACATATTTTTACTTGTTTTCAATTGGCAACCAACTTTGAAGTTGAGGTCTAGTAAAAGATATCCCAAGTTACCCCTTTTAATTGTTTTGCATTATTTTGTAATTTGTTCTTTGAAACAAAAGCACGGCTGGGTTACAGGTCAAATTTTCAACTTTTAATAGACTGTTCTGTAACTCGTGATAATGTCAGCTGTAAATATCTCAAAAATGGTTGTACATTGTCACATTAGAGAATGTTGAATTTCATTTTCTCGTGATGAAACTTTGAGCGATTTTTTGCAAAAGGCTCCAATATAATTTGGTCCTAGGTTAATTACTGACACTGGTATCTTATTATTTCTCTTTTGCTTGTAGGATCTTGTTCATCATTATGACCTGATTCTTCCTAGGGAAAGATTGGAGATATATATTTATGCTATTGTGCTTTGTTTCTGTATGAATAGCTACTATAAATCAGACTTTGTATCTAATGAAGTCAATGTCTCACAGGTACTTATAAATTTAAAAATCATTACCTAATAACCATCCTTTGTAAAAAATGGAAGATAAATTTTCTGTTGGCTGTTGCTTGTTTTGTAGCTGGTACTTCTAATATGCCAAATAAAGTTCAATTCAATGGCTATTGTACATGTCAGCTCAACTGACGGTCAGGATTCAGTGCTTTCTCCAACTGTTAATATACAAACTAGTAGTATAGTACAGGTTGGTTACAACTTGCATTTTATGATTGATTCCTGATCTTCTTTTTTTTCTTTTATGCTGAGTTGCCTATACCTTTTTGTTAGCATTAATTTATTTTGTAAATTTCCTCTGTAGAGTAGGGTAGGGCAAGCAATTTACTCTACTGGCAGCTTCTTTAATCACTCTTGCAAACCAAATGTGAACTCTTATTTTGTTTCCCGTACCCTTTTTGTTCGCACTACTGAATTGGTTTCTTCGTGGAGCCCACTCGAGCTCTCTTATGGCCCACAGGTAATAATACCGTATATCACAACTCCCTTTCTCTTATTATATTTTCGTGTTCCTCTAAGAGAGCTAATTTTTATAGGTTGGTGAGATGGATATTGTAGAGAGGCAAAGATTACTGAAACAACAATACATGTTCAAATGTGAATGCTCAGGCTGCTCGAGTTTAAATTTCTCTGACCTTGTAATTAATTCATTTTCTTGTCAAAATTCAAGATGTCATGGTGTAGTTTTAGAAAATATCACACTCAAGATACTTGAAAATAATTCTGTTCAAGCATTAGTCGGCGCTTCTCTTCTTTCCAATCTCTTATTGCCTGTATGTCCATTCTTGTATTACATTCCATATTCTCTCTTTAATATTTTGTTTTATGAAACTTCACCTGCTTATTCAAACAAAAGAAACTCATCTATTTTAATTTTCTCAAGGCTTCAGGAAGTGACGAGATCATTGAAAGGGTGGCACACAAGTTGTTTCAAAAATCCAGAATTAATTCATGCATTAATCCTGGATATTGCTTGAAGTGCAACTCATACCTAGATTTGGATGCAGTCAATGCAAATTTGAGTGAGGCTACACTAAACATGACTAGGTAATATATGTTTTCTTATGTCCTATTAAGTTATTTCAAGATTTTTAAAATTACTACATCTGAACTGTTTGAATTTTTCAGGCTAACAGATTCTGTGGATAGAGTGCTAGATTGCCTTGAAAAAATTCGATCTATGAGGCATCAATATAGCAAGGCTGTTGCTCAGGTTTGTCTCTCTATCAACTACACAGAATAATTTTTAATTACCTGCTACAGTATGAACTTTACCAGCTGGATATTTATTACTGCTGATTAATGGATTAGATTGGAGAGGGGGTGCCTGTAGCTTGATCTTCTTTTTTTTCTTTTTTTCTTTTTTTGCCTTTACATAATTACAGGTGCACTTCTTAATTAAAGAGAATAGGTGGATTGGGCATTTAAAATGAAAAACTGAATATTCTGTTTTAAAAAAGGGGGGACTTTCACGTATGCCCCTTAAAACTTCAAAATTACGCATCCCCCCCTCTAAACTTAAAAAAAATTTACCCATTTTATTGTTTTTTATATTAAAACTCATTTTAAATTGATAAACTACCCATTTTGCCTTTATTAAAAGCATAAAAAAATTGTAGTCTTTTTAAGGAAAATGTCGGTCTTATATTGATCGGTTTTCGAGGGCAAATGGTTCATTTTTTTTTACTTCTGATATATACACAGTAACATTTAGGTACACCCTTGTGTATGCGTAAAAAGTAGAGAAATGAACTATTTGCAGAGATTAGTCTAAGCTCGGATTATTCTGAGCTCCCTGTTTCTTGATTATGTTTCACATGAGGAATTTTTTCAGGCTGAGGATTCAATTGCAGAGATTTTTGCAAAGAATGGAGACTTGGAACGTGCAATTACACATTGTGAAATGTCAATTCAGGTGACGACATTTAGATTGTTTTCTCTTTTTATTTTCAAACAAATACAAAATAATAAACTGTTATTGACTTTTTAATGAATTTTTTTCTCTTTTATAGATCCTTGAGAAGCTTTACCACCCGAATCACATTGCCATAGGTCATGAATTGATCAAGCTCAGCTCGCTTCAACTATCTCTTTGTCATGCTGACAGTGCATCTGACACCATTAAAAGAGTTGAAGTCATTTTATCAATGTATTATGGAGCTCATGCAACCAAGCTATTTCCATATGTTAACATCTTAAAACAACAAATTCGTGATAACCTAACTTCTTGTAACCTTAGAATTTCTTCCTAGGTCCATTATTTATAGTTTATGTCATGACTAGTATTTTGTTTATGATACTGTCTTTTTGTAATTGAACCTATCATGGTTATTTTGCCTTCAAAATATATGTATATTGTCATAAAAAAATTCATCATGTATTGAACCTAGCATGGTTATATTGTTTTCATTTACATTTATGAGGCTACTCGTTGCCTCATAAAAACAAAAACCTTTGATGTCTCATTGCAAAAAAATAATGTGGTGCCGAGGTTTTGAAAAACTTGATGCACGGTCGAGTTGCAATTTCCATCTCGAGAAATGATTATAAAATTACTATTTAATTTTGAAGATAAAATTTAACTTTGACATTTAAAATATGTTTTAGTTAGGTGTCCTTCCTTAAGGACTCCAAACGAGAAAAAAAAATTAAGTGAGGTTGTAATTACCGTTTGATTTGCTTCAAGATGTGTGTGCTTTACTTCAAAGTTTGTGCATGTTTGCTCTAATTTTTTGTATGCACAAATTTTAAAGTAGATCGGACGGTGTTGGAGCTCATGGGACCCAAAAGTTCTCATGCTTAATTTCTTTCCGGTTACTTTGGATTGCAGATCATTTAATTTGTTTTAGAACTAGGGGTGTCAACTGGTACGATAAAGGTCGAATGGAAGCATTTTTATATTTATATCCATTACAAAATATGTTTTATCCGTACTCTTATCCGTTTAGATAACGAAAAAAAATCTTACCCATACCTGTATCTAATAAGTGTATGAAAAAAGAAATTTACCTATATTTGTTTCATCGAATACAATACGAGTCGAATAAACGGATAAAAGGGTGACATTGACACCCCTATCTAGAACATAAGAACAACACACGTTTTAAGTTGTTGATATTTTTTATTTTTATTTTTCCTGGAGTAAACGTGATGTGATATTAAGGTTTTACAAGGGTTCACATGAAAATTAAAGGTTATATTAAGCCCTCCGTGCTTATGGGAAATTTAGCTTTGTTTTTTCCTTTCGTTTTCGCCTTTCGGCACGTGATAATAAATATATTATAAAAAAAAGCCAAGACACGCAAGCAATTCATAGAAGTTGGGTACAATACAAATACAATAGATTATTAGAAGAGAGAAACAAAGAGATTTTAATGGAGGAAAGCGAAGAAAGGCTGCTGGTATCAGAAGAGCTAACCCTTTCTGAGGTATTTCTTTTTCCTCCTTTACTTGCTTGTTTTAGGAAAAATGTATACGTACGGTGGTCTTTTTCTTAATTCCAATTATATATTTTGATTGGAAATTTGTTTTTAGAGCAATTATGCATGTAAATTAAGCTATCAAAATATATTGTTTTTCTCTATTTTACCAGTCAAACGTATTGATTCCCATTTTACCCTTGTGCAATTGCTGTCTCTCTTTCTATTGTCAAATCATTCATTTTCCTATCTTTAAAGTCTCTGATACTTTTCAAAATTGTCAAATCATTCATTTTCCCATCAGTTGGGTATAAACTTGGATTAATTTTGTCAGGATAATAAACTGAAATGAACCCAAAACTGTACACAAGATTCAAAATTAACCAAAAATCCAGAGAATCAAGTGGGTAATCAGTAATTACTGAGACCTAAAACAAACCCCAATTTAGAATGATTCTACTGAATATTTCTGACACAGAAGCTGACCTAAACACGAAATCAACCATCGGTGAGAACAGTATGGATCAACTGATTGACCTTTTAAATTAAAAGTTTATAATTTATGTCCTGATTGATCTACTTGATGCAGGATGTGGGATTATGTACTGGAGATGGATCGGTAGATAACAATGGGAACTCTGTACTGAAGCACTACTCAGGAAACTGGAAAGCATGTTCATTTATATTATGTTAGTAATACATCATTCTTTTTTCATGAATTTTTTTCCTGACATTTTTCATTCTTTTTTCATGATCTACTTGGTATATACTCTTTTTCTGGTTTAAAAACCTTCTATTCGAGATAAAACTGTGATATTTACCAGAGAATCTGTCGGGCATCTGAAATTATAAGTAATAATTTGCATTGTAAAATGTAGGGACAGAGTGTTGTGAGAGATTTGCCTACTACGGTATTTCAAGAAGTCTGGTGACCTATCTGAAAACAAGGCTACACCAGGGAAATGCCACAGCTGCATGGAATTTCACCACATGGCAGGGCACCTGTTACCTCACGCCACTTGTTGGTGCGGTATTGGCAGACTCCTATTGGGGCCGTTATCGCACTATCGCCATATTCTCTGCAGTTTATCTAATTGTGAGTATGCTTTACATTTTGCATATTGTGCACAGTAGTGGTTTGGTTTTCACCAGATTGTTTATTCCAATATGACTGAAGGTAACCCCTATTTTGCCCCTACAAGCTTTCAATTGTTTATTATATTACACATTGAATAAGCTGTTACCGCATCACTTAACCTTGAGTAATTAGTTAATTTAACCCAGTATAACGTTCTTAATTTTTCCCCAGCTGTGCAGTTAAGCCTCTAGTTACACTCAATTAATTGTGGAATCAATCACTAATTAAAGAAGTAGGTACAATAACAAAACATACAGATGAATCGAAAGATACAGTGTCATGTTTACTTTCTCAAATTATTAATATTAATTTTATCCTAACTTTAATTCAGGGCATGGCAATTTTGACAACATCATCATCACTTTCCTCCCTCCTACCTTCACCGCAGTTAAATTCTGATTCTGTTTCCCCTCAACCAAAACTCTATGAATACCTCCTCTTCTTCACCTCTCTCTACATGATTGCTATTGGAGCTGGTGGCATCAAGCCGTGTGTTTCGGCATTTGGGGCCGACCAGTTTGATGAAACTGACCCAACGGAGAGATCCAGTAAGGGATCCTTCTTCAATTGGTTTTACTTTTGCATAAATCTTGGTTCACTTGCCTCAACTACTGGCCTCGTGTACTTACAACAGTACTATGGTTGGGGCCTTGGATATGGTGTCGGTACTTTGTTTATGGGTCTAGCATTGGGCAGCTTCTTTATTGGATCGAAATTCTACCGGTTTCAAAAGCCAGGTGGAAGCCCGATAACCCGGGTTTGTCAAGTGGTGGTGGCCAGTGTTAGGAAATGGAGGGTCCAGTTGCCAGTTGATGATTATTGTCTTTATGAGCTACCTGGGAAAACTTCAGCTATTAAAGGGAGCCGTAAGCTAGTGCATACTGATCAACTAAGGTATGTGTTTTTACTTCTTCTCCTCTTCTTAAAGAAGTCTCAATCCAATCTTTTGTTCTTTTCTGGGATTTGATTTGAACATGTGACGTCAGCTCTGTGACAATCTGACCCAAACATAAATATTCCTAATTTTACATCTATAAAATTAATTGGAAACTTCACTTGTCTGTTTACTGCAAGTAAAGCACTAAGCTGTGGTTGATATGTGTTGAGAATCAAGTTAAAAAGGGTAAATATGTAAAAGGGAAATTATGGAATAGCTTACGGACCTATATGTAAGATGTGCACTCTATATAACCCTTTGGGTGAATTAATGAAATTAAATCTTTTTGCTCAAAATCAATTATATGAAACTGCTGCTAACTTTAATTATGAACTCTCTGATATATTCATAACCAAAAGAAGAATTAATAAAAGAAATTTTCAACACCCAACAGCATAAAAATCAAATTAATCTCTAGTATGTACTCTCTAGGTTTCTTGACAAGGCTGCTGTAATAACTTATACTGATTCAGAGCACGGTAATTTCTCAAAGCCATGGAGGCTTTGTACAGTAACACAAGTAGAAGAATTAAAGCTACTTGTAAGGATGTTTCCCATTTGGTCCACTGGCGTAATTTTCTTCATGGTTTGTGCTCAGGATTCCTCTTCTTTCATTGAGCAAGGCATGGTTTTAAAGCAACAGATAGGATCCTATTTCACCATCCCACCTGCTTCATTATCTACCTTTGAAATACTAACTTTCATTGCAATTGTACCGATCTACGACAAAATCATTGTACCAGTTGCTAGGCAGTTCACAGGTAAGGCAAGAGGCTTCACTGAATTAGAAAGAATGGGTACTGGTCTCATCTTTTCTATTCTTGCCATGGTATCAGCAGCTTTGGTCGAGACAAAGCGGTTACAAATTGCCCGAGAAATGGACTTAATACATGAAAAGGTTGAGGTACCAATGAGCATTCTCTGGTTGGTACCGCAGTATATTTTTCTCGGTCTTGCCCAGGTTTTAACAACAATTGGTCAAATCGAGTTTTTCTACGATCAATCACCCGATGCTATGAGGAGTGTCTGTACAGCTTTTGCACTTGTCACGGTTTCATTAGGGAGTTATCTGAGCTCATTTGTTCTGACACTTGTTTCATATTTTACAACTCGTGGAGGCAAGCAAGGATGGATCCCGGATAACTTGAATGAGGGCCGTCTTGATTTGTTTTTCTGGCTTATATCTGCACTTAGTTTGCTGAATTTTGGGGTTTTTCTGTTATGTGCATCAAGATATAGATACAAGAGAGCTTCTTAATTGAGCCTGATTTGATTAGTCAAGACTTGCAGCTGTATTATGTGTATTAATTTGTGTGTGTTATAGATCGAACTTATTTATAATAATTAATGAATGCTTTCAGAAGAGGTGTTAATAAGTAGTCTGAGGTATGCAGTATGCTCTCACGCTTGGAGTTCAGATTGCCATTGAGCAACCAATAATGTATTTGGGTGCCTTTCCAGTTTGGGAGCTAGCCCTCTAGTTTTTTTTTTTTTTTTAACTTGGCGATTGTCAAAGCCCAATAATACTGCCCCTCATGAGGAATATTGGGCTTTGAGATTCGTGCGCGGCAGCGCGCGCGTGGGCAAATTGGTGCTCTGTAAATGAGGATGCAAAGCGAGCTAGCCACTCACAATGATACTTATACCAACCACCAAATTATTGCAATCTAAATTAATTAAAAATAACTAAGCACAAATCTTACCATTATTGCAATCCAAATTAATTAAAAAATTATTATCACAAAAAATATATATAACAGATTATATTTAATTTTTTATCTTACTAGTTCTTTACTTATTAGATGATTAAAATCAATTTCAAATAATTTTTCTCTGCTAAAAATTAAGATGGTGCACGGAAGCAAAATTGTTTCGTAACAATGATAATATAATGAGGAGGGATCAAGTTACAATATTTTTTGAGTTACAACAAGTTACAATAAGCATTATTTACATTTTCAAAGTTCAAATTGTCGATTCAAACGGTTAGATGTGATCTCTACAATAGAATGTGCTTGGAGACCAAATTTTACATTTTTTGAAATTTTTTTACTATTTATTAAGATGGGTACAAAATTCAATGGTATGAATTTGACTAGTTTTTGTACCCGTCTTAATAAATAGTAAAAAAATTTCAAAAAATGTAAAATTTGGTCTCCAATCACATTTTATTGTAGAGATCACATCTAACGGTTTGGATCGATGATTTGGACTTTGAAAATATAAATAATGCTTGTTGTAACTTGTTGTAACTCAAAAAATGTTGTAACTTGATTCCTCCTCTAATATAATATATAGTTAATAATTTAAAAATATAATTCTCACGAAAGATTATTAAGTTTAGAATAAGCTAAGCCATTATTAACGATTGTTAAAGTCTCTAATTCTAACACTAGGTTGTAAAATGTATTGAAAATGAACATATTATTGGCACGGTCAGTTTATATTTCTATTTCTTGGCAACGCTATATATACAGGTTCGATCAGAGCGGATCACTCGTAAAGTGGGTGGATTAATTTCAACTATTCAGATTCGTCGTTTAAAGCTGATTCGATAGATTTTAGACTTGAGTTCACCAAGAGGCTTGGTGAACTTAAGAAGATGTACCCTAGCTTTACTCATCATACTGTTAAAATTATTAGTATAGTATCCAACTTAACACATGTAAAAATACTTGGATTATTAGGAGCGTATATTTGATCTTCTGCAAATTCGGATATTCGGATATTAATAGTTTATAGATACATATACGAATCCATATATGATTTATGTTGATACATATATTTATATCACACGCACAGTGTCATGTTTCATAAGCGGATATAGGTATGAATACAGATACAACATGTATTTGTACTTTAAAATTATATTTGTATCTATATTTATATCTGCTTAATATCCTACATGTATTTGTACTGTATTTGTATGTATTTAATATTCAATTTGTATGTGTATCTATATCTAATATCTGATATGTACATATTTTGACATGATAGCTTTTAATTCATACTGAAAATAAATAAATAGAGTATATAAAACTAATTTGTATGTATATATATTGAATATATATATATATATATATGAATTAGTTACTGTCATGTCAAACTGATTTTACCGCTCTCCAATCCGTTTGCACTTCGTACTCCTAATTAATTTATTGGATTCTTAGCATTAATATATATATATGTAGAGCAAGTTGACAGCGCTAATTGCGGATCTCAATTTGTTCTAATAGCTATGAAAGAGAACCCCAAAAAAAAAATGATATAAAAATTATTTTACTTCATATCGATAACAATATATAACATGAGGGTTCAAATACCTCCATGTTTTTGTGCTTTTATCATGTTTCTATTTCTCTCTATCATTTTCAAAGTTCAAACAACCGATTTGAACCGCTCAACCTAACCTCCATACTAAAATATGTTTGGAGACCAAATTTTATATTTTTAGGAATTTTTTTACTATTTTTTTAAATAGATACAAAAATACTGTTTTTAGATGGTTCAGATTTACTGATTTTGTATCTATCTAAAAAAATAGTAAAAAAATCCTTAAAAATATAAAATTTGGTCTCCAAACATATTTTAGTATGGAGGTTAGATTAAGCAGTTCAAATCGAATATTTGAACTTTGAAAATGATGAAGAGAGATGAAAGCGTAATGGAGGCACAAAAACATGGAGGCAATTGAACCCTCCTCATATAACATTAATAAGAATTGGAAACGAAAGAAAGAAAAGAACAAACTTTTTGAATTATTGATAATTTTGATTGTATTTTACTGAATGAATGATTTTGACCTTTGTTACGCTTGCTGCTAAAACTATAACATTATTAATTTATGACTTGCTTTGTTTCTCGTTCCATTTTTTTTTTTCAGACAACCGATATTCAACGAGAAAGAAATAATTGGATATTATATTATGATTTAATATATTTAGTATGATAGCAGAAAACCATTTAATCACGATTTTATGTAAATTTAAAACAACAAATAACTGATTGAAATTTAGTGTCCGCCACCTTGGGGTCACATAACATTTTTCTTTCTCTAAATTAAAAATCTAGTTTTTACGATGCTTTGACCAAGAATCTTTGGTTTTCATGCTTAGATGTCTAAACGTGAACAATTATATATAGTTTAGGTTTTCTTGGTTTTCATGCACGTCAATTAAATATGGGTGGTTTTCATGGTTTTGGTTTTCTTGGTTTTCATGCACGTCAATTAAATATGGGTGGGTTCCATGCTTTCATTATCAGATTTACTCAAAACATTTCATGTTTTAAATGATTTTCTATGGCCCACACAATTTAAAATCAACAGCTTGATTATCCAAAAATATGTGTGTACGTGTGTGTCCGCTATTTATCGTTATGGCCGTGTAAAATTTTAAATTTACAGAAAATCGTGGTTATATATATATATATATATATATATATAAAGATGGGTTCTAATGCATTGCACTATAAATCATGGATTTAAAGTCCAAACTACCGATCAGAACCGTTCATGTTGTTCTTCATATTAATATGTGCTTGGAGACCAAATTTTACATTTTTTGAAATTTTTTTACTATTTATGAAACAATTTTGAAAGTTGCTGATCTGATGGTCCAGAAAATTTTACTGTTTTTACTGTTCACAGCAAAACAACAATTTTCAAAAATACTTAGTAAATAGTAAAAAAATTCCAAAAAATGTAAAATATGGTCTCCAAGCACATTTCAATATGGATTAAACATCTAACGGTTCGGATAGGTCGTTTGAACTTTAAATCAATGTTAATAGTGCAATGCATAAGGGGGTTCATGCATTGCAATGCACCATATCTCGCATCTCTCTATCTCTCTCTCTCTCTCTCTATATATATATATATATATATATATTATGTGTCAAATATAAAAATTTCGGGCTTAAGAATTGATTCTTAATTTGTAAGAGTTTTTTCTCACAATATGTTAAGCTGGCATGCACCTACTCGTATATATAGATTGCTATTCTATCAGATTATGCAAAGTGATATTTCATGCAAATATAAAATTACTTTATCAGATCAATACCGCAATATATATATATAGAGAGAGAGATATGGGCTATGGTGAGTTGCGCATTAAGAATTTTATTTTACTTTACGGTCATATTTTTATATTCAAAAATCAAATAGTGGATCCTAACGCTCAACATGATATCATATTGAAATGTGCTTGAAGACTAAATTTTATATTTTTTGAAATTTTTTTACTATTTTTTTTAGATAAGTAGAAAAAACGCTGTTTTTGGTCAGATTCTAAACCATAAAAAATAGTTATTTTGAAATATTCTAAAAGAATAGTAAAAAAATGAAAAAAAAATGAAAAATTTAGTCTCCAAATACATTTCAATATAGATATCGTGTTAAGCGATTCGGATCAACTATTTGGTCCTTAAAAACAGAGATATGAACGTAAAATAAAATAAGACTCTTACTTTCGCAACTCACCGTAGCCCAACTCTCTTTCTCTCTACACACACATGCATGCAGTCGCACTACAAACAATCAGAAAACCATAAATAAACAAATAATTAGCTCATTGTGGGAGCTGACTATATATCTTTCAGCAACTGAATCTGAGAACAGGTGGATATATTTATTGATTAGCTAGGTTTGGAACTGGAATGGCGTATTCACAACAAGAGACTAAGAAATGTTTTCTAATTTCACTTTTGTTTCTGCTGTGTTGTTCTCCATGGCAGTTAGTCTCTGCTCGGAAGCGAATTGACAACCTCCCGGGGTTCGATGGCCCGTTGCCTTTTGCTTTAGAAACTGGGTACACACTCTTCTATATATTTCTCATTCTTCTCACCTCCTTTTGCTGATTCAAGTATTTTGATTGAGAATGTTCATTGGTGAATATATAAACTTTTTCAAAAGAAACTGGGTACACACTCTTCTATATATTTCTCATTCTTCTCACCTCCTTTTGCTGATTCAAGTATTTTGATTGAGAATGTTCTTTGGTGAATATATAAACTTTTTCAAAAGAATCTCAAAACTGATATCAACTTCAGAAGCATATAATGTTGAGCATTTTTTTTTTTCGAATTTGTGGTCGGAATTAATTAATGACAATCAAGGTAAACACTTGAACAGCTACTTGGAGGTGGATGAAGATAAAGGGGTGGAACTTTTCTACTACTTCGTTGAATCAGAGAGAAATCCAGAGGAGGATCCTCTATTGCTTTGGCTGACAGGTGGACCCGGTTGTTCCTCGCTCTTAGGATTGGCCATTGAGATAGGTATGACAATGAGGTTGGGTTTCAGGGTTTAGGGTAAATTTTTTTGTATCTCCTATTACTTAATTTATTTTTCGTTCAAATTACTTTAATTATAACGTGAAACATGCTAGCATTAAATATGTAAGTGATATATATATAGAGGAGGAATCAAGTTACAACAATTTTTGAGTTACAACAAGTATTTTTTACATTTTTAAAGTTCAAATTGTCGATCCAAACCGTTAGATGTGATCTCTAGTTCTCTACAATAAAATGTGCTTGGAGACCAAATTTTATATTTTTTGAAATTTTTTTACTATTTATTAAGATGGGTACAAAAACTAGTCAAATTCAGACCATTGAATTTTGTACCCATCTTAATAAATAGTAAAAAAATTCCAAAAAATGTAAAATTTGGTCTCCAAGCACATTTTATTGTAGAGATCACATCTAACGGGTTGGATCGACAATTTGGACTTTAAAAATGTAGAAAATTATTGTTGTAACTTGATCCCTCCTCATATATATATACTGTTATATTGTTGGAGGTTGACTTCTCTTTCTATGATTAATTATTTAATTGTCTCGTTTTTTGTAAGTTAATGTGATCAAAGTGTTTATGTGCTGTGCAGGGCCACTTCATTTTGATTTACAAAACTATGAAAATGGCCTACCTTCCATCTATTATAAGCCTGATTCTTGGACCCAGGTTCTCTTTCTTTGTCTCTCTGCCTTTTGATAAAAACTACTTTCTGTTGTTGCCAACTGGTAACGGGTAATGGGTGCACCTAACCCATCCAATTAAATTCAAAATAAAATATTCAAGGATACATATATAATTTACGGAACTTGTAACGCGGTGCTACAAAACAAGGGTCCTTCTTTACTAATGATCAAATGTAGGAGTATTTAGAATACTAGCTGTAATTTACACTAGAGGTACATTTTTTAGTGTAATAGAGTTGTTGGAGGGGTTATGATATATATATAGTAATAAAGTTATGTATTTTATAACAATATTTTGAGCAATACTACAATAGCATGTTTGGTTACGTCAATAAAAAAACAGTAAAATTTATTGAAGATTGAATTGTTATAAATCAAGTTCGAGATCTTTCAAGTCTGAGTATTGGCAATTTGGCATCTAACAGCCTAAATTTAAGTACCTAAATTTCCAATCCTTTTTTTTTTTTTTTTTTTCTACATTACTGACAGTGTTGAATAGTTATAATAAAACAAATAGGTGAGCAGTGTTATATTTGTTGATTCACCTGTTGGAGCTGGATTCTCTTATTCACGTACGACAGAGGGGTGGCAGACATCTGACACTGAGACTGCTCGTCGGCTTCTACATTTTCTTTATAAGGTGTATAATCCTTTTTCTGATTACAGTGCAATTTTCAATCGAAAACTTCTATTCTAGTGTCCTGAAAATATTTTGTCCTTATATATAGTAATTTTTTTGTTTATACTATCATGCATGTCTCATACATTGGAAAAAAAATATTAATTTCCAGAATTTCCCATGGAGAAGTATATATAGTTATTAGATAGTTGAATGAATTTGAAGATGTCTCAGGTTTTAGTATCCAAATATCTCAAAGGTTAAAAAAGGAAAGAACTGAGAAGCTTTCTCCATTTCTAAAAAAAATAAATTAAAAAAATGCCTTTTTCTATGTAGTGGCTTGGGGAGCACCCAAAGTTTAAGTCAAATCGTCTCTACATAAGTGGCTCTTCCTATGCTGGTATGATCATACCAGTTTTAGCTCTTGAGATCGCTATAGGTAACTTCCAATCTTTTCATTTTCTTTTAGTCAATTGTTTATTTATTTCTAGATGCAAGTATATGTAACCTTACAAGAGCGAAAAGTAAGCAAGCAAAAGGAATTACAATCTCTGCAAACAACATGATGCCAGTACTGGCACAATATGTTCAGTTCCTTCCTAAAAGGCTTGATCTTAATCTATTTTTTTCATTTTGTTGATTACAGCTAAAGAATCTCATGGGGCACAATTTAATCTCAAGGTTTGAAAATCTAAATCTTCTTTACTTCTCTATTGCTTTTCTATTACCAACCCCTCATAATTAATTAATCTTAATTTCTTGACATTTCAAGGGTTATTTGGCTGGCAATCCCATGACTGATATTGAAGGTTTTGATAAAAATGCCAAGGTTCCATATTTTCACGGAATGGGACTAATATCTGATGAACTATATGAGGTACATAAAAAAATAACTAACACAAATCACATAGACGAGATCATGGTTGGATCGGTCTGTTTCGTCAAGCATATATCATAAATAGAAAAAATCAATGGCATAATACATATATTTAGATCAATTAATCACATAATTTCTAAACCAAACCGTAACAGACTCCAATTCAACATACTATTTAAATTATTTAAAATGGTTCATCAAGACAACTGAATGGTATGGTCTAACTACCATTTTAACAATTCTATGACCACTAGAATAACCCATCATAGTAGAAAATTTATTTACAGTACATTTATTTCAAATAAAGTGTTAACAGCATAATTTCAAAGCCTAATTTGTTGAATTTTCTGTGCAGTCCACCAAGAAAATCTGTTCAGGGAATTACATGAGCCCAAGTAACATTCATTGTGCAAAGTATCTTGATGCTGTGAATGAGGTGTGATTCAGTTAAATACCTTTTTGAACAGAAATAATATTCAAATCTAGTTGTATTAGCAATATAAACTTTCATATGTCCAAAAGAGGTTCAAATTTCATCTCTGCCAAAAGAGCAAGTGAACACCTTTACCTCCCAAACTTTGTGTGAAAATTGATGATGGAAACAATGGAACAAATTTGACTTATCCTTTTCATGCATTAATCAATGGCCCATCGTAGTACAATGACCTCACATATTGCATACTCAATTGGAAGTACAATGTGTTGTTCCGATTAAACCTTAATTTGATGTTCTCAAAACAATATCATTAATAGTATAATGTGGAGTTTACAATTTATGAATGTTTATTAACCAGGTCACAAAAGATATAAATATGGGTTATATCTTGGAACCCTATTGTGGATCAGTCAATAGCCCGAGACCGGATCAAGTTCCTAGCTGGACAATTGAAAGGATGTCTTACATTGAAGAAGTTCCCTTAGGCAGCTCTCGCCTGCCTAAAGAATGCAGAGTAATGCTTATGAGTCTCTTTATTTCTTAGTTCTTACATTATTTACTTTTCCCAAGATAGAATTAATGATGAAGATATATCGTTGGTATGGTCTGGTGGCGTTTTGATTTCCCATTTTCTTTTGCTTGGTTTCATTGTTGTCACTGATCAATTTCAAATGAATTGACACCAAATGTTGAGATAGGAGAGGATTAGTTGAAAATAGGTTATCTTTCAAACTGATCTGCAAGTATTTAATAAAATATCTTCATCAATTATCATTAGTTCAGGCCAATATGGTGTCACTTTAATATGAAATTTTTTGAAATATAACCAATTTGGTGTCCATTTTGAAAGAAAGGATTGTTAGCCCATTTTCATTGCTGAAAATGTTTAAACACAGGCTCTGACTAAAGTCTAAAACTCCTAAAAGGGTGTTGTCACTGACAACCACTGCCTAGCTGCTGAACAAACTCAGAACAACATTTTAAAAGCAGTCTTCTATATTCCTCTCAATCTAGATAAAAGGAAACACTATCTTAGCACAAAAGGCGTTTAACTGGTACCAACAATGTACCAGTTTGTCTCCTATCTATCTTATTACATCAAAACTGTTTTGGGAAATACAAAATGCACTAATTAAGATCCTTAGAATTTAGAAAACTCTTAAAGTTAACAATTTTTTCTTGATGTTATCCTTGTAACACCAGTGGTACCATGTGCTCTTCAAAAGTCACATGTATGTCTTCAAGGCATCCAATTATGAAGTTGTCTTTCACTTCTTCTCCCATTAAACCTGTCCAATATTGCACCAGAGAAATCATAAGTAAAATAAGATTTATAATAGATTTGATTTCTTGTGATTAGAAAAACAAACCTCATTTCTCATATTTCATAAGCACCAGCAGAAAACACACCAAGTATAGTAAGAAAAGTTGTTTTTTTTTTTTTGGGCTGTTGTAACACATATTGTAATATCTGTCTTCAAAGTTATATACCAGTTCAAAAATTAATCGTGACAAATACCCATCCCAAACCTCAACTTTACCACATATAGACATAATAAAAATAGATGATCTCTAAATTCTTGTATCTGGCATTGATGACACAACAATCAATTAGGGTCACCAGACCACCCTTTCCTTTGCAGCACATCTTTGGTTAGATTTTATTCCTTAATTTGCAACAACCACATAAAACCTTTTACCTCGTAATAAGGAATGTGTAGTTTCAACCACAGCATGGAATGTTTATTATGTACCCCTCTAAAGGTAATAATTTGTAAGTGGGCTTGCTATTAAAAAAGTAATGGAGTTATGTAATCAAACGCATGCATTTATATATTTATTGATTGGAGTTTCATTGTTAACCTCATTGACATTGCTCTTGAAAACAGCATCTAAATTGTTTCTCGTAACTTTATATATCCAGGATGCCAAGTACCAGCTTTCTGACTTCTGGGCAAATAATGGTACAGTCCAAGATGCACTTGGTATCCGCAAGGTACATATGTGTGGTTATTCTCTTAGATTGTGCATGCCAAAGTTAGGTCTAACAACCAGGATTTAATTTTTGAAAGATACAAACTGTTGGATATATGCGAGATTTTAAGAAAAAGTGCATTTGATGTAGGGAACAATTGTTGATTGGAATAGATGTACAAATTTAGATGTACCGTACACAAAAGATATTCACAGTGCAGTGCCATATCATCGTATCATCAGCAATAAAGGTTACCCAGCACTTATTTATAGGTAAGAATAGTTTTCTTCTTGTGAAATGTATCTTCTTCTTTTTAGCCTCTACATTTTTGTTGTATCTTAGGCCAATAATATATGTACTGAAGTTGTGTACGTATATGCAGCGGTGATCATGATGCATTGGCTTCTTTTGTTAGCACTCAAACCTGGATACGGTCCCTGAACTTCTCGATTGTGGATGATTGGAGACCTTGGTATTCCAGTGGGCAAGTAGCAGGGTACGATTTGTTTGGTTTCTGGTTATTAGAATAAATTCAGATCTTAAAATAATTTACATAAAATAAACTGCTTGATTTTAGGTTCACAAGGAAGTATTCAAACAACCTCACATTTGCTACTGTCAAGGTAAGATTGTCTGAACTTGATATGAAGAAAATTTAAAAATAAAACATGATGAATCTTTGATAATTGATACATGATTGAATGTGTTGTACTTTTCTTCATAGGGTGCTGGACACACTGCTGCAGAGTGTAAACCAAGGGAATGTTTAGCTATGCTTGATAGATGGCTTTCTGGTGCACCTCTATGAGAATATGCTTGGGCTGTTCTCTGGTGTTCATTCGGAAAAATAAAATAAATATATTTTTATGAATAAATAAATTATGGATGCAACTCTCAAGATCACTAATTATTTCAAAAATTCCCTTCAAAAAACATATTTCATCTCCCCATATTTGTTGAAGAAGTTGATTTAGATGATTTTTTATTTACAATTTCTAGTCTTTAAATAGGATCTTTGTTAGCTTGTTTGGATATGAAAATCATATGAATAAGAGAAAGTCATTATTTATATATTATCTCTATCTTGTTTATTTTTCTTTATCTCCAATTTATAACACGTTTCCGAGAGTTCTACAGGTTGAAGATCAAGGTAAACTTTGGTATCATTTATTTCAATACCATTTAAATAAAAAAAATACTTCTAATAAATAATTACTAAATAACATTAGTTATCAATATATGTATATTTAGTTTAATATCTGCAATATGGTTTATATTAATTTTAGTTCATGAACCTTCTTATTTTATTTTAGTTCCTATATATTTTGAGCTGGTTTGATGTTGCTATTCTCAGTTAGTAGTATGTTGTTAGGCTTATTTTGTTGTAGGAAACGGTTGAGTTCACAATAGCCTAATTTTTTTACGCTTTTTTTTTCAAATAATGTTATAATTCTGGTGTGTGCATTGTAAACTTTTTGATCTCTTAAAAAGAGAAGGGGCTAGGTATTTTTTTTTTCATAAAAAAAGAAAAAAAAATATCGGTATATATATATATTGCAGTCTCAAGCTGTTAAATTACTTATTTTTATTTTGAAATTATGTTAAATTAGAAATGAAAGGAAGAAAAAATGGGAAGGAGAAAACAAGAAAACAACAATTGCATTCCTGATTTTTTTTTTTTTTCTAATTTAACACCTTGCTTTTCCATTTTATCTTTGGTTATTTGCATTATGTACATTTAGTTTTGAATTGATATGAAGTTCAAATATTCAGAGTTTGGGATATTAAAAAAAGTATTAGTCCTACCAACACAAATCATTCACTCACAAAGACATCAGCATGTATTCATGTAGAGTTGTTCTAAGATAATTTAATGCAATTGTCACTAACTACCGTTAATACAAATCTACATCAAATTGGGTGTAATATTAATATTACGGGGTTCTGGTTCCTCCCAAGTTGTCTTCTGGATCGTTTAATCTAATTTGGGCGGTCAAAATCAAGACAAATTAAATTACATCGGATGTGTTTCTGCATAGATAGTGCACGTTAAGAGTGACAGAGCTGTAATTACGTTGAATTTTTTATCGTTTATTCTGGAAAACAAACCGATCACGTGATTAACCCAAAATAAATCCACCCTTTGTGAAAAAGTTTCATTTGTTCAATGTTCCCAAAAATTATTTGTGAACAGGTTTCACATGAGATTTTTCTATATAAGTGGAACTAATTCTTTTTCACCGGAGCCGTCAGGATTTCTGATAATTGGCACATTTTAAAAAACAAAAATCGAGGGCATTTGTGTAAAAAAATTTAATTGAGGATATTAATAAAAAAACTTGGTTGTTTACTTGTCAAGTGTAATTTAGTTGTCCATTGATTTCTAGGGGTGCAAACGGGTCGGATATTACCCGTCCAGATTCGTATCCGAATTTTTACGGATTTGGATATTCGGATACGGATAGTTGTGGATTCTGATACAGATATGGATTTTTTTATGCGGATTCGGATACGGATACAGGTTGAGTTTCGGAATCAAATACGGATACGGATACGGATAATTATCCAGATCTGGATATTTTAATTTTTCGGATATCCGGATATGTTAAGATTTGAGATAATTTTTTTGTGTCTATTTATCTTTTGTATTAGAATATCTTTAAAAAGTATCTTTTGTAGTGATATTTTTAATTAAAGTTATAGTTATGTTAGTGAATTTTAGTTAATCAGATATATATTTTGTAATGGTGTAACAAATTAATTAGATATACATTTTGAATTAGAAATCTGAATTATATCTGTATCTGTATTTGTATTCGAAAATATCTGATCCGTATCTGTATTCGTTTAATATTCAATCTGTATCCGTATCCGATTACTATCTGATCTGTATCCGTATCCGAAAAAAAATACAAATACGGATATGGGTTGAACACTATCCGATCCGTTTGCACCCCTATAATGATTTCTCTAATCTTTCCAAAGCGATTGATTTTGTTTTTTAAAATTGTAAATGCTTTATAAATATTGACAATGAAGAGTAGTCATTTTGTAATTTTTTTTTATTTTCTCTAACCGGAATATGAATTTTTGAAGCAAAAAATAATAAGTAAATGCATATTTTTTCAAGATAGATAAAATAATTATCAAAAATTTCTGTTTTGTCCTTTCTACAAAAATTCTCTACCCGACTTTACGCAGAATTCGGATTACCACAGGTACCTGACTCAAGCAAATTGGAAACAGACGGTCCAGAATCCTTCGTTTTAACTTACCACAAATAATACTGACTCTGGACCGTCCATTTCAATTTGCTTGAGTCAGGTACCTGAGTCAAAACAAAAAGAGAAATTTAGATACATGCCCGTCATAACTTTGTAATTTAGATATTGCCCTATCAAAACTTAAAAATTAGTTATTTTCGCATTTAAACTCACATATTTTATAATATATCCATTTCTTGTTTTAATCATTAAAAAATATTGTTAAATATTAATTAAAAAATAAAATGACAGTTTTACCCTTGATATGCTCCCCTCCTTCCCTTCTTCTCTTACCGTGCACCTCCTTTATTGCCCAGTTCATCCTTACCTTCCATGCTCCGATCTTACAATACGTATGCCTTAGCATGACTAGATATATAATTAAGTAGACACTGGATTTCATGGGTAAAAGAATTAACGTGTATAGTTTTTGAAGATGCTTTTCTTAAATCAAATTAAATTGACTACCACACGTTCCTTTCATTTCAAAAGGGAGCGCAATGTGAAAATGTTTTCTTTTTCAGAGAAATAACTGCTTTTTTTAAGAGCATACTTTTGCCGAACAATACCAACAGAGCAAGCATTATAAATTTTGGATTAACAGATTCAGGATCGTGTTTCTGTGACAAGAAATTTGATCTTAAGAGTACAAGGAGAAGAAGAACTCCAGCTCCCTGTCAATGTCGATCTATTCTTTCATTTATTCCAGTTTCTAGTTTGAGGAAATCCCCTCATCCCCTTTGGTAAGGCGTTATGCTCTGGTTGTCTGCTCCAGAATATTCATTCTCCAATAGATGTAACACTGGACGTGTCTATTTGTGCTCGTTAGGTGAGCGAGTAAGATTGTGAGCGGGTCATGCTGGCAAGAGGAGAGGTCAGCTCTTCTATACATTGATGCTACTCTTTAGATGGCAAGTGAGAAGGAAAGGAGTGCTGCAACGTTTTTTTTTTTTTGTTTTTTTTTTTTTATGAATCCAAGTTGAGAGCCACACGTATTTCATGGAGAGACCTTCAATTTAGACATTTTTGTTTTATTTTTCTGTTAAAAGATGGGATGAAGATGAAAAAGAAGGGTAAAATTGTCCTTCTAATGTTCTATTAATATTAAATTTTATTTTTAAGTGACTAAATTAAGAAGTGGGGATTTTGATAAATTAAGCAAGTTTAGATGGGGACATAACTAATTTTGGATTTTTGATGGGGAAATATCTAAATTTAGAAGTTATTATGGGTATATATCTAAATTTCTCAAACAAAAATTCTCCAAATAAAACACGCCTGGCGGCTCTCTCTCTCTCTCTCTCTTTCTCTCAGCCACTCAAATCCCAAATTGCGAATCTCGCCCTTCTCTTCTCGAATCTCACGGCAAAGTTCTTTCTTCCCTAATTTTGTAAATTTATTTGAACCCTAATTTAAGAAATTCGATTTTTTTTTTAAATTGTTAATTTCTACTTTTAAATTTTCTGAATGAATATGTAGCTGAAATGCTTTTGCTTTTGCAATTTATAAACTAACATAGATTTCGTTTACATATATATTCTTCTACTCATAGCTGGAAGAAAAAAAAAATGCATGTACAGCCAAAGAAGAGAGCTTTGGTAGAAAATGGAGGTGATGGTGGTATTGGACCGGGCCTGGCTGCTGCCATTGCTAATGGAGAGGATGTGGTATGTCTCTTTGGTTTTTTTTTTAACCATTTTCTGAAGATAATTGACCCGACCCTCCAAATGAACACTAACCTTTTAACAGTAATGGCTGTAGGGTACCAACCATAGTGACAAATGAATTATTCGGGTTCGGTTCGGCGGGGTCAAAAATTTGTGATTCGGGAATAATTTGGGCATAATTCAGGAATGATTTGGAATTATCCGGACTAGAGATCTTAGTCCCACAAGGGATCAAAAAAGTATATATATATTCTGAAAAAAAATCACGATTATGCTCTGATGCAAACTAATGTTGTAACATCTGGAACAGGGACCTATCGTGAGGCATGTATTTGAGTCAAGTAAACCAGAAGCCCTCCTACACCACTTACGCAACATAGTGAAAAATAAGGAAACCGAGATAGAGGAGCTGTGTAAGCTTCACTATGAAGAGTTCATTCTTTCAGTTGACGAATTAAGAGGGGTTTTGATTGATGCTGACAATTTGAAAAGCAACTTGACTTTAGAGAATTCCAGGTTGGAAGATATCAGTGTCAGCCTTCTTGCAAAGCTCGAGAAGTTGATCGAGTTGTACTCAGTGAAGAGGAATGTTGCTGAGACCATACTCGCCTTGAAGGTATTACAAGTTTGCTGCTTTTACAGGAACTTCACTAAATTATAAAATGCTTGGTTAAATATGAAGCTTTGTTGTGTACAACAAATATAGGGCAACATAAATATACAACTTTGTTTCTTGTGAGAGGTGGAAGACAAGCTAGTTTTGGTCAAATTAAGTCATGGTTTATTTGAAGTTGGGATGGCTTTTGCTTATTGGGCTACCAGGTTTTATCCATTTTAGGTGTCTGGCTATTGGTTTTCAACTTTGGAGCTATTTTTTTTATTTTGATTTTATCAGGTTTTGGTTCAATAGGATTCTGATGTGAATTGTTCATATCATACACTAAGGATTTTAGTGGGAAGCTAGGGCTTAGGTTTATCAAGTGAAAGAGAGAAAAAAGAAACAGATAACACTATAAGAAGATAGGAAGAGACACACCTCCACAAAAGATTCCCCAAAGAGAAATTTTTTTTTTTAACTGAGTTATAACTTGTCGAGTTATCCATAACATCAGAACCCTAAATAGACTTAAAAACACTTGGGCAGCAACAAAATTGCCTAAAAAGTAAATATCCAGAATGATGTGAAGCAAGCTCTAATATATTGGAAAAGATACCTTGACAAACTTAACTAATTTGGCCCTATCTTAATTATGTCATCAAATCAGCACCATTTCTACCTAATTGTTTTGCAATCATAATAATCTGAAAGAGTTCAATTAATTTTGACACACATTTTTTACCAATGATTTGGCTGAATGGACTAACCAAGAGTAAACTTTGACTCAGTTTTGAGTATGCAATCTTATACTGAAGCACTGTAAGAGTCAAGTTTGTAAGTAAACACGTTTGAGCAAGCAGCAACTGGTACCATCCACCAGGCACTGCTGTATCAATACAGAGTTGTTTAGAAATTGATTAATCTGTTGCATTAGTTTAGTATATTCATGTCAATGTTCTTGGTCTGGTAGGGATAGGTGTCTTTACCTAATTTGGTCCAAAAGGTAACATTACGAAGATGTCGTGTTGTATTAACAGTTTCTGGACTTGTACCAGTTAGCTCGCAATAGTTCTGGAACTAGCTAAACCTATCTCATTATATCCATTATAGTACTCATTACTTTTTTTATAACCACAGGTATGTGTGCATGTAACCAGCTTGTGCCTTTCATGCAACTGTGATGTGTCCGAAGGCCGCTTCTACCCTGCATTGAAAACCCTAGACATTATCCAGAAGGATTACATCCATTCTATACCTGTTAAAGCACTCCGACGAGTCATCTCAAAGCAACTCCCTGCTATAAAGCTTCACATTGAGAAGAAAGTATGTGGGGAGTTCAATGACTGGCTAGTCTATATCAGAACCACCGCCAGGGAGATAGGACAGCTTTCAATCCGTCAGACTGCCACATCACGGCAACGTGATGAGGAGATGCGGTCCCGTCAAAGAGAGGCTGAGGAACAGTCTTGCACTGGGTCCACTGCATTTAATGAGTATGTCTACTCCTTAGACTCAACTGAACAAGCTGAGGAGGATGTCGTATTGGATTTCAACCTATCCTCAGTGCACCGTGCATATCACGTCTACTCATGCTTGGGGATTGGTGAAAAGTTTCGTGATTACTACCACAAAAATCGGCTGATGCAACTACAACTTGACCTACAAGTGTCAACCATGCAACCTTTTCTAGAATCACACCAGCATTTCCTTGCACAAGTTGCAGGCTTTTTTATTGTAGAGGATCGGGTATTGCGCACAGCTGGTGGATTGCTAACAGAGGAGCAGGTCGAATCCACTTGGGACACAGCCATTGCAAAGATTACAGCCATCCTAGAGGATCAATTTACTCGGCTAGACACAGCGAGTCACCTGTTACTCATAAAGGACTGTGTGAGCCTCCTATGTGCGACTTTGAAGCGATATGGTTACCGTGTCGATCCTCTGATGAATATACTTGATAAGTCCCAGGATAAGTACCATGAAATACTTCTTACCGAGTGTAGGAAGCAAATTAGCGACATCCTTACTAACGATTCCTATGAGCAAATGGTTCTAAAAAAGGAATACGAATATAATATGAATGTGGTATCTTTCAATTTACAAGCTATGGATATGATTCCAGATTTTCCATATGTGGCATCCTTTTCTTCATCAGTACCAGATGTTTGCCGGGTCATAAGGTCCTTTATAGAGGACTCAGTTAGTTATATGTCGTATGGTGGGGGCCTTTTTGTCAATTCCTACGAGGTTGTCAAAAAGTACCTTGACAAACTATTGATTGATGTTTTGAACAATACTTTATTAAACATAATACATGGAGGGGCCTTTGACGTGCCCCAAGCAATGCAAATCGGGTCTAACATATCAGTTTTTGAACGGGCCTGTGGCAGTTTCTTTCTCTGGCAAGCAGGACAGCTTTGTGGTGTCCCGAAACGGATTGTAGAGAGGCCACATTCAGGTCTGACAGCCAAGGCAGTACTAAAAGCAACACAAAATGTAGCATATAATAAACTCCTATACCTTGTTAATGACAAATTAGACAGCATAATGGGACAGATGTCCAACATTAATTGGACAGCAGAAGAGGTATCTGAACATGCAAATGACTACATGAATGAGGTTTTGGTATATCTCGACTCAGTTGTGACAGCCGCACAACAAATACTACCTCTAGAGGCGCTTTACAAAGTCGCAATTGGTGCACTATGCCATGTTTCAGATTATATCATGACAGCATTTTTGAGTGACAGTTTGAAACGTTTCAATGTCAATGCTGTGGCTGGTATCGACAATGATTTGAAGTTGCTTGAATCTTTTGCTAAGGACCGCTACAACAGTACAGGTGTTAAGAAAATTGGTAATGAGGCAACTTTTACGGATTGCTTGGTGGAGGTGAGGCAGTTGGTGACTCTATTGTTGAGTGACCAGCCAGAAAATTTCATAAATCCAGTTATTAGAGTGAAGAACTATGGCGCTTTGGATCATAAGAAGGTGGCAATTATTTGTGATAAGTATAAAGATGCACCAGATCGGCTGTTTGGTAGCCTCTCAAATAGAAACACAAAACAGAGTGCGAGGAAGAAGTCGATGGATGTTCTGAAGAGAAGGCTGAAGGATATGAGTTGAATATTTAGGCTTTTTGGATTAATTGAGTTTTGTTTCCATCTGATTTCTTTTTTTATATATAATTTGAGGACACTTTTGTAAGGATAGGATTATGTGTAGCTATTGGTAAAGGGGGCTTCTGTTTCTGCCCTTGTACCGGATCATAATTTGACTTATAATGCTGGTAGATTTGCATTTTGTTAATATTAATATCCTAGTTGGTAGTTTTTTTTTTTCTGTGAAAATTTATTTTTAGGTCATTTATTTTTGCCTTTTTGCAGAAATAAATGTATCCTTCTATTGTTGTTCTTTTGCAAATAGCAACACAGAATACATACAAGCTTGAAGAGCATTTCAAAGGCTAATTTTGAGACAAACAGCTCCTTTGAAATTAGTTTTCTAGACTTTCAGTTAGGTTTGCTGTAATGGGTTTTTAATATTTGAGTTTGTCCCTACTTAGTTCTGGCAATAATTAATATGAAGTGATTATGAAGGTTGATGTGTTAGTTCAGCCGTTTGCTCTGATCAGTGTTGTAAAAAACGGCCGGTTAGGCTGATTAATCGTTGGTGGTGACCAAACTGTTATAAATTTTCTCAATTAATTGTTTGACAGTACTCTTTCCATCCGACAAGTGCATACTATTATTTACAACAATGACTTTGGCTTTGATAATGTAACTAAGGTGATTTTGCATGGTGGTTTTGTAGATATAATTGAATTAAGAGAGACAAGTGTATAGCTAGCGCATATTAATCTGTATTACAAATAAATGTCTTTATTTTTAAAGTTAAAACAATTAATGTGAAATGTTCAACATAATTTTCATATGAAAATATACTTATAAATTAAAATTTATATTCTTTAGAATTTTTTTTAATATTTTTTAAATAGGTAAATTTTAGGAAATAAATCTGCTGGTATTCTAATGGAACTGTAAGTTCTGTCAAGTGATTATTCTAGCCGTTGTCAGTATCCTAAAGCAATATACACTCAGAGAGTCTATTAGATACCAGAGTTTCAAGTTTTCATTTTTTATTTTCTTTTATATTTGCCAATTAGTTGCATATGTAAAACCATCCACACCGCACAAACAAAATTCCTTTGAATTGGAAATAATTGCAAAAGGTGATATACTTTGTGGGGCATAGGTATAAAACATATGATATTTGATTTTGTAAAATTGTGAAAAACAAACTAGAGTCAGGTCCGTCTCGACTTCACCGGTTTTGTTAACCCGCAACAAAAGCGCGAGTCGGCTCAGCTTGGTTAGTTACCGTAATTGCACTTGTAACAACATAATATTCTAAGCACAATCTAAAATAGCTTGGAAAATAAACCATATGTTATGGACAACAGTGTTATAAATAACAGTATGTGCTCGTCGGATGAACATGACACTGTCAAGTAATTAATCAAAAATAATAGAGAATAATTGATTATAATAAAAAATATTCAGTCAATTAGTCAAAAAAAATTTCTTATGACTTTATCATTGTCAATGACTAATCAACCGATTAATCAGTCTTAACGACCGTTTTTTACAACACTAATGGACAATTTAAGCCAACTAGCTATGATTCAAATCAGCTGAAATCCGAATATATGAACAGTATCTCTAAAATTTCTGGAATTCCGAATCTAACCGTCCAACTTTTTTTATACACACATCTCGAAACAGATGATTTTTCTGTGCAGAAATTTTAGGATCATTGTTCATGCAGCTGATTTGAATCCAACTAGCTAACCTAGCTAGACTTAATGCCTTCCCCAATAGTCAACCACATTTATGATTTATATATGTCCCAATCCTGTGATCATAATTCATAAACCAAGAGGCAAGAACAAAAAATATTTGTTGTATTTTTTTTCTTCTTACTAGTCATAAAAAGGAAGGTACTTTTTGGGTATTTAAGTCAAAAGGGACGCCACTTTGGACTTTCAATGCTGATAAATCACAAATTCAACTTTTGTATTATGGCCTCGAAGAAAAATAAAATAATTTGTTGCTTCTTATATACTTGGTGTCTAGTGAGTTTTACTTGTCTTAATTTGCATGAAAACCAGGAATTACAGGGGCTATCTGCACGCTTTTTGTAAGACAACAAATTTTATTCACCAATATGTATGATGATAGGGGTGATTATTGAGTGAGCATGAGTGAGTTAGGATGTGTTACTAAATGAGTGAGTTATGAGCAGCTCACGAGTTATGAGTATCAAAATTTAACAGATTATCATAATTTATTTAAATAAAATATAATAAAAATTCAACAAAAATTAACAAAAATATAATCAACATATTACATTCTCCACAGTAGCATCAATAATCAACATATTACAAAAATATAACAAAATATAACTCATCATGAGTAGGATTAAAATGTCTCGTTGGTTTTGAAATTTTGTGTCCCATCATATCCAATATCGGTATCTCTATTTTTAAAGTTTAAACAGTCGTTCTGAACCGCTCAATATATTTTTCATATTAAAATGTGTTTGGATTCAAAATTTTATACTTTCTGAAACTTTTTTGTCATTTTTTGTCTTCCAATATAACTATTAATTTCACATTTATCTCCTTACAGTTCGGACCATATATGCTATATTTCATATGATCCACATAATTACCAACGAAAGAAAAAGCTAACAGAAAATAAACAAATTAATATACAAATGTGCCGCAGTTTGAAAAACCTGTCTCTTTGTCTACGGTTTTCGACCAAACATCATCTTCAGTTGGAATTTCGGAGCAGATCATGTAGATGCAAGAGATGTTAAGGCCTTAAAGGTTGAGATGTGTTAATATTTTCAAAAAAAAAAAAAAAAAAATTAGCAGTATTTTATTGAAGATGTACATTGTTGCCTATAATTAATTTCATACGATTTGAATATATTGATATTCCTTGATATGTTTTAAAGGCTCTTTGAATTTGAAAAGAACAAATCGTTTGATGAAAATTAAAACATGCACAAATTTCATCATTTTTTTTGTTGGTGATATTTTGCATATTAATTATGCCTAGAGCACATTAAATGTTGATTTGCTAAATTATTATTCATTTAGGAATGCAAAATTACTGAGAACATGGTAGGTCCAATGGGTCTCAGACATCATACCTACTTTTGAGTCCAATGAGTTCCAATACCGTCTGATCCGTATTAAAATATGTGCGCAGAAATTTAAGCAAATTTGCACGGATTTAAAGCAGAGTGCCTACATCTTAATAAAAATCGAAAGGTGATTTAGCCCATCGAATCAAAGTATGTCTAATGGACATTGAACCTACTCTGAATTCAAAATTAAATTGTACTTAGTAATTAATTACCAACCTCAATATGATCAAGACTCAAAAAACTAAGTGAAGCGTGTATAACTTCTGTAATAAGAAAAAAACAAAACATTTACATTAAATTTAAGTGTAATTTATCTAATTTTTGAGGTCTGGTGACAAATGATAAGAAAGTGTCTTTTTATTTGACAAGTAGGTACAACAACAACAACAACAATAATAAACGACATATTGACCCAAAAATAGGTGTTTTCGAAATGTGTGGATCCTCTGCTGCTCTATCCGTGCGATGCACAACTTATAGATAGATGGATGTTTAAGAAAGCTTTTAAGATTTGAGTTGCACGAATCTCAAAGCGATCATGAATCGAATTATGTGTAGTCAATTCGTCATGCTACACAATTTTTATCTAGAAGAAAATATAAAAGTGGTGGCTAATTAATGTTAGAACTACTTTGAACATAAAAGCCCAAAGAAATATGCCATTGCGTACCAACCAGTAAATTTTTTTTCTATGATCGATCAATATAGCATTTAATTAGAGTAATTTTTGCAATATTTCATTCAACGTGATATAAAAATAGAGTAAATGAGATATTTGCAACTCTTTAAAGTGTAGAAATGAAAGGAAGTAGTGACTAAAATATATATATGAAAAAAAAAAAGGATGTTTGTATTTTTTTTCCCATACACTGATTCAAAATTCAAGATTCCATTGTAATGTCTCTTTCTGAAATGTTTTGCATGACAGCTAAAGGCAGAGAACATAACATAAAAGAGATTTGTTTACTGGAATCACATTTTTTTTTACTTGAAAGACCTGACAAATTTTGTTTACTAGAATCATAATTTTTTGTATTTTTCAAGGATCGCGTAATATTTTTTTCCAAAAGTGTCAGTGTCCTTTTGGTATTAAAGAAACTTTTTTACTTCTCGAAAATTGTGATCCACAAGAATCTCTGCTCCTCGAAAAACTAAACTATCTGTAATGCAAAAATACATTATAGCAAATAAACTAAACTAACTTTATTTAGATCTTAATTATCTCAAAAAAAATATATATTCCTATCAAAATTAGTCCTATTATCGGAGGATACATGCAGCAAAATAGAATACATATACTTCAAAATAATTTGGTCGTGAAAAGCTTTAACTGACATTCAGTAAAATAAACAACTAAATTTACAGTTGATGTCCACAGTTGATTATTTATACCTCACTTATCAAATCTTAATAATGCTACTTCTAAGTAATAACGATTAAAACAACCATTTATATTAACAATTAAGAGTTAAGACTTGTGAAAAATAACTATTAAGACTTCTGAAATGCACTATTAGAGTCTGTTCGGCAGCCCAGTAGGAAATAAGAATGAGTATAAGAATTGAAAATTTTGAACTTAATTTTACTGTTCACGTAGGAAAAAAAAATTCAGTCCGAGTGAATTTTTTTTTCCACGTGAACAGTACTTTTAGAATTATTGTCGAACAAGACCTTAAATTGTAAATTTAATAGGTTTTTTTATAAGACTTGGGAAAACCCACTATTAAGAATTTATATAAACACTATTAAGACATAATGAGTTAGTTTAGTTGGAATTATTGAGGCAAGACATACTGAGAATTGGCACTATTAAATCGATATATCTGAGCTCATTAAATCAACTATTATATACTTAATGTCAACATATCTACCTCTCAAATATAAAGCGATTTTCTTAACTTTTGTGGGTTTTATACCTGTATTATTGTGTTTGAATTGATCTAGTGACGGTTTGTCAACTTTGTTCGTTATGGTCAAAATCAAAATTCCGATTAATTACGCCTCATATAAGAAAAATGAAACGCAGAATTTTCCAGTCCACTGGTCCAAATCAGTTAAATTAAGAATCTCTTTTACTTGTGTTGTTTTGTTATGTATGTATATGTAACGAGGATAGGGGTGCAAACGGGTTGGATATTATCCGTCCGAATCCGGATACAGATAGTTGCAGATTCGGATACGGATACGGATTTTTTTATGCGGATTCGGATACGGATACAAGTTGAGTTTCGGAATCGGATACTGATACGGATAATTATCTGGATCCGGATATTTTAATTTTTCAGATATCCGGATAGGAATATGCTAGCATGCTATGCATAACATAGAACCCCTTCATGCAACGGCTTGGATTTCGAGTTTTCAAAATCCTAATGGTCGATCCGAACCGTTCATCTTGTTCTCCATATTAATATGCGTTTGGAGACCAAATTTTACATTTTTTTGAATTTTTTTACTATTTCTTTAGATTTATTGAAAATCGATGTTTTCAGCAAATTTGGACCATAAAAAAACAGTGATTTTCAATAAATCTAAAGAAATAGTAAAAAAATTCCAAAAAATATAAAATTTGGTCTCCAAACACATATTAATATGGAGAACAAGATGAACGGTTCGGATCGACCATTAGGATTTTAAAAACTCGAAATCCGAGCTGTTGTATGGAGGGGTTCTATGTTATGCATAGCATGCTAGCATATTCCATCCGGATGTGTTAAGATTTGAGATAATTTTTTTGTGTCTATTTATCTTTTATATTAGAATATCTTTTGTGTTAGTATTTTTAATTAAAGTTATAGTTATGTTGGTGAATTTTAATTAATCAGATATATATTTTGGAATGGCGTAACAAGTTAATTAGATATATATTTTGAATTAGAAATCCGAATTATATCTGTATCTGTATTCGTTTAATATCCGATCCGTATCCGTATCCGATTACTATCTGATCCGTATCCGTATCCGATTACTATCCGATCCGTATCCGTATCCGTATCCGTATCCGATTACTATCCGATCCGTATCCATATCCGATTACTATCCGATCCGTATCCGTATCCGAAAAAAAAATACGAATACGGATATGGGTTGAGCACTATCCGATCTGTATCCGATCCGTTTGCACCCCTAAACGAGGAGGGTTTAAATGTTAATAATTCAAAATTTAAAATATAAATGTCAAAATAAAATTATTAAATGTGATATATGTAATTTTCACTTTATTTTTATAAAAAATTATCACATTTCAATTTTGTTTTTATGTGAAATAATGAGTTGATAATAAACGTTGAAATTTTTTATTTCTAGTATAATTAAAAAAATATGACAAAACACTTTGATTTTGAAAAAAATTGATATTTATCCAGATCGTACAATACTACTGCAGCATCAAAGACTGAGAACCGCCAATTAGTCCTGCAGCTCTAAACTAGAGACCTCAAATGATTATGTGACCCCTTTTGTTTTTGTTTTTTTAATAAGCATGAACAACAAATCTTGATATTTGTGCCACGAATTTCAATTTTCACATATAAAATGGTTTTGCCGCCAAATGAAGTTTATCAATCCATCGATGGCACAGAAACCAAGTTTTTTTTTTAAATTAATATTTTTTTTGTAAAAAAAAAAGTGGGGGCCACCAGACCGTTTGGAGGTCTCTAGATAGGGGCCTGGCGTCCTCCAGTTTTTGGGGCTGTCAAACGGTTTGGCGGCCTAGGTATATTTAGAATTCTGATCAAATAAGAGTATTTTAGTTTATTTTTTATTTTATTATGGTATAAAAAAATATTTCAGTAATAAATGTGTAGATTCATATCAGTACATTTTTACAAGTTCTTGATTACAAATATAATAAAGTTGAAATATCATATTTTTTTACAGATGCATATATAAAATGATGTAGATCATATTTAACGGTTTTATTTTGACTTTTAAGTTTTAAATTTTAAATTACTAAATTTTTAAAAAATAAAGGCATGATAGCAGAAAAAAAAATAGAGGCATATTAATCCTCCTCATCTATATAATTGTTTAGAAGCAACTATGTATTTTTGTTTATATATCCTGACTTTTAAATTTTTATTTTGAATTTTTTGATAATGTTATCCCTATCTTTATAATGCATTAATTTACAAATGAAGTTATTCCAAACTCATTCCGAATTCCGAATTCTCTGTTAACTATAGATATTTTCCAGACCTCGCTTTGGAGATAAAAGTATCTAATTTCTTGTTAAAAAATAATATTATCAACTAATTTCAGCACCAAACGTTGAGTTCATGGGCCAATTAATGAATTGCAATTCGGATGAATGATATTAGAAATGTTAGTTCAAAAGTTGGATGTCGTATGTGCATGATTCAATAACATATATAGTCATCATCCATTTCGTTACTAATTTAAAAGCGAAATTTATATGTATCTCCTCAAAACTTCTCATTTTAGATATATCCTCATCACAACTCTAAATTTAGTTATATCCCATCAAAACTAAATGGTCTTATTTATATCCCTATTTCTTCATTTAACCTCTTACAAATATTAATAAAATATATAAAAGTCTGTTTTGCCCTTCATCAAAACTACTTTGCTAGTCCCTCATCTTTTTTCCTTGACGCTGCCCCTTTCTCTCAATTCTTCTCCGCATGCTCCAATTGTTCATCTACAGTATGAATTTTTTTTTTCTTTCGTTTTTCTAAATTCAAGAAATAATTTATCTACGGTATGCATGAGTTGCTTCCCTTCTAAGTCTTAAAAGCAATTCATGTCCAGCTCTCCTCTCAAACTACTTGTAAGTTCACAAATATTATTTTGTTATGAGTTTTAATTAGAAAATTTACTATTTACTAAACAAAATTCCTATCCAGAAGTAAAAAAAATTGTTTTGACCGTTTGCTCTTGTCTTTATTCTGAAAATTTCTGTCTCCTATTTGCTGTTGTCCTTATTCTGAAAATTTGTCTCCTAATAACTATCTGTCTTTACCTGATATTAATCAAGTCAATTACATCTATTGGTTCGAACTGTTCTGCTACAATTATCAAGGTTATTGGAGTTATTCAATAATATAAGAAAGAGGGCAGAATTTATAGGGATTATTTTTTGTTTTGGTTTATTGAAGTAATTCATGTCCTAAGCTTCGGCAATTGAAGGTATATTGAAGGTGAATTTACAATTTCAAATATTTTTCCTTTAGGAAGAAAGATTGCGAAAAAGGGAAGGTGGCTCATCAGCTCCAGTGGCTGCACAAAATGAAGGGAGATTCGATGAAAGGATATCAAATTGAAGTATTTTATTCCTTCTGGTTTGCACCGCTTATGCGGAGAAGAATTGAGGGATTAGAACAATAATTTTGATGAAGGACATAACAGTCTTTTATATATTTTATTAGTATTTATAAGAGGTTAAATGAAAAAATAAGGATATAAATAAAATTATTTAGTTTTGATGAGGATACAACTAAATTTAAAGTCATGACGGGGATATATCTAAAAAGAGAAGTTTTGATGAGAATATATACAAATTTCTCAACTTAAAATATATCATTATTTTACTAAGTAACTTTACTTATGTTGTCGCTATTATGACCAAACTTAGGGGTGTCAACGGTACGAATGTATGATAAGGATCGAATGAAAGCATTTTTTATCCGTACTCGTTATAAATTGTTATTATTTATACTATATCTTGATCTGCTACGAATTATTTTATCCGTACTCTATTTTTATCGGTTATGGTTGTCGGATAATGAAATAATAATAGATAAATAACAGGTAATGTTGATATAATAATTATTTTTATTATTTGTTAAATAAAATATTAAAACATAATCATTTCACACATATTTTATATACGTGTGTATGTTTCAAAGATTTGAACTTTATTGGAATTTATTGTAATTTATTTACGTGATTTAATAATTAATTAAGTATAACACAACTACTAAAATTAGTTAGAGAATGATATCCATTGCTCTATTAATATATATAATATATCTAATTTTATTTATATAATTATCTGATCAGATAAAGGTCACGAAATAGATTTTATCTGTTTAAATAACGAAAAAAAAATACTTTATGTGTATCCAATAAACTTAGGAAATAAAATCTTATATGTATCTATCTTATTATACGGTATAAATTGAATAAACGAATAAAAAAGGTGACATTAACACCCCTAACCAAACCACTGTGTACGTACTATATATTTTTTAATAGGAGATTGATTCAGGCAACAACAAGCTTCTGTTTTTTTTTTTTTTTTTTTTTTTTGCTTTTCTTTTCTTTTTTCTTCCCAAACAAAGGCCCACCACTGTCCAAAGAGTGATGAAAGAAAAAGGAACATAGTCAATGCCAACTGCAATCTATGAATGTCATCACTAAGAGAAATTTTTTTTTTTTCAGTGTACTATAAGTTACATTATTGCCATTGCATTTCAGTAAATTAAAATTAATGGACACCTTTTAAGCATATAAATTTTATGACTTGACTAATTATCACTAAAGGACGACACTATTTTTGACAAAATTTGTAAATTTGAGAAAGAATCAAAAAGGCCTTTTTCTAGAATTTTCAAAAGTTTGCCATATTTTTTTTTTCTGGTATGGAATATCTGGTACTAGTAGTTTTTGAAAATTCCTCAAATTAACTTTAGATTACTGTGTTGTTTTGACTGTATTAAGTATTAACATATACTTTGAAATTTTATGGACAGAATTGACAAATGATTCCATATCTTTGAAAATAAGTTGTGTCCCTACATCATACATAGAACCTAAAAATAAATTAATAAATCCAGCCTTTGTGAAAAAGTTTTATTTGTTCAATGCCCCTGAAAATCTATCTATGTTCACATGAGATTTCTCTATATAAGTGGAACCAGGTTCAATTTCTTTATCCCCAAAACCTTGCTGTCCTTGTTTTATTTTTCTTGAGAGATATATGGCTCCGGTAAGTTCAAAAGTAACCTATCATGATTCATGATCAACATTTATATCTCAGATCACATCACTAATAGATACCCATCATGGTATAATTTTAGCAAAAGGTGGTCCTGAAACTTCCTTCCATGATTGATGAGAAAACAAAGCAGAAAGCCATGGAAGCTGTTGCTGATATTTATGGTAACTATTACTTACTTTTTAAACCTTAATTTTTCACAAGCAAACTTAATAGACTCAAGATAAAGATCAATTGAATTTTCTATTTATGTTAGATGTTGCTTTCTTTTCCTTTTTTTCCTATTATTTTTATTAGCCCTTATTCTCTAATTGGATGCATATTCATAGCTTATGAATGGAGATAATATACAAAAATAGTACTATCTACCTAAAATAACATTCATTTTTTTTAAGTTCCTTTGATAGTTTCTTAAGAATATCAAGGGGCACATGGATTTTGAATTGGTTTGACAGAATTCTTCTCTTATAAATAGTCAGGTACTTAAATGATCAAAAAAAAAATATTGATGAAGTGCAAAATGTTCAGGTGTTGATTCAATAGCTGCTGATTTGAAAGAGCAAAAGATTACAGTTATTGGTGAAATGGATACAGTGAAAATTGCAAAGAAATTGAAGAAGATTGGAAAGATTGATATTGTGTCGGTGGGTCCCGCAAAAGAAGAAAAGAAAGAAGATAAGAAAGAGGAGAAGAAATGATAATAAATAAAATTATTGTTTTTCTCATATATTATTAGAAGGATTGTCTTTAGTTCTGTACATATCTCCTACAAACTAATCAAGATTTGGCACTCACATTATCTGATTCGTAAAGCAGGATTGTGCTCTGTTGATGTTGCAATTTTTTATACTAAACGATGTATATCAGCAATGGAAAAATCATGCGATGACCCGATACATCACGGCACGGCACATGTATCGGTCAGGCGAGCACAGCATGTCATAACTATTCACGTGATGTGATTATCTTTGGAAGACTTAACACAGCATAATATGCGAACTGGTTTGGTCAAAACATAGCGCGTGATTACGCAAATCATGCGTAATCAACACAATTATATCTTGATCGAATGGTGAATTTTAAATAAACTAACTTAGATTTTGAAAAAGATAGTTAAATGTGACTACACGTGACAAAAGTAACTGATCATATTTAGATACAACATATATAGTCACGGTGTGACTAACGTGATATGTGTTGTTATCGTCCCTTCGAATTTAGTTATGGCACAGCACAAATTTACATTCCTATCAACCAATTCGGCCGGTTTGAAGTACTTTGGTACCAATATCTTTTCATACTTGTACATTGCTTGTCAGCAAATTTCAGGTACTGTACCTTTATATTGTGGTGTTATTTAGTCTAGCCTAACAAAACAACTTAATTATATTAAACCAGAACTTATTATATCTCCAACTTCAAGTTAGGGAATCAAGAGATTATTTTTATCAGTGTTGTAAATAACTGTATGTAGTTATTGAACAGGCAGGGTATCGCCAAGCGATTAATCATAAATAATTAGAAATAATCGGCTATAATCAGAAATAATCAGAGAAATCCATATCAATTTGATTACCGCCAACAACTAATCAACCGATTAATCAACTAAACAGATGTTTTTTACAACACTGATTTCCACAAAAAATACATAGGTTAATTTAGAGTATTCATAGCATTTTTCTATATATATTTTTTTCCTAAAATACATAGCAAAATCATGAAATTTTAAAAATGAATGGGTCAATTTGACCCGCAATCATTACATTTGGGCAATTGACTCCGCCACCGTAGACTGAGTCTAACTTTATAACAAGTCCTATATAAATAACAAGTCAACTTGAACATTAATAGCATAGAAGCTAAACTGGCTAGCAGGTACCAGTACACTGTACAGCTGATCATAATATACCAATTAGATTCAGGGCATATACAAAATAAAGATATTGTTTGCTAGTTTCTCCTAGCCCGTTATAGAATGCCATAGGTCAAAGGGGTACAAATATTATGTACAAATATGATGTACAAATATGTCAATAGGTAAACCCTAAACCCCACAAATCTAATTTTTCCGTACTATATTTTGTACAAATATGGGCATTGTTTGCAAGCTAACCCTTGATTTAGACCATAGGTCAAGGGGTACAAGCAATGTTAGAGAATGCCAATTAGACTTATAAAAAATTCTGGGTTGGGTCACCCCTTACCACTATAAGAATAATGCTTCATGGTTAAGTTATTAAATAGTGCTTTCCAAACAAGCACTGCCAATGGGTATTGCTGCACTGACTGACCTTTTTTGAAAAAGATTATAGATGATGGGTTAAAAAATTTAATATATGTAGATATAATCATTGCAATTGACACAATATCATACTTTACATAGTTTTAACCATTGAGCCTCCACCACATAAGCACACACAAAAAAGGAAAAAAAATCAAAATTACATGTCTCTGATTTTGAGAATGTTGTATTTTGCTTAACAAATCTATTCCATTTTTTCTAAAAAACCTACTGTTACAAGGCTCCATGAATTATAACTCGGACCGGATTGGCCCGTGATTCTGATCGGACGGTCCGGATTGCTTTAGGGGATCCGGAACCGAACAAAAGAGAGTGATTGAACCCAAAATATCCTGCCCTGGTGACCTGACAGCTCTCATTGAACCAAAACTGACCAGAACTGTCGGTTTACCAATTCCCGGTCCATACCAATTGAAACAAGGTACAATAAGACATGTTCAATTATATTCAACTCCGGATGAACTTATTTGGTATTTTCTAACAAAATTAATATGAAGAGAAGGGAATCATGTCATCCTCTTTATGAAATTAAAAGAAGATCCAATTTTAAATCAATAAAATATGGAAAAAAAAAGGACAAAAAAAAGGTAACAGGTAACAGGTAATAACACCTTTCTATTTCTAATCCCAATTTTATCTGTTATAAAACTTGAATCTTGACACCAGATGAAGGTACTGTCCTTTTTCCACCATAAAATCAACCACATCAGTTGCCTCGGCCACCTTACCAGCATGTCTCAATCGCCGTACCAAATTGCAGTACACTGAGAAATTGGGTAAACATCCCCTTGAATCCATCTCCTTTAACATATCACATGCCTCTTGAAATCGGCCCATGCCACAAAGCCCTTTTATAATACTATTGTAAGTGTACACATTTGGCAAGTGACCTTTAGCAAGCATTTGATCAAACACCTCACGTGCATCCTCAAACTGCCCGGCCAAAACATAGCTGGTTATCAAAACTGTGTAGCAAACCACATCAGGCTCACATCCCATCTTCACCATTTCATCATAGAAATACTTGCAGGCTTCAACATTCCCCGCACGGCTCAAACCGTCAATCAAATTTGTAAAATGAAGCACACTCGGTTCATACCCGACATCTCTCATGTAATTCAACAAGTTCAGAGCAGCCAATGGCTTATCCCCTTTACCCAAAACATGTAATAATAAGTTATAAGTATGCAAATCTGGTGCAAGCCCATTTCGCCCCATCTCATCTAATAACCTATGGAACTGGTCGAGTTTTCCAAGCATGTATTTGGCACGCAAGATTATATTATATGTTAACACATCGGGTGAATGACCTTCTACAATCAAATTTTGGTACACCCATTCAATCAGACGGTACTGCTTCAAACTGAGGAGAGAGTGCAAGATTGCATTGAAGGAATTTCTGAAAGGACGATAATTGAAGGTTTTAGCCATGATAAATCTAACAATTAATGTTCGAGCCATGCCCGACTCAAGGCATGTGGATATGAGAATGTTAAACGTGCGGGCTGTTACTGGTAAACCTTTCTTAAGCATTTCTTCAAGCAACCGCCACATGGCCTTCAACTCTTCTGATTGAGCGAATATTTTCATGGTAAGGTTGTAAATAGTAGTATTGTGAGAGTAGTTGCTCTGATCATCTGACCAAACAAAGAATTTGTATGCCATTTTAGCACATCTTGGCTTATTCGAGTAACTGATGGAAATTAAGATACGGAAAAGGACTTCCCTCACAAGAGCATTGGAAACCTGTATTTGCATTTCATCAAGCACCTTCCGGGCATTATAACCAGGCCCATCTTGTTGAAGAATCTCAAAAATTTTCTGTGCCTCTGATCTTATTTCATCACGAATGCTATATCTGGATCTGGTTTCTTCAAAATCATCACCTTTTTCCTCTTCGGGATGAAACCCAAGGAGGGTTTCAACTGGAATTTGCTCAGAATCCGATTTTTCGTCATTGTCATCGACATCTTCATCTATATCACGATTGGTCGCTTCATTTCGAGAAAAAAGCTTCGAACTTTCTGAATTTTTGGTAGAATTTTCTTCATCGTTTCCCTGGCCACCAGAACAGAAGCTACGCAGGGGAGACAGCCAAACGGGATATTGGTTATTGGCAAAGAAACAAATTGCTCGCAAATGCAGCCTAAGAACAGGTCGCATGGCGAAGAGAATCCAAAAGCGTGCGAGGACTCATCATTCAAGGGTCTGATAGAATCTCAGCAGTGTCGAATTGGTGGAGGCATAGAGAAGAGAATACATAATAGATTAGTTTACTATAAGTTTGTGAAGTTCAAAAACGAGAGAGAGGGGAGAACTAGAAAAAGAAAGCAGAAGCAGAAGGAACTGTTTATCTCTCTCTTTGATTTTGCGAACTGTTTATCTCAGCAGGGATTTAGTCGCTTAATATTCTTCAAATAGAAACGGGGAAGAAAGAGGAGTTGGCTACTGGGTCCCCTAAAGTAACACAATTTTTAAATTTAGATACTGACCGTCCGATTCAAATCAGAGCCAATCCGGCCGAGTGATACGCAAGGGCCCCTTTAATCTGACGGTCCATATCTAAACTAAAAAATTAGATTAGTTTTGGAGAGCCGAACTCGTTGGCATTTTGCCAATGCCTCTACGGGGACAAAAGGATGAATATTTTAACAGAGTAGTTTTGGCTTCATACAGGGCATGGACTATATAATCAACACAGCACTGCATATGGTTCATGCGCTGCATAGAGCCAAATAGTTCTGTTATATTTACAAAGTACATAATGATGAGACCAAAACCGAAAAAAAGAAAAATCAACAGACCACTAATTTGTCTGCTAAACTGTGGGCCAGAGGCCCAGATGATATGGGCCTCTTGATATCCAGGTTGGGTGAAATGGGCCTTTACCTTACAAAAAGGAAATAAATCTACTGCAGGAACTGTTATTCCGATTTCAACCGTTAATTTTTATTAAGATTCGGACAGCAAAAAAATTCTTCATTGAGATTCGCACATGAAAAGCTTTGAATATTGGGATCGGAATCACATCGGCAAACTTTTTATGACGATTATTTAGATTTTGGATTCTCATCAAAACTAATGTAGATCACAAAATTATTTAACCGTTTGAGTCGTATAATTTTTATCATTAAATTTTTAAAAGGTTGTGGCGTATAAAAAATGATAAATTTCAACAAGCGTTTTAGTTAAGTGAGGTTAACATAATTGCAGGATTTTTGTGGTACTTTTTGTATTCAATGTGAGATCAATTTCTCAAATGTTCAATTATGGACTATCATACCCTTGTACATGGTGATCATTTTTATGACTAGTGTTAAAATGTATTATTGGCTTTGTGTCCCAAAAAGCAAATTATATGATCTAAACCGCTTCCTTGTATTTTTGTTTTTTTTTGTTCTCAAAGTTCAAACAGTCAATCTAAACTGCTCAATATGATATCCATACTAAAATGTGTTTAGAGACCAATTTTTTATATATTTTTTAATCTTTTTACTATCTGTATTAGATAGGTACAAAATCACTGCTTTTGGACCATCCAAAAACAATGATTTTGTACATTTCTAATAGAATACTAAAAAAGTTCTAAAAAATATAAAATTTGGTCTGTAAGCACATTTTAATATGGATATCATATTAAGCAGTTCGAATTGACTTTTTGAACTTTGAAAATGAAAATAGAGATCTGGGATATGATTGCAGCAAAACCAATAGTACATTTTAACCCTACTTCCATTTTTATTTAGGTACAATTTTATGGATACCCTCTATAATATAAAAAATATTACCTTCAAAATTGCAAATTATATTTATATTTCGAAAACATAAAAAATCTTAGATTTGTCTTTTTAAAACTAAATAAACCTATGTCTTCCTTCAAAATTGCAAATATCATATTTATTGTTCTAAATCATAAAGCCTTTTAACTTTACCTGCAAAATTTTCAAAATCACATATTTCTCTCATCAAAATTTGCAAATGCCGTGTTAATAAACATAGAAGTTACGAAATTTTTTATTCCCTTTCTAAATAATAAATATTGGTTTTCATAAACAATATAGATAGAAGGATAAAAGAAGCTACATGATAGAAGTCAGTATTTACAATTTAACGGAGGACAATTACAATACTCATCTATTTTTACATAACCGCATTTATTACTACTAGATGAGAGAGAGAGAGAGTGAGGGAGAGGAATAATATACAAAAGATTTTATGTATTAAAGGAGAAATATATAATTTTAAGGTTTTAAAAGGTAAAGTATGGAGGTTTTTATAAGGATAGATGAGTGAGATGGTAAAATTTTCATATTACACACTGATATGTATGGATTTTTATTTTTATTTTTAGAGTTTAAGTAGTTGATTTAAACATTTCAATATAATTTTTATATAAAAATTTAATTCTCGAGTAAATATTTATTTGAGAATCACATTAAATGTTCAGATTGACTGTTTGAACTTCATTGTATATTTTGCATCATCGGTATGTTCGGTGCCTATTCGGTGATAGCGCAAGGCCAGTATTGTTTGAGCTTTGACATCCGTACAAAACGTATCTGAACGGTTGAGATTTTCCAAAAAGTCAAGCAATATATATATATATACTAGTATCATACCCATGCGTTGCAATAGGGGCATATTATAAGAAACAAATATATCAATGAAAATAATAATTATCTAAAAATTAAAACACATGTTAATAAAAAATTTATATGATTATATATTTTTAAATAACTTTAATCGTGATCTCTGATAACAATTTGATGATGTGATTATTTTTTATTTTTAAGTACTAATGATATCAAATAATAACTCGATTCGAATCTAATATCAAATATCATACAACAATTCAATATCAACATATAATATGATATCAAAAAACATAAATAAAAAATGTTATCGTGTGTATGTATAGGATATATATATACACACACATATTATAAGAAAAATATATATTCACACACACATTCCAATTTATATTCATCTTTGTTTCCGATTTAGAATACACACACACACATTGATATATTTTATATTGAAAATATATTCTAAATTGCCCACACCAATATGTATAGAAACAAAGAAAGAGAAATAAGAAAATAAAAAAAAATGATTTTCATTGTAATCCGTATAAAAACGAAGAAGTAAGGAAACAATAAATAAGAAAATGGAAGGTGGAGTCTTCTCAATTGAAGTTGAGAAATATGGAAATAAAGGAATAAGGAAACAGATAAATATATCGCTAAATTTCAAAATTTGTTCAATTTTAATTGTAACGTATCGTGTGGCAGTACATGTGGTGGGTATGTTTTTTAACTAAATTTAGACTTCTATACATAAAAGAAATGCATTTAATCAAAAAAAGACAAATTATGTAATTGGAGAGCTAAGATCAAATCTGAAGTTTCATCTCTCAATTGTAGCCGTTGACGGATCGGACACCCAACGTGCTTAATAATAGAATGGAGATATAAAGAGTTAGGCTGGGGTGCTATGGATAGCATAGTGACCTCCCGTGCTACGGCTCAATATTCAAGTTTTCAAAATCCAAACGGTCAATCCGAACCATTCATTGTTTAATCCATATTGAAATGTGCTTGGAGACCAAATTTTACATTTTTTGGAATTTTTTTACTATTTATTAAGCATTTTTGAAACTGCTGTTTTGCAGTGGTGCAGAATTTTAATAAAAACAACGATTTGGAAACCATCTTAATAAATAGCAAAAAAATTCCAAAAAACGTAAAATTTGGTCTCCAAGCACATTTCAATATGGATTAAACAATTAACGGTTCGGATCGACCGTTTGGATTTTGAAAACTTGAATATTGAGCCATAGCACGGGAGGTCACTATGCTATCCATAGCACCCCAGCCTAACTCTATATATAAATATAATTTTGAGTAGAACTAAGGTGCTCTTAAGCTCACCAAAGTTTTGGTGAACTTAACTCTAAAACTCATCAAATCGATTTCAAATGATGAATCCGAACCGTTAAAACCCGCCTACCTTACGTGTGATGTATCTACATATGAAATTTTTAAATATTCGAATTAATTTAGTATAAAGTCAAGCGGTCAAAATTAAAAGCTTAATAAATTAATTAGTGCATTCATTTTTGAACTTTTTTTGACCGCTTGACTTTATACTAAATTAATTTGAATGTTTAAAAATTTCACATGTAGATGCATCACACGTAAGATAGACAGATTTCAACGGTTCAAATTTGTCATTTGAAATCGATTTGATGAGTTTTAGAGTTAAGCTTTGGTGAGCTTAAGAGGACCCTAGTTCTACTCTGTAATTTTAGTAAATTTTGACGGTGTTATCTAAATTTGCGATTTTAAGAGGGTAAAAACGAAAATCCGTTTCTTTGTAACCCATAAATGATCGCGAACCCCATATTTCCCCTCTCTCCCGCGGCGGCTAAAGTTTTGTACTGAGTTGAAAGCCTAAAACCCTGACCTAGAAGAAGAAAGAGATATGGCGGAGAGAGGCGGATTCGAGCGTGGATTTGGAGGCCGTGGTGGCGGCGAGCGCGGTCGTGGTGGCCGTGGAGGACGTGGCGACAGACGTGGTGGTCGACGTGGCAACAGGACAGAGGAGGAGAAGTGGGTCCCAGTTACCAAGCTCGGTCGCCTGGTGAAAGCTGGTCACATCTCCTCCATGGAGCAGATCTATCTCCATTCTCTTCCCGTCAAGGAGCATCAAATCGTGGAAACCCTTTTGAAAGGGTTGAAAGATGAGGTACAATAAAGGATCTAGTAATTTTAGTACTGTTTGTATAATTTATAGAAGATCCAAGGTTTGTTGTTATCTCAATCAAAAATAGTTTCTTTTGCAATGCATAAAATGTATATGTTGTACTCTGTATCTATGTGCATGTTGTGCATATGAGTAAATCTAGCTAAACTATTGCTCCACCTCTGATATTTTACCAGAATTATCATCTTTCAGTTACCAGAGATAGGAATAATAAAGAATTATCAGTAATGTTCGGCAACCATGGCTTAGAGCTCATTGGTGTTCCTTAGTGCTCTAAGGAGTCCTAAGCTCACCGAACGGATGCTCCTTTATCAAGCTTAAAGCCGCCTCCTTAGTTCTCCTTTTGCGCACCTTTCTTAAGCTTGCCCAAGTTTTTAAGCCATGGTATCACTTGGCTTAAGCATTTTGCCAAGCTTAAAGTTTTCTTAAGAAAGTTACTTTTTAACTTTATTGTCGAACGGGTGGTCCTTAGTGCAGCTTAAAATTTAAGCTTCATATGGTTGCCGAACACTGCCGGTTTTTTTAATGATAATTTCTGACATGTTGTTTTGCTGTTACAACAGGTAATGAAGATTACACCAGTGCAGAAGCAGACCCGTGCTGGTCAGAGGACCCGGTTCAAGGCCTTTGTTGTGGTTGGTGACGGTGATGGCCACGTCGGTCTTGGTGTTAAGTGCGCGAAAGAAGTTGCCACTGCAATCCGCGGTGCAATTATTTTGGCGAAATTGACGGTTGTACCCGTCAGGAGGGGTTACTGGGGTAACAAGATTGGCCAGCCCCACACTGTCCCTTGCAAGGTCACCGGCAAGTGCGGGTCCGTTACTGTGCGTATGGTGCCAGCCCCACGTGGGTCTGGAATTGTGGCTGCACGTGTGCCTAAGAAGGTGCTCCAGTTTGCCGGTATTGAGGATGTGTTTACCGCCTCCCGTGGCTCTACCAAGACCCTTGGAAACTTCGTCAAGGTACAAACCAAACTCTTTAATGTGTTTTTTTATTTTTTATTAACATCTCTATATTATTATCTAACTTTGTAAAGAAATTGGTAATCTGACTTGCATAAATTAAGTAGGCTAATATTGTGGAGTGAATTGGTATAACTACTTTACATAATTTTCTCTGAATTTGTTAATTGTTTCTTTGAATTAGATGAGAATGGGTATTTCGAATGAGTTCATATATCCAAGTACTTAAAGCTGACATTGACTTGTATTTTTTTTGTTCTATAACAAATAGTCATAAAAAAATTGTGTGAAGACTTCTTTGATGAAGCATTGCAATTGTTACAAGAACTTGGGCATGATAAATTTTTTATTCATACACTTGTATATAAAATATTGATCCTGTTCCCTGATGCTTTGCAATTGTTACAAGAACTTAGGCATTATAAGTTTGTTATTCATACACTTATATATAAAACATTTGTGTTATTCTTTTGTTGTTGTGTAGGCAACATTTGACTGTTTGATGAAGACTTATGGTTTCCTGACGCCTGATTTCTGGACTGAGACGAGATTCTCTAGCTCACCATTCCAGCAGTACACTGATCTGCTCTCTAAACCCACCACCAAGGCCCTCCTTCCTCCCACAGAGGAACCGCCACAAAACACCGAAGCTTAGACATGTTTTGTTGTTTTGAGAGTTTAGTAGTAATGCTTTTCAGATTATGTAGCGAAGAAATGAGATGGAATGAGACGTGAAATTTTGCTTTCATTTTGTGTTTGTTGGATCATATGGTGAACTCCAGGCCCATTTTGTTTTATTACTGGAAATTATATTGCTGTTTATCATAATTTGCATATTTCTTCATTTTACTATTTTATTACTGTCACCACTCCAGGTATTTGATTTCTCATATGTTTGTTTAGCTGTTGATTGCAGATAGTATTTAATCATTTTATATTTTCTTTTTTCTGTTTGACAATTGTTACTTGTCACAAATAAAATTGATATTTGGAATTCAATGTTGCTGGTGTGTACATTACAATTGTAATGATTGTCTTCTGGCACTGGCCCAGTTGTACTGGTAAAATTAAACTCAGGATATATTAGCAATTAGTAAAAATGCCCAAATAAAAAGCAAAATAAGTGGCTAAAATAACAGCAGACTAGCCTTCCTTGCAGCATTGGAACACAGATTTCAAATTTCAAAACCTTCTTGAACAGTTTCAAAATTTAATAATTTTTCTGAAACTTTTGGAGCCTGTGTAAAAATCTGCAGCTTTCGAGCTTCGACGGACAATATTGAATTGAATTTGAATGGTGCTGGCAAGGGGTTTGTGCGTAATCTACTTAATAGGTTCTCATCAGAACCCATGATTGTTTGACTATCTCAAAACGCTTCATAATATATAAAGAATCAGAAGAAAGATAGAAAATATGAAAATATGAAATGTATCAATTCTATCTTCGTTCATTGGGATATTTTATTTGATGTATTAACAGATATTATAATAAGTTGAATTAGGTATTAAATAAATTGCTAGAAAGGTAATATTAATAATGACTTCAATGGCTCTTTAGGCCTTATAACCGACGAATTAAGCACTATATTGAAGCTTATTATAATAATAATTATTATTATTATAATTCAATCAAATAATTCTCTTTTCTCTCAAATTTTAACATAAGGGTCAAACTCTTTATGGTCTGCAATGGAAACTGGGAAAATTGGAAATTTTTACGATTTCAAAGACAATGGGGACTAAACTGCATTACTTGTAATTTATCTCTGACAAGTGATGACTGATGAATTGGAGAAAATATTTGCGGATGAATTTCACAGGCTACAATTGCAACCAGTGTAAAGCAATTTTGCACACCATAAATTGGTTGATTAGGATTATTTAAGAAATGTAGTTTGTTTTGAAAAGAATAATTAAGAACTAAGAAACAAATATAAGGAGAAAAAGAGATCAATGCACTGTCACATTTCTTATATAACAAATTACTTGCTCATGATATTATATAAGAGTGGGGTTAAAATGCACTCTCCTTTTTGTGCTCCTAACGTGCATCCTCTCTCGTATCTTCATTTTTAAAGTTCAAATTGTTGATTCGAATGTACCAACGTGTTCTACATATTAAAATATGCTTGGAGACCAAATTTTACATTTTTTGGAAATTTTTTACTATTTTTTCAGAATTTTTATTAAACTAAACAATAATAAAAAATTCAGCACAGTGATGATTTTCAAAAATTCTGAAAACATAGTAAAAAATTTCCAAAAAAATGTATAATTTGGTCTCCAAGCACATTTTAATATGTAGAACACGTTGGTAGATTCAAATCAACTATTTGAATTTTAAAAATGAAGAAACGAGGAGAGGGTGCACGTTAGGAGCACAAAAATGAGGGTGCATTTTAACCCCACTCATTATATAATTTTAAGGTTTTAAAAAAGTAAAATATGGAAGTTTTTATAAGGATAGATGAGTGAGATGGTAACATTTTCATATTACACACTGATATGTATGGATTTTTATTTTTATTTTTAGAGTTTAAATAGTTGATTTAAACCTTTCAATGTAATTTTTATATAAAAACTTAATTCTCAAGTAAATATTTATTTGAGAATCACATTAAAAGTTCAGATTGACTTTTTGAACTTCATTGTATATTTTGCATGACTAGTGTGTTCGGTGCCTATTCGGTGGAAGCCAATCTACTCATTTTCTTGAGAAAAGGAGGACCCTCCTATTCTCCAATTCGAACCGTTCAACATCGATCAAATGGCTTCAATTTTTTTTTCACATGGCATGAATCTCAAAGCACAAATAAATCAGATGTAATTGAAGCCGTTTGATCGATTTTAAACGGTTCGGATTAGAGAATAGGAGGGTCCTCCTTTTCTCAAGAAAAGGAGCAGATTTCATTCCCTATTCGGTGATAGCGCAAGACCAATATTGTTTGAGCTTTGAGATTCGTATAGAACGTATCTGAACGGTTGAGATTTTCCAAAAAGTCAAGCAAAATATGATATATATATGAGGAGGGTTAAAATGCACCCTCCCTTTTGTGCTCCTAACGTGCATCCTCTCTTCATATCTTCATTTTCAAAGTTCAAATAGTGGATTCGAACCTTCCAACGTGTTCTTCATATTAAAATGTGCTTGGAGACCAAACTTTATATTTTTTTGGAAATTTTTTACTATATTTTCAGAATTTTTGAAAATCATCACTTTGCCGAATTTTTTATTATTGTTTAGTTTAATCAAAAATTCTGAAAAAATAGTAAAAAAATTAAAAAAATGTAAAATTTGGTCTCCAAGTACATTTTAATATGAATAATACGTTGGAAGATTTAAATCTACTATTTTAACTTTGAAAATAAAGATATGAGAGGAGGGTGCACGTTAGGAGCATAAAAGGGAGGGTGCATTTTAACCCTCCTCTATATATATATAATTTTAGTAAATTTTGAGGGTGTTATCTAAATTTTCGATTTTAAGAGGGTAAAAACGAAAATCCGTTTCTTTGTAACCCTAGCTATATAAATGATCGCGAACCCCATATTTCCCCTCTCTCCCGCGGCGGCTAAACTTTTGTGCTGAGTTGAAAGCCTAAAACCCTGACCTAGAAGAAGAAAGAGATATGGCGGAGAGAGGCGGATTCGAGCGCGGATTTGGAGGCCGTGGTGGCGGCGAGCGCGGTCGTGGTGGCCGTGGAGGACGTGGCGACAGACGTGGTGGTCGACGTGGCAACAGGACAGAGGAGGAGAAGTGGGTCCCAGTTACCAAGCTCGGTCGCCTGGTGAAAGCTGGTCACATCTCCTCCATGGAGCAGATTTATCTCCATTCTCTTCCCGTCAAGGAGCATCAAATCGTGGAAACCCTTTTGAAAGGGTTGAAAGATGAGGTACAATAAATGATCTAGTAATTTTAGTTCTATTTGTATAATTTATAGAAGATCCAAGGTTTGTTGTTATCTCAATCAAAGATAGTTTCCTTTGCAATGCATAAAATGAATATGTTGTATTCTGTATCTATGTGTATGTTCTGCATATGAGTAAATCTAGCTAAACTATTGCTCAGCCTCTGATATTTTACCAGAATTATCATCTTTCAGTTACCAGAGATAGGAATAATAAAGAATTATCATTTTTTAATGATAATTCCTTGATTAAGAGAATGTTTCAGGTCAATTTATGTGCCTTGATTTGGAGGCAAAGACTTGCTAATACGCATTAATACTTCTAATTGCTTGATTTGGAGGCAAAGATTTCTGACATGTTGTTTTGCTGTTACAACAGGTAATGAAGATTACACCAGTTCAGAAGCAGACCCGTGCTGGTCAGAGGACCCGGTTCAAGGCCTTTGTTGTGGTTGGTGACGGTGATGGCCACGTCGGTCTTGGTGTTAAGTGCGCGAAAGAAGTTGCCACTGCAATCCGCGGTGCAATTATTTTGGCGAAATTGACGGTTGTACCTGTCAGGAGGGGTTACTGGGGTAACAAGATTGGCCAGCCCCACACTGTCCCTTGCAAGGTCACTGGCAAGTGCGGGTCCGTTACTGTGCGTATGGTGCCAGCCCCGCGTGGGTCTGGAATCGTGGCTGCACGTGTACCTAAGAAGGTGCTCCAGTTTGCTGGTATTGAGGATGTGTTCACCGCATCCCGTGGTTCTACCAAGACCCTTGGAAACTTCGTCAAGGTACAAACCAAACCCTTTCATGTGTTTTTTTTTTATTATTATTATCTATGTTATTATTATCTAACTTTGTAAATTAATTGGTAATTTGACTTGCAAATAATGCAGTTTAGTCTCCATTGTCTTTAAAGTTAATTTTGTAGAGCAAATTGGTATATTGCTTCACATAATTTTCTCTGAAATCGTTAATTGTTTGAATTAGATAAGAACAGCTATTTTGAATGAGCTCATATATCCAAGTACTTCAAGCCAACATTGACTTGTATTTTTTTTGTTCTATAACAAACAGTCATAAAAAAATTGTGTTTAAGACTTCTTTGATGAAGTTGGGCAAATTGTTAGAAGAACTTGGGCATTATAAATTATTTATTCATACACTTGTATATAAAACATTCATGTTATTCTTTTGTTGTTGTGTAGGCGACATTTGACTGTTTGATGAAGACTTACGGTTTCCTGACGCCTGATTTCTGGACTGAGACGAGATTCTCCAGCTCACCATTCCAGCAGTACACTGATCTGCTCTCTAAACCCACCACCAAGGCCCTCCTTCCTCCCACAGAGGAAGTGCCACAAAAGACCGAAGCTTAGACATGTTTTGTTGTTTTGAGAGTTTAGTAGTGATGCTTTTCAGATTATGTAGTGAAGAAATGAGATGGAATGAGACGTGAAATTTTTCTTTCATTTTGTGTTTGTTGGATCATATGGTGAACTCCAGGCCCATTTTGTTTTATTACTGGAAATTATATTGCTGTTTATCATAATTTGCATCTTTCTTCATTTTACTATTTTATTACTGTCACCACTCCCATGTATTTGATTTCTCATATGTTTGTTTAGCTGTTGTTTGCAGATACTAGTTAATCATTTTCTATTTTCATCTCTCTGTTTGACAATTGTTACTTGTCACAAATAAAATTGATATTTGGAATTCAAAGTTGCTGGTGGGTACATTACAACTGTAATGATCGTCTTCTGGCACTGGCCCAGTTGTACTGGTAAAATTAAACTCAGGATAAATTAACAATAAGTAAAAATGCCCAAATAAAAACCAAAATTAGTGGCTAAAATAACCGCAGACTAGCCTGCTTGGCAGCATTGGAACACAGATTTCAAATTTCAAAACCATCTTGAACAGTTTCAAAATTTAATAATTTTTCTGACACTTTTTGAGCCTGTGTAAAAATATGCAGTTTTTGAGCTTCAAAGGACAATATTGAATTGAATTTGAATGCTGACAAGGGGTTTGTGCATAATCTACTTAATAGGTTCTCATCAGAACCCAGGGTTGTTTGAATATCTCAAAACACTTCATAACATATAAAGAATCAGAAGACAACTAGAAAATATGAAATGTATCAATTCTATCTTCATTCATTGGGATATTTTATTTGATGTACAGATATTGTAATAAGTTGAATTAGGTATTATATAAATGGTTAGAAAGGTAATATTAAGAAACACTTCAAGAAATCTTTAGGCCTTATAACCGACCAATTAAGAACTCTATTGAGGCTTATTATAATAATAATAATTATTATTATAATTCAACCAAATAATTATCGTTTCTCTCAAATTTTAACATAGACCTTTAAAAGGGTCAAACTCTTTATGGTCTGCAGTAGAAACTGTGAAAATTGGAAATTTTTACGATTTCAAAGACAATGGGGACTAAACTGCATTACTTGTAATTTATCTCTGACAAGTGATGACTGATGAATTGGAGCAAATATTTGCAGATGAATTTCACAGGCTACAAATGCAACCAGTGTAAAGCAATTTTGAACACCATAAATTGGCTGATTAGGATTATTTAAGAAATGTAGTTTGTTTTGAAAAGAATAATTGAGAACTAAGAAACAAATGGAAGGAGAAAAAGAGATCAATGCACTGTCACATTTCTTATATAACAAATTACTTGCTCATGATATATATATATTTTTTTTTAGATTAAGATAAAGAATCAAATCTCTCAACTTTAAAAATTCACAAGTAATTTGCTGGCCAGATTTAAACATGCATCCTCTAAGTTCTAAACCATGATCTTGAAATCCGCCAACAACTATCAATTTTAAGTCACTTGTATCTTATTTCTGTTAAAATGTGCACATGTATATCACATAACTAGTGAGGAAGAATTGGCTCTGGTAACTACAGACCAGTAATTAACCAAGAAAAACTTAATAGAACTAAAATATTAAAGAAACTGAAATAATTTGGATATTTTGGTACTGATCTGGTACCTGATTGCTCAGAGGGGTATCTGGTATGGTTATTGTGCTGCCACTGAAATTTTAAGTTCTGAATCCTGAAATTCTATACCTCTTGAAATAAGAGCCGATCAATACTAACTTTATTTATCATAAGAATATAAACCTTTTTTTTTTTCTTTTGCTTTTCAGCACAAGTTCTGTCAGAAATTTTGTATATGTATAGCATGTAAGAATTAGAAAATCCAAAAAACAATTAAATATAACTAAGTTGAGCTAAAACTTTCAAGTCAGAAAAAATGGAATAAACCACTTCATGGGTTTGGAAACACAAATAATGCTAGAATAGTCTGTATCATATTTTGAAACTCTTAATTATTTGGTAGCAATTCTATGAACAGTTGTATCATTATAGGTGCCACAAATTTAGATGAAACACAAATAATTGGTACAAGAGGAAGGTTGGCTTGGTTGGTACCGGGTCTTGTTGTTATGTTTTAGTTTTGGTCCGTTGTAACGGATACAGCAATCACTGTCTTTCTTTAAAAAATAAAAGATTCTTTGGTCAGATGAAACATTTTGTTTACCAGTAAGGCAGTAACCAAACCTTTCTATTATAGAGACCCCATTTGCTGACAGTCTCCAACTGAATTTGTCCGTTAGGAAGCCGATTTGCTTAGCACCTGATTTCTTTTTTCTGAAAGTAATTAATTATTTGCTTACAAATGAAAGAAAATTCTTTTAATTGTGCATGTAATTTGCTTACAAATGGATTTGCTCACTAATTAGAAGATTAGCCAGAAACCAACTGATCCAAAATGACAAAATATATTCAATATAAAATAAAGCTCTCTTTTTTCTTTTCTTTTCTTTTTTTCTTTTTTTCTTTTTGATGGAACACAAAGAATGATATGTATAAAAAAACAAATTAAAGCTGGTGCTAGCCATAATAATTGTACTCATATAACTCATTTATACATATGTGCCTAACTATTCTAAACCGAAAACTGGAGCCTAGTAATAAAAAATATAGATTTCATCTAAACTTTCTCGTCTTGATTCCTCCTTGTTACCCGAATGTAGCAAAAGATCGCTGCCAGAATAGCAGTTGCGAATCCACCGAGTATAATATCTGCCCCAGCAATCGATCTATCCGGTCGGTGTTTCGCCGCTTCAGGTTGCACACTAGGTTGGCTGGCTATGGCTAACCCGGTACCAGCATATACTGAGGGTGGATCGGCAATGCCGATCGGTCTAGCCGTTATCATTCTGGCAGAAGCACAAACCAAAACTAGTACCAGTAGAAGAGCTCTTGATGCCATGTGTATATAGTAAGATGGTATATAGCTAGTGGTTGTGACTTAATTGTGAAGAGAAGAGGTGGTTCTGTGCATTATATAGGAGGATATGAAGGCCTAAAATATTGGAGATTCTAGTGTGGTTGTCTTCTGGTCAAATGAGCATTTTTTATTTTTAGAAATTAAAAAGTTCAAATAATCGAAAATAAGATGAATGTTTTTTTTTTTTTTTTACAATTTTATAGATAGAATCACTATTACACATGTACAAATTTCAACTTCTATTTGAAATTGTATTGTTGGTTAAATGAATTAATTTTAATTTTAACAATCTATTAACTCGTTAATATTAGCCAGAAAATTTCAACAACTTTTTTTTTTCAATCTAATAGATGGACCGAATCAATAATTTGATTCCATCGGATATTTTCTAGGACCAAATTAATGGTTCGGTTCCATCAGTTTTCGTATGTTGTAACGTACTCTCATCACAAAAGTTCCAAAAACTATTCATTTTTGAAATTGAATCATTACTTCACTCCTAGTAAGCGTTGTAAAATACGCAAACCATCTCCTCTCCTATATTTTCTATTTTTCACACATTGATTTTTCACATTGTGTAGCTGTTGGTGTAGTGCATTGTGAAAATCAATGAGATCGAACTATAGTGGCAAATGAATTATTCGAGTTCAGTTCAGCATAATCAACAGTTTGTGATTCGAGTATAATTCAGAATTTATTTAATAGTTTTTAAAATTATCTGTTTGAAAAAATCAAATAGTACAAAAAAATTTATGTGCAAAATCTTAAAAAGATAATATATTTTTAACTTTTGTCTTTAATTATCCAGTCAGCTGACTCAAAATATATCTTTTTTTTTTTACCTAAGAGTACTCAAAAGTACTGATATGTGCTGCAGCATTGTTCTTTGGCTTATATAGCTTGTTTCTTTAAAAGATGAGAAACCAAATAGCTTGTTTGGCTTGTCCTTTTAGAGAATTAAATGTTAAATTGGCTTCTGACGAAAGATGAATTTACGGAACAAAACTCGATTAATACATAAGATTTGTCAAATTCACGAATTATTCACGAATAATTCGTTTAATTTACGAATTACTGTTTTATTCGCTGATTAATTCATTGGATGCTGAAATTTGAATTATTCGCGAATAATTCGCAAATCATGTTACTATGGAATGAACTATTAGTTTGATTTCATCTATTTATCTAAAATGAAAAACAATTCATCTTGTTTCCAACAAATTAATTTTCTAATTTCTAAAAACAAAAATATTATCAAATGAGTGGAGGTTCAATTAAATAGTTAAATAGTAAAAAGGCACGTAGCTAGGGGACCGAGGTCAGATGCTTAGCTGTCATATCGGTTGGAACCCTTTATTGGGTTTGGGTGCCTTGGAGTTTAGTTGCAAACGCTATAATTTATTCACATTCTATATTTATAAATGCCAAAAGAGGTTCTAGCAAGGGAAGAATGGCCCTGGGGCGGTACTATGCTGTTCTAGAGCAGTGGGATGTCTGAGTAGATGGATGTTGTCCCTGGACCTGTTCTACCACATCATGCGTATTTTTTTGGCAATGGAATTCCTTTAAATTAGAATTGCATTTATACAGCATAGTGGGACTATGGTAAATCGGTATGTAATATAAATTTATATTTTATTTTTTTAAGTTCAAATATTTAATTTAAAACGTTCAATATAATTTTTCATATGAAATTTAATTTGCATGCCAAACTTTATATTTTTGTAATTATTTTTACTTTTATTTTAGATAGGTAAAATATCATTAGTTTTTGGATGGTCCAAAATCTTTAAATCAGACGAGTATCTCCATGTTTAAATATAATAAAATAAAAATCTAAAAAACGTTAATTTGATCTCCAAGTACACTTTCATACCACGATCATATTGAACGATTTGGATCGATTGTTTAAACTTAATTTAAAATTAAAAATAAAGGTCCATGGTACAAACCTATATGTGACTTGTAAAATACCATAGCCTCACTCATTTAAATTAATATAGAATTACCTCACTCATTTTGATATATTATTGTTGCCATTAATATTATAGTAATATAATATGAATTTCTAAGGGCCTGTTCAACTAACTTTTTCAATGTCACTGTTCACGTGAGAAAACAAAATTTTAATTAGACTGAATTTTTTTTTTCCACATAGACAATAAAAATCAGTTCAATTTTTTGTACAGCCCATACCCGTTCTCTTTCTCAAAGAGTCTGCCGAAAAGATCCTAAAAATCTATACACTGGGTGTAAGTTATGAGACGCGTCTATTCAATAGTAACAGAGAGGAAAGAGGAATAATAAGATGCAGCTGGATCTTTGACACTCTTTTCAAACAAGTCCAAGTGCGTGAAGTGTGGTAGCTCAAAGAAACCGTAGGTTGCAGATCTGCTGGCTTTTTTTGTCCCATTGCTTTTAAGTTCTCCATTAATTAATCCTCATGGGCTTCAAAGAAACAGTCCAAGTTCCTAGACGCGTTATATGAAATATAATTTTTTTTTAAATATATAAATAAATATAGTCACTGAGTTTAGTAGCAATATATTATTCATTGTAACAATATTACAAGTCAAATTGAATTGAAACTTGAATTTAATAATTTGTCTTTATAAATTTGTATAAGAAAAATGTAACAAGATACCCGGATTTGCATCAATGTTCAATCTACATAATAAAAGATGCTGTAATATGAAATTTTTAGTCCACTTTTTTTTTTTCTTGAGTGAAGTTGAAGATCAAGCTACTCAATTATTTTTAATATATACATATATTTTATTTGAGTTTTGAACATGCAATTTATATACAGAGAGTATATCAATAGACCTAATGTTGATTCTCAGGATTTTGTTATATTTAAAGTGGAGATATTTCAAACATTTGATTTGCGGAAATGTAATTAAGGGATTATTTGTTATTTATTAGAACGAAGAAGAAGTTTGAAAATGCTTAAAGGAAAAATATAAGGTTCATTTTTTGCTTTCTCTGAAAATAAATATATTAAATGTTAACATCTTGTTTGGATGGAGAGTAGAGGAAAGGAAGGAATGGAAAGAAAAGAAATTTTTTTGTTCAATTGTGTTTGGTTGACAAAATTATTTCGGAAGTGAAGGTTAGAGGAGTTGAAAGATTTAACCTTATATCATTGTAATTAATATAGAATCGATTTCCCTCCTAATTTGAGGTCTAATGAATGGAAACAAATTTCGTTGCGAATATTTTTAGAAAAAATAGCACAAATGTCTAACTCTATATCTTATCAATATAATTCTCATATAAGTTTTTTAAACCTACAACCGTCACTAAATTTCTCATTAATATTTTAAATTTTAATCGACCAAACACGAAATAAAACGGAAAGGAAAATTAATTTTATTCTCTCATTAATTATCCAAATATGAATAAATTAAATATGTTAATCTTCCTTTTTATTTCATTTCATTTCCTTCTATTCTTCATCTTCCCTTCCTTCCCCTACTCTCTATCCAAACAGGGTGTAAAGGGTGCTAAACCTATCTCTGATCTAGTGCATAATTCATTAATTTCCCACTTTTTTCAATACGAAATTTGTACAAAATTTGCCCTTCAAATATATAAAAATTGTCATTTTTCGAACAATAACAAATGAACCATCTATACGATGAAATTGGAACAATTTTTTCGGGCAAGCGAAATTATTATTCTAAATTTTATTCGTTCTTAAATCTTTAATTTAGTGATAGATTAATAGATATTACATGTTTGGCCATCAATATTTAAATTCTTTCACAATTAACATTCTAATTTATTTAATAATTAGTTGTATTTGTCATCTTCTTCTTCTCTATTTTTTCTCCATGGACTAATTATTCAGATAATCTCGCTAAACATTCTCTAAATTCACAACTGCAGTCAGTCCCTACTCACACTCTAAATTTTGTTCACTGGTACAACTTTTGGAAATTTCACTTGTTATTGTGTTTTCTTAGGATTGGATATCCAGTTCATAAATAAACAGTGCATATTTTTATAAAACTATTTTCTAAATAAAGGATAAAATGGGTACTTTATTTATTATAAATTTAAAATGAGTTTTAATAAGAAAATCAATAAGTAGGTAAATTTGTTTAAAATTTAGAAGGATATGTGTGATGTTATGAATGTTTGTTTAAAATTTAAAATTTGAGGGGTATACATGAAATTCCCCCCATATTGAAATTTTTGTTTACTGGTACGATGTTTGGAAACTTTACTTACTATGGCATTTTCTTAGAATTAGATATCCGGTTCAAAAATAATCAAAGGCATCTCTGTTACCTCCTCATTGCCAGTGACAGAACTTCAACTAAACCATTAATTGATGTCAATTGAGTCGTACTAGTGTTGGTTGTTGGTCAACAGCTTCTGCCTGTTTGTCAACTATACACAGCTCTGTTTGCAACATGTTAGATCACATGCAAATAAACCAACTCCAATTTTTGTGTGGTTAAATTAGTTAAAAAAAAAATGGAATCATCAGATTTTCCTGTACTTTTAAAAGTTTAATAGTAAATAGCAGACACCTACTTTGGATTGAATCAAAATTTCATATCATTACAAGATTATTACAAGAGAAAAGAGTTACAAAGGTTAATAGGCTGAAAAGCATCATTACTCATTATTCAAACACATGATATAAGCAGAGTATGATTTAAGCAAAAAATCTATGGAAAAAAATATATCACCTGAATCATTACAAAAAAAAAACAATCAAATATGATGGGCATAGTGGGGAATTACTAACTCTTCATAGTCATCAACCAAGACCTATTGCCAGAAAACAAAGTAGCAATATCAGATTATAAGTACCCATAAACAAAATATATTTACATAACAAATGTGTTTTTGACATGTGTAAAGAACAAAATTTTTCTTGAACACTTTCTGAGCCTAAAAATATCCCATCTGCACTTGCAAAGATGTGGCAAATATCTCCAGGAAATAAGCATATTTTGAGTTCTCAAGGCAGCAAGGATAGCAAGTGCAAAAAAACAAAAAAAAAGACAAATATATATCTTTACCTTGTAATTTTGGCCATTAAAAGTATACTCAACAAGCAACTGCTTTGGCTCGCCAGGACAAGGGTCACAAAATCCCATTATTCCCGATTTTTTTATTCCCTGATGGAGCTGCATAACAATACATATTGAGCTTAAACATTAGAAAATTAGTAACAGATATAAATATATAATAAATTAGAACTATTAGATAATTAACTGGATTAACTTCTGAACTCAACTAAACACAATATTCTGACTACTAAACTCATTTTACACTTCCCTAGACAATCAAATAGAGACAAAATGGATACGTACCTTAAGCTGGCCAGAATCAGTGATGAGAAAATTGAGCGGCACGGTCACATCTAAAATTTGTGACGCTACGTCATCATTTACCTCGCTCATTTGATCACTTTCTCTAATCACATTTTTGTGTCCATACAGAGCTTTCGTTATAACCAAGCCATCTCTATCCAGTTGCTTTTGCCTCTTCCTGTTTGAGACAATTTCTAGAAGCTTTTGTGCTCTTTTGGCTGCCTCTCTTGCTTCCCTCACCTAGATAGAAACCCAAATGAATTATATAAAAAACCAAAAACTGATTGGCTCTAGGAGTGTCAATGGGTGCATTGGTGTGAAACGGGTCGGGTGACAACATTTTCATACCCTTACCCGTTAGCAAATTTTTTTTACCCTTACCCGTACCCAATAAGCTAATGAAAGAAAAACCTTACCCATACCCGTCTTATCGAATATGGTATAGGTCGGGTAAATGGATAAAAGGGTGCCATTAAATAGATATATATGTGGGCCATGAATAAAACTATATCATATCATGCATCATCCCCATATAAATATATCTATATCTATAATTTTATTTTTAATAATTGCCGTATAGGGAAAATGGTACAAAATAGTCTTTATCCATGTTCTTATCTGTTATGTTCATGAAAAAATATTTACCCTTACTCGTACCCGACAAGCTTATGAAAAGAAAATGGATAAAATGGTACTACTGACACCCCTAATTGGCCCTCATCCTACAAAACATGAAAATTGCACAGAGCAAATTGCAAATGTACCTGTGCTGATTGGCTCTCAACCTTCTCTAGAGACTTGCGCTTCTCTCTTCTTTTATAATATGGCTTTACAACATAAGACTGTCAAAACATGAGAAATCAGTTATGTTAGTAGTAGTCATACTATATTTTATTACAAGTGGTAGAGAAAAAGGACGAAAAAATTACCTTAAGTAGAAAATAGAGAGAGGAAGGAATCAGCAGTGCACTTGCCGCAAACCAAGCATCCAGATCAGAAGAAAGCAACACCTGCTTTTAGTATCTAGTGAGATAAAATTTATGTTGCTAGATAAATGTGCAGCGAAAGGTCCCACCCGTTTGTTAGAAAGGTGAAATATAAAGCTCCCAAAAATAATTTGAAAATGTAATACTCACAGGAATAATCAACTTCTGACCAGCACGGTGCAACTCAAATCTCCAAGAGATACCCTATAAAAAAATTTGTTAAATAAGCCTCATAGTTCTTAGAATGAATTCAGGTACTTTGTCAAATATACAAATAAAAGCTAATTAATTTCAATAAAATATATAACCTGAATTCCAATATTGTAGAGCATTCTAACATTGCTAAATTTGGATATTCTCCTTCCACCACCAACTTCAAACTCTAGAGCAGTACTGTTACAAGATCAATTAGCAAATGTACTTAAGGGGCAACTCTCTTTTTTCAATATACATCACACAATAAGAAAATTTAGAATATTTGGATTATTTTGTTAATAAAAATGAGATTACAAACGCACATACCTTCCAACTTTACCAGCTATGCGACCATGAGACTTTGAAGAGAAATGTCGTATGTAGTGAGCTGATGCACCGAAAAAGTTTGTTCCAAACTGGAAAAAACGGGCGGGGAGAGAGACAGAGAGCAGTTGTCAGTGAACAAATTGCAAGCATTGCAGTTTAAGGTTTCTTTAAATTGTTTTGGCAACACATAACAAAGTCCAGGCGAAAAATAAAAAAATGTTCAATTTGTGAAAATAAGAAAATCTGGTCCCACAATTCTTCAGTTGCTAGTCATGTGATAAATATGACTAATGATAGAGATACCTTGCCACTGTCAGATTTCCTCAAAAATAAAAAAGATAGAGATACCTTAATTTCTCCTGTAGCAGAGTTCTTTTCATCTTTCCGTTGCCATCCTACGGAAATGGCTGATTCTCCTCCTAGAACAAGTTGGATCTTACAAATACAAAGAAACCAGATGAGTTTTGTTACTGAAAAATCATTGTTTAGAAGAAAAACATAAATCAATAATCATGATAGTCATTCACAAATAAAAACTTAAATTAGTGAGGCTATGGTACTTTGCAAAGCGTGGTTCAAACAGTCAATATGAACTGCTCAACATGATATCTATATAAAAAAATAAAAATGCAGCTGGAGACCGGATATTACTCTTTTTTTAGATAGGTTGAAGATCACTATTTTTGGATGGTCCAGAATTTTTAAATTAGGTGATTTTCTATTTATTTTTTAAAAAATTGTAAAAAAATTGTAGAAAATATAAAAATTGTAGAAAATATAAAATTTGATCTCCAAGCACATTTTCATATGAATATCATGTTTAACAATGCGGATTGACTGTTTGGACTTTCAAAACAAAGGTACAGATCCAAAGTACGGATCAATGCGTGCTTTGCAAAATACCAAATCTTCACTCCACTTAAATTGCTAAATTTGTCAAGAAACGAAAACTATACAAGTAGATTCCTCATAAACTATTCCAGGTGCACTTGTTGTACTTTGTGGGCTACTTTCCAAATTTGGAATAAAATATATATTTAAAGATAGCATATCCAACAGCCAACCCCTTGATAGATTTTCCTTCTCATGCTAGAAATAATAAGCAAAAGGGATGATAAGAAATAGATATCATACATTTCCTACAGCATGTTCTGATAATTGCCGAGTCCATGCATTTGACAAGTTGATCGACCCATCTCTCAAAGATATAGATAACCCAGAGGTTGCTGTCGAGTGGTGTGAGATATGACTAAAACAAAAGAAAAATATTGAGAAAACTGACAACCCATAGAGGCTCTTACAACAACAGCAACATATTACTGTTCATTGTTTTATATTAGGGAAGTGATTTTTCTGACAAATCAAGCAAAGTCAAAGCTTCCTCGGACTTGTAAATGCCTAACCTTGTTTCTAATTTCATGTATTAATCTTATCTAATGTAACAACTGGGTCTAACATATCTATTTTAACTACTGTAGCATGTTCGCTAGTTGTAGAACCATTTTATCTGATGATAGATCCTTTGGATTTTATACCTTTCTTGTGGGACAATTATATATCCTTTAGAATATTTATTTTCGCTGTCACGAACAAACCTCTTTAGTTTACATTATTCAAATATAATTTATGCCTATAATGCATTCTATGCCAACAATAACCAAATGGCATAAATTATTAAGCACGTACCGAGTTGCCTGTACACCTATAATGGATCGAAGCCCAACTGTTGCCATGCATTCAATTGAAGCAACTGAGGACGCTTGGTGACGTAGCACAGCTGTAGCTGCACCACTTCCAGATTTACCCGTAACTGCTAAGTTGCCACCTATAGAAGCCAGGTTGTGTTTGGATAGTTGCATCTGTACTTCACTAGACATCGCCATTCTGTACTCACCAAGGAAAATTGACTATTTTATCATATAACAACACTTAAAAACTTAATCCTTTTGGTGTGTTTTGTGTTCCTTTGGGTTTGTAAATGCAATGGTCTTTATTAAGGTTCTAAACCATGTCCACCTCAGATTTCATAACCATTTTGGATGGTCCTCTGATCAATCCTAAAATATTTGTATGTCAATTTTTATTTGAGATTTTTTTCCATTATTTATCACAAGGTTACAATGAGCCTCTTTTTCTAATGACATTTTATTGTTATTACATCTTTTGCTTTCAGCTATTTATTTGCATGGTGAAGCTGTTGAGAGCTCGGTTGAGGCATAACCATCAAACGAAATGACCAAAAAATCTCAACACCTGCCCAACCCTGATGCCTTACAATATCAATTATTTAACCAATGATGTCAGGCCAGAAATGCAATGCACTCCAGCCTAGTTCCACAAAAGTTTGGACCAATAAAAACAAAGGAGAACTCTGCCAGTTTATGCAATTGACAGTTCTCAGGCCTGAATCCGTTTAGGTATTACCAATTGACAGTTTGTATAGGTCAGTCACTGTACCAATAGAATAACTTGAAAAAAAAAAACTTGCTTCTGTCAAAAATAAAATTAAATATAAAGGAAAATCTACCCACGCATGATGCCATCACCATCCAAAAACTGAGGCACTGACAAATTGGCAAAAACTGAGCCGGCTGGTCTAGAATGCGAGAAGAACTTTTCCTCTTCCTTTCGGCGCCTCAACCTCTCCAATTCCTCCTTAATCTCTTCTGGTTTGCTCAGTTTTGGGCCAAGCTCCAGCCCAGATGTAAGTCCCTCCATGCCATATATGTCATATATCTGTCGTTTCTGCTCATCAGATAGTATTTCATATGCGTCTCTGATTCGTTGGAAGTTTTCAGTTGCAATATCTTTCATCTGGTAAAAAGAAACAAGATTTTCAGAATTTTCGGAATGCATGATTATAAAATATACCTATAATGATGTGCTAATCAAAATCTATAAGGTCGACCAGATTTAAACAGTACAAATGAAAATTAATTTAATACTGACTTCAGTTCTTATTCCAATTCAAAAATGATCAAAAGATCAAGAATGACCATGGTATAGTATCTAATCACAGCTTTGATTCCAATCTCACATCCAATATGATTCTGATCACTGGAAGCAATGCTCGAACAGTTTTATGCATTGCATTCTAATGATGTTGTGTTGAAACTTCTACAAGTTAAATTCATATCACAACTGTCATAAAAAACTTTGTGTTAATCAAAATCTATTAGTCAACCAGATTTAAACAGTACAGATAAAAGTTAATTTAATACTGACTTCAGTATCTGATAAAGAAATTTAACAAAATGATGATTAATTCTCATCGCAGCTTTGATTCCAATCTCAGTTCCAATATGATTCTAATCACTGGAAGCAATGCTCGAACAGATTCATGCATTGTAATCAAGAACTGAAAATTGAAAATTCTTGAAAAATAATGTAAACCAGAAGTTCATTGAATTACATGCTGTTCAAGGTACTTGTCGGGATGGTAGATTTGGGCCCATTGGCGATAGGCCTTGCGAATGTCTTCGTCGGAGGCGTCGGGAGAGAGATGGAGCAGCGCGTACAAATCCTTCGTCGGCTCCGCCTCCGGCGTCGCCATCGGTCAATTACTCAATTCGATTCTTTTGCACTGAGTCGGAATGAGAGTGTCGCTGGAGTGAGAATACTCGGCCGGAGTAGCCGAGGAAGGAAGCGCCGCAGGGGTTTAGCGTGGCTTAATTCACAAGTAAGTAGCTCTGGTTCCCTAAAGTAACACAAATTTTGAGTTTAGATCTTGACCGTCAGATCAGAATTCGTGCCAATTCTGTCCGAGGTGGAATGCACGGGACCTTTAATATTCGTGCCATATCAGATCGAACGGTCCAGATACAAACACAAAATTTGAGTTTCTTTAGGGGCTTCGAATTCCAAGTTAGTTGTTTGACACGGCACAGCGCCACACCCTTGTAAGTTGTAACTGTCACTGGGTCTAGATATTAGATGGGCCATTTTGGGCTAAAATTTGTTTTCTTTGAAATTAAAATGTGTGTTCTTATCAGGTAAACAATGGATGTTCTTAGTTTGTCTGATCCGCTTTAAGATCCGTGCACAACGCTTTATTATTCGTGTACGTCTTCTTTTGTGCAGATTTAGTGTGCACAGATCTTAAAACGGATCAGACAGATTTGGAACCCATCGGACTCCTATTTGAATTGGATGGGTGTCAGATTCAAATTGTTCCTTTCATTCAGATTATTGAAATCGATTTACTTCATAAAGTAATTAATTTACATGCATAATTTAAAATAAAGTCAAGCAATAAAAAACTACGAAAAATGAACACATTAAATTAACTTATATAAACATTATTATTTTTACTTAATTTTATACTAAATTAATTTAAACTTTATAAATTTAATATTTAAATGCATTACTCATGAAATGAAATGGATTGTTTTAATAATTTGTATTTGTTATTTAAATTTAATTATGCAGAGTTTGAAATTAAGCCTATAAAAAACTTAGTAAGTTTTTAAACACCATAATTCTACAATCAAGAATCAACTTTTAGTTTAGTAATAAAGCATTGCTATCCGTGTAGAGGAGGGTTCAAATGCACCCTATTTTTTAAATTATTTTTCTCCATTTTCAAAGTCCGAATAGTCAATCCGAACCGTTAGATGCGATATATATATTAAGATGTGCTTGGAGACCAAATTTTATATTTTTTGGATTTTTTTTACTATTTATTAAACCACTTTGAAAATCACTGATCCAATGGTCCAGAAAATGTAAAATCAGCAATTTTCAAAGTGGCTTAATAAATAGTAAACAAATTCTAAAAAATATTTAATTTGGTTTCCAAGCACATCTTAATATATAGATTGCATCTAACGGTTCGGATTGACTATTCGGACTTTGAAAACATAGAAAAATAATTTGAAATATATGATACATTTGGGTGCACAAAAATTTGGGTGCATTTGAACCCTCCTCATCCGTGTAATATATCACATGTTCAAAACTCATAAGGAGCAATCCTCTGTAAATATTAAATAGTTTGATGACTTAACTTCCAAACTTTATTTAAAAATATATATATATAATTCTACTCTCTCTAATAATATTTACACCGAACAATTCAAATTTCCCTTTGAGCATATTTTCTTTTTGGATAATTTAATGCTTCGTATAATGCAAGGACGGTGCAAATAAATGTATAGTACCCGCATTTTTCGGGTAAATTATTATACTAACATGAGCCGCTAATTATATGCACCTGTGTAAATTTAAATCATTCCGTGTCCAATCATGAGGCCTATCACCTATGATAAATCAATGCACCTTTACGTCTATTCTTATTTCTTAAGTTTGCCACGCAGATTATAATTTCGCGTGATAATTAATCATTATTTCGAGTAAAGTGTAATGATAATTAATCATTATTTCATATTTAATTATTTAATTAATTATTATTTCGAGTAAAGAGTAATTATAATTTTGATGCCTTTATTACGCAGCACTGTTTTTTTTTATGCAGTAAGCCAGTAAGTTTCGCTATTGTCGAGTGTGTAACAAACAATTACATGAAATTAAATTTATAATGTGATATAAATTTTCATAAATGCAGCCTGAGAGAGCAAGGGACCATTTTCTTAAGCTGGATATGATATGGGAGGGCTGTTTCAAATCCCATGAGACGCTCCATGAGACGCTCTCAAATCGGCTTCCTATGTAGCGAGTTGCAATCTTATTTCACACATTATACAATATCTGCGTTTTATTCGGTTGATCAAAAATTTCCAAATTATTTGCAAATAAAACGCGAAAAAACGTGATTTTTTTATTTTTATTTTTGGTTAATTTTTGCTGCTTTGTGAGACCGAATCATTCTCAAATTATATCCTAATCATTTTCGAATTACGAATTTTTAATCCCACTAGACTGAACTCAAATAATTCATTTATCATCATGAAATTTTATCGTTATGCAATAACCCGTCACATATATTGCGAATTCTTATGCGCACACAAAACGCGATTGCAAGTAACCATACAAGACCATTCTTTTTTTTTTAATTCTTTTTAATCGTCCAAGACGGAAAAATTTGCAAAATAATCTATTTTTGAAAAAAGTTTGTCAAAATATCTTCTTTTCAAATTCTTTGACAAAATAGTATTCTGAGACCTACTAATATTAAAATTTTCTTTCCCTTAGTTTTATACCCATTCTTTTTTCTCTCTCTTGAGGTTAATGGTGCATTGGAATTTTACTTCTTCATAGATTGAAGTATATAAATTTTCTTTTATGAAATATAGGTGCATACTTATCACTTATTATACATACAAAATAACTGAATTGTGGTGCCTTTTTATATTTCATATATGAACGAAACATTTTATCGCAGTCGGAACTAAACAGTATATTAATTTGGTCTCAGTTGGAAAGTCCCTATGCTTCATTAGAATTTTGATATTTTTGAAATTTTTTTGCAAAAAATGCTATCCTTTTATTTGATATATGTTTTTAATGCAAAAAATGCTATGTTTGCAATAATATTAGTTTATGACTAGCTGATTCATAATATTTTGTGTGTAGAAAATTTGAAAAGACGAAAGAGAAACAAAAAAAGGACATGCAATTTTTTATGAATAGAAAGATCAGCAAGAATTCTACCGATTCAAAATTTAAATTAGTTTGGATCGCTAGAATTCCTATCGATCTAGACAAGTTTTTTTTTTTATGTTTTCTCTTTTAAAATATAAAAAAAATTAGAAAATTAGATTGAGTCTTTCTAATATATTTAAATTCAAAGATACTTTATCTAGTTTTTTAAGAGAAAAGTCATATTTTAGTAAAGAATTTAAATTAAATAAAAAAAAATCTGATTTAGATCAGTGAGAATTTTACCAATTTAGATTTTTTTTTACTTTTAAATCGGTAAACTTCCTATTGATTTTTATACTCATGAAAATTCATAGGTACTTTTTTTTTTGTTTTTGTTTCTTATATTTTAATATTTCGACTGACAAAAAATTCTCATTCATCTGGATATGGAAATAATAACAAAAAATGTTGAGAAAGGTTGTCTCCGTTTACTTACAAAATTATCAATGTACGTGAGAATTTTTTTTGCAAAAATATTTTTTATTCATTTGATTAAAAACATATATAAAATAAAAGGATAACATTTTTTGCAAAAAATTACAAACATAGCAAAATTCTAATGAAGTGTAGAGATTTTCTAACTGAGACCAAATTAACATATTGTTTAGTTCCAACTGTGATGAAAAGTTTCGTTCATATCTCCAATGTAAAAGGCACCACAATTCAGTTATTTTGTATGCATAATAAGTGATAAGTTTGCACTTATATGTCATAAAAGAAAATTCATATATTTCAATCTATGAAGAAGTAAAATTTCAATGCATCATTAACTCCAAGAGGGAGAAAAAAGAATGATTGTAAAACTAAGAGAAGAAAAAATTTAACATTAATGGATCTCAAAAAGTTATTTTGTCAAAAAATTTGAAGAGAAGATATTTTGTAGATTATTTTGTAAAATGAGGAGGGTTCCAATGCCTCGTGTTTTTTCATACCTCATCATATCTCATATTGTATATCTTCGTTTTCAAAGTCCAAATCATCGATCTGAATCGTTCAGCATCATTTACATACTAAAATATGCTTGGAGATGAAATTTTATAATTTTTAGAATTTTTTTACTATTTTTTTAGATAAGTAGAAAATCACAGCTTTTGAACGGTTTAGATACAGTAATTTTGTACCTATCTTAAAAAATAGTAAAAAATTTACAAAAATTATAAAATTTTATCTCCAAGTATATTTTAGTATGAAAATGATGTTGAATAGTTCAAATCGACAATTTAAAACTTTAAAAATAAAAATATACAATATGAAATATAATAAAATATAAAAAATACGAGACGTTGGAACCCTCTTAAAATTACCCATCCAAGACTTTCACACGGCGTTAGTGGAAACAATTTTACTGAGGACAGCGCAGTGGATTTTACTGGGACTGGGTAAATAACGGTCCTCGCCTGGTGATTTGTTTTCTTTTGACAGTACTCGATTGACAAATAAAAAGGAAAAAACAGTACTCGATTGAAAATTCACTGTCGGTACGGGCAGGCAAAAGCGCAATTTTTGACAGAGGGACTACTGCCTTTTCTGGAATTTCTGTTTCATAGATCACATATGAAATTGTGTAACGAGTCACTGTCAATGGGCTTTACAAGTTTAAATAAGAAATAAAACTCTCTTCCAAATCATGGTCTTGAATTCGCAACACCGTAGAATGTACAGTAACGGAATTATCGGATTCGAAATCATCGGATCCTGATTCCTCCGTGCAACGGAATTATCGGCTTTTTTTTTGGGTGGGGATTACTTGATTTTTTTTATTTAAAGAAAAAACTTAAATTGAAATTAAATATGTTAGAATATAATATAAGAGAATTTTGCCAATTTGTTTGAATCTCCTAGCATATGTCAATCGATAAACATTTTTCTCTTTTTATGTAATGAGTGTGTATTTTAGAAATTTGATAATGAATTTAAAAATTGAAGATGAATATTGACAGCTGTAAAAACAGTTGACGATCATCAACTGTATATAATTGAAATAAAATAAGCATGAATATTAAAGGGTTTCATAAATTTCAGCTTAAGCCAGATTAGTTCATATTATGAATTCGATCTCAAATTTTAAGTTACTTTAGGGGATCCGGTTACCATTACAAGAGGCCAGATGAGCACTAAATGACCTAATTAGCAGCCTTTTTTCATTTATTAAAAATCCAGTTTATTCACTAAATCAGAGGTTCAGTTAACAAATTGCCCCCACCTTGTTGACTAAACCTGAAGACCAACCTTTAACACTTCCTCTCATCATTAGTTTACAAACAATTAAAGGGAGATTAGCATTAACTGGTGAATGAATATATCATTTTCATTACCTTAAACTCTTTTCAGTTCCTTTTTTTTTTTTTTTTTTTTTGGTCTCAAAGACGCGCCATCTGAATACAAATAAATGAACACGGAAATGGACCCCGTGGGGACCACTTAAGCCATCCAGCAAACTCCAACCCTGTCTTGCTGATGTGTTCCATTCTGTATAGGTAGAATTTGAGTTATCTAGAATGTGAAATCTCATCCATTATCCTGGTTAGTTATTACACATAATTAAATGTAAAATTGTTTTATATGTTGCGGTGTGTGCTGTATTTGTAATATTAATACAAGCAAGTGCAATTTTATACTATTAATTCGAAAAAAAAAGATGATTGTACAAAAATATAGAAATGTTATTAATTGTATGAAATATTTTCTCTTTTGACATGGTACATATAAAAAAGAATAATTTACGTACGATGATGAATTTGTATAATATCACGGTGCTCACTAACTTTACTTTACCTTAATATATTTTAAAGCATATATATTTGATACATTAAAACATGTTACGATGTTTAAATCACCACTGCTTTACTTATCAATTACACCTGATTTATTTCCGATTTTTTCATTTATAAAAAGTATTTAAAATAATATAGTGAAATAGATAAATTGATTTCACAAAAGAAACTGAATTAATAATTTGATTTATTTACATAATTTAAAAAAACTGGTCAATAATTCGATTTCTTTAATTGCTACACCACGCCACTTAATTTCATAACAGTGTGTAAAAAATATAGTGTGTTATCGTAACTTTGGTTCCATGCTGTGCCATAATTTAAATATCGTGAGGTAGTCACAGCACGCAGATGCATGAGTCATGTCGTGCTGTATCTAGACGTGGCTGGTTACGGTTGTCACATTTAACTCTTTTTTTTTCATAATCTTGGTTAGTTTATTCAAGACTCACTATTTGATAGATCTAACGGTCATAATTACACTTGACTCGTGTGACTACGTTCAGTGTCGTGTTGTGGTCAGATCTTTTGCGCAACGTGTTATGCCAAATTTTTAAAAGATGATCATGACACGCGAATAATCAGAATACAGACATCCGCATCACAACACGTAACCGATACATGTGCCGTGCTGTTCTATATTGTAATCGTGTTTTTCGTGACAGAGTCAACTCTATCGTTTCATTTAACTCCCTATATAATTTTTAAATAATTCTATAGATAAAAAAATTTCTGGATTTGATTTGTAGCAATATGCCTCTCTGATTATTGCATAATAATTGCACCAAACAAAATTTCAGAGAAATTCCACGGCGCCAAGCTGTATCTGTGTATGATCTCTACTCCCACTAGCAGCATTCTCACTCCGACTGTCTTCTCTCTTCTCTCCTCTCCTCTCCTCTCCTCCTCTTAAATCCACTAATCAACATCCCTCTCTTTTGTTCTTCACTTATCCAAATCGGGCAAAAAGATGTCTCCTTTGTTAGCATTTTTTCTAGCTACATTCTTACTTCTATTCCATTCCGGGTCGGCTGGTGACCCATTTGCCTTCTATGACTGGGATGTGGCTTACAAGACCGTCTCTCCTCTCGGTGTCAAGCAACAGGTGGTTCAAATCTGCTGTTTTGTTTTCTTTTCTTTTCTACCAACCTTTTTTTTTCAAAGTTCAAACCTTTTTGTTTCTTTGTCTCTTTTTGAATAAATATAAAAAGGTGATAGCGATAAACGGAGAGTTTCCCGCTCCAATTGTGAATGTGTCAACAAATTGGAATCTAGTTGTCAATGTGCTCAACGATCTCGACGAACCTCTTCTCATCACCTGGTACTTTTCATTCTTTTTTATTTTCTCTCAAACTTTTACTAAAAGTTAAAGTAATTAAGTAATTTTATAGTCTTTTCTTGCAAAATTAACACCTCGCCTTTCAGTTTGAAAATTCTCTTTCTTGTAAAATGTACATCAAATTAGTGTTGGGTTTCGTCTATAATTTTTTTTGTATAAATCTCAGAAATTTTTATTTTTGCCCTGTTTAGGAACAAAAATCTTAAAATAAAATCCTTGCAGAGAAACACAAGGACACAAAGTCCATACAAAACCTCTAACTAATCACGAAAACCTATTAAGCAGGAGAAATACATACTGGAAATTTATATTATCAAAACCACCCCTCCATTTTCCTTCATTGACATCTAGAAGAATTAAGAGGAAAGGGGGTGGTTTGGTAAACACTTTGAAAGAGCAGTTTTTGATTCATGCAGCACGCTAGTCATATGCAGTGCTGTTTTGACTTTACTGTCTGTGTGCTGCATGAATTAAAAACCGCTCTGTCAAAATCTTCACCCGGTAATTTTGGCATATAATAATATAAACAGAAAATGTGAAGGACGGGCCATAGTAATATCTTCTTCTTTTTTTGTTTGGAAGGAATGGGATCCAGCACAGGAAGAATTGCTGGCAGGATGGGGTGTTAGGTACAACATGCCCCATCCCGTCAGGCTGGAACTGGACGTACCAGTTCCAAGTCAAAGACCAGATTGGCAGTTTCTTTTACTTCCCGTCAACCGGCTTCCAGAGGGCAGCGGGAGGATTTGGTGGTATCATTGTAAACAACAGGGATGTCATTGCTGTCCCTTTCGACAGGCCTGATGGCGACATTACGCTGTTTATCGGTGACTGGTACATCAAGAACCACACGGTAAGTGCATTTACTGGCTATGGTGGGGCACACGTGTAGTGAGTATCAAAATTTTATTTTGGAGTTGAGATGTTTGTGTCATTGTGTAGGATTTGAGAAAGACGCTTGATAACGGGAAGGATCTAGGAATGCCAGATGGGGTCTTAATAAATGGTAAAGGCCCGTATCGGTACAACAACTCTCTCGTACCTGCCGGCATAGAATACGAGACTATAAATGTACAACCAGGTGCGCTTGTTCTTCAAATACTTATAAATTTCAGAAATTGTAGTACATAAATTGAATCTAATTTAACACACGTGGAACAATTTTTTCTCTTTGAACAGGCAAGATGTACCGATTCCGGATACACAATGTAGGAATATCTACAAGTTTGAATTTTAGGATTCAAAATCATAATATGAAATTGGTCGAGACGGAGGGTTCATACACAGTGCAACAAAATTACACCAATTTAGACATCCACGTGGGCCAGTCGTACTCTTTTTTGGTCACTATGGACCAGAATGCAAGTAGTGACTATTATATCGTTGCAAGTGCGAGATTTGTAAATGAGACTATTTGGAGGCGGGTCACTGGAGTCGCTATCTTGCACTATTCGAATTCAAAGGGGAAGGCGTCGGGGCCTCTACCTGACCCGCCTCAGGATTTCTATGATAAGACTTTTTCCATGAATCAGGCCCGATCTGTCAGGTCAGTTGGTGAATGCATGGTGATATGGATCTACTTTTTTTATAAATTGGTACCTTACTTTTGCTAAAAGAGAAAAATTGGCATCTGAATTGGACTTTTCTTACATGTGTCATGCTTGTCAGAGTTTTCTATATATCTCTGTCATTTTTTCTTTTCCTTTTTTTTTTTTAATTTATCATAGAGATCCAGGTACAGGTCCTAAGCACTGCACACAGTGCCACTGGTAAAGTATAGTATTGGTAACTGACAATATTAAGAAAAAATAATTAAGAAATAAGAAATTAATCCTCTTTGTATATTTCAGGTGGAACCTGAGTGCAGGTGCGGCCCGACCGAACCCACAAGGATCTTTCAGATACGCATCAATAAACGTTACTCAAGCATTTTTACTAAGAAATGAACCTCCAGTTGTCATAAATGGCAAGCGCAGAGCGGCGCTGAACGGCATCTCATATGTGCCTCCAGAGACTCCTCTGCGCCTCGCCGATCAGTACAATCTAAAGGGAGTTTACACGCTTGATTTTCCGGAAAGACCCCTCAAGGGTGCACCTAAGCTCGGGAGGTCAATAATCAACGGCACGTACAGAGGCTTCATGGAATTAATATTTCAGAATAATGATACCAAAATGCAGAGCTACCATATGGATGGATATGCGTTCTTTGTTGTTGGGTATGAACTTGATAGAATTTCTGAAATTGTAATATGTGATTATATATTGTACAAAATATGAACTTAATTATTTGTTTGTATAATCAGGATGGATTATGGGGAATGGACAGAGAACAGCAGAGGCACTTACAACAAAGGTGACGGTGTGGCACGTAGCACTGTTCAGGTATCTATTGTGCTAAACTATGAATGGTATTTCATTAGGAGTGAGGCTAGCGTACTATGCACAGTGTGGATTTGTCCGTACTATGGATCAATATTTTTGTTTTATAAGTTCAAATAGTCGATAACTTGATATGAACCATGCAACATGATTATCATATGAAAATGTACTTGGAGACTTAATTTTACATTTTTTTTTCTATTTAGTGATTTTCTACTGATGTTAAAAAATAGCAAAACAATTCTAAAAAATGTAAAATTTGGTGTACAAGTACATTTTCATATGATAACCATGTTGAACAATTCAAATCGACTATTTGGACTTTGTAAACGGAGATATCGATCGAAAGTACGGACCAATGCATGCTACGCATAGTACTATAGTCTCACTCATGGTATTTCATTAGTATATAAAAGATGTTGTATTAAAATTTTGGCCTATATCATATTTGTAAATCAAACTTAATGCTAACTGTTTTATTTTCTTTGCAAACTTGTCAGGTATATCCAAATGCATGGTCAGCAGTTTTAGTTTCACTAGACAATGTCGGCATATGGAATGTGCGTGCCGAAAATTTAGATGCTTGGTACTTGGGACAAGAGGTGTATGTGCGGGTTGTTAATCCGGAGAGCACTAACAAAACCGAATTGCCGATTCCTGATAATGCCCTCAAGTGTGGCCAACTTGAAAAGTTTCAGAAGTATGCTCTCATCCCTCTCTACCTAGCTATCCATCATTTTTTTCATTTTTTTTTAATTATAAACTAATTAGCATCTGAACAAATAAGCTAATGAAACAACTTGACAGCAGTATGATAATTTTTTATCTGTTTTTTTTTTTTCTCAGTTTGCAAACTCCTCACCACAAGACGGCATCATCATCTATAACCATGCAAGTTTGCGGCCCGTTGGTGCTGTTAATGCTTCTGCTGGTCTACATCACCAATTTCTCATAATTTAATTGTGTAGCATTCATTCTGATATTATCTGATTTGATGATTTGTTGTGTTATTTATTTAGAATTTTAAACAGGCTAGAAGATCTACCTCCTGTCCATATGAGTTCTCTTAGTTTCAATTCTTGGTACATTTGAATTATTTTTTACCCATCTTCTTTTTGTGGTTTGGGTTTATCTAAGTGCATGTTGAATTCATTTTTCTACTATGTAGTATGTAGTGCTTGTGATTAATTATTTGTGAATTTCGTACTAGATCTGTATGATTTGTATTGATATATGTCCGTAGATTTGAGTAGTGAACTTATATGTCAGAATAACATTTTTTTTTCTCTGGCATTTTACTGTAGTTCGTTTAATTTTATTTTATTTTTGCTAAATTAGTAGTGGCATCTTGATGGAGGTTGAGAATCTATGCTTCTTAGTTGTATACGTAAATTCTGTAGTGCTCTGAAGTCTGAACCAGGAAAGAAATTTTGTAGATGATATTTGCATATTAAATGTTTCAGGGACCATTATAGAATTTATTATGAAGACTGGTACTGGGACAATGATGTGCCAGCAGGAGCACATGCGGATCCGGCTAATCTATTATATCTATATAATCCTCATAGGTCTTGCTACATTATATTCTACGGCAAGAATGACATGTGGGTTCCACAAAACAGAATATTTTATTGTCCTTTCCAGATTTTTCTTCTCAAATCTCTCCTCCTTTTGCTTTTCTAGTGTCTTCCAGAAAAAAAAAAACGCACAGTTTCTTTTTCATCCGCTCTTCCTTCCTTTCTCTTGATTTCTTCATTCTAGCGCTCTCTCTGTGTCAGTCTTCCTGTTCAAGTTTTATTCTATTTTGGATGCAATTTAGAATAGGTTAGAATAGCGAAATTTTAAAATAGTAAATTAGAATAGAGAAAAAAAATAATTTTTAGATAGTGTGAAATTAGTATTATTTGGATCAATAAAAATATTATTTAGATTATATATTTGAAATAATGAATAACTGTAATGGATAAATAATAGTTTTAAAATGATGCTAATTAAGAGAAAAGATAAACAAATAAAGTTTCAAACAAATTGTTACAACGCAGAGACAAAAAAAATGGTGTCAATTTTATTATTTCAGAACCGTATTAATGAAAATCTGAAAAATAAGTATTTTACTTTTTCTTTTCACACTTCTGAAAAATAGTTATTTCAACATTTGAAAGAAATACAAAACAACAACTATTCTAACTATTAAATAGCAAAGATATTATTTAAGTAGTATTATTGATACATCCAAAACATATCCTCTTAGACTCGAATTCACATCCTCTCCAATACCTGATAAGGGAATCTTTTACAATTACTAGATCTGAACCGTAGTTTTTAACTTGGCACGAATCTCAAAGCCCAAAAATGGGCCCCCTACAGTGACCCGAATCCCAAGCCTGTTGAGATTTAATCTCAAACCATAAAGTAAGTGATCCTCTGCAATAATAATGCAATACCTGAGAGGATACGGGTTCCTTAGACTCCCTGCAATAATAATGTAATACCTGAGAGGATACGGGTTCCTTAGACTCCCTGCGCCTTTTATTCTATATATTGTGAAACGTGGCAAATACTCATCTCACGGTACACAAAAACTCTGGCAAAAGATATAGGGGTGCGGATTCCTATTTTATATCACCTAAATTAACTCAAATTATTCAAAATTTGAGTTTTGATCTGAACCGTCAGATTTGTTTTGGCACGAATATCAAAGAAATTCGGTGCATTTCCCCTTGAATTGATCATGAAATTTGAGTTAAGGATTTGGATTCCCCCATTTTCAAAATTATGTTAGACAAATTTATTTAATTAGCTTCCTTAAGTCTCTTTTAATTGTTTTACTCACTTAATTTGTCCGAACATTATTCTTTTAGCGAGGATTTAGAGTTTTAGACTGAATTTTTATATTTATCATTAAAAAAAAGAATAAATTAATAAATTACGATTTCGTGAGAATTTCATATTTATTATGGACACAACTTGTCGTTGAGGCCACTTTTTTGGTGACTGCAATTTGTCGTTGCGTCTAAATAAAAATAGAATTCCCATGAAATCGCAGTTCACTGGTTTATCTTATTTTTTTTAAATTATAAATATAAATATTTCGGAAATTAAAATCATCTTCTTACAAAGTCACTTAAGTTTAATTAATGTTCAAGTCTCCAGGCATCTCTATTTATGAATTAAGACTTCTTAATCTCTACTTGTAGATTCAGCTAGCGTAGATTTTAATCCTCCTGTGACGGAACAGCTATTTGTTATAAAAGATAGAGCCGGCTTCGAGGCTTTTCTCGGCATCACAACCGGTGCAAGAGGCACAGTCAAAGAATTGTTAATTTATGAAAGATAGAGATATGCCCCCTCATGCTCATCTAAATATTAATTTAGACTTTAATGCAATATTTGCTTCCTCTAGAGAATAACATAACATTTAAAGTTTAACATAACAAATTATATTATTATATATTTTACAAAGTAACAGTTTTGCATTGATGGTGATAGTTGTAAAAAGAGATGAATAGAATGAATTTATTTTAGTTTCATTCTCATACATAATTATATAAGAGTAAGGCTTGGGTGCTATGGATAGCATAGAGGGCCACCGTACTACAGCTCAATATTCGAGTTTTCAAAATCCAAACGGTCGATCCGAACTGTTCATCTTATTCTCCATATTAATATGTGTTTGGAGACCAAATTTTATATTTTTTGAAATTTTTTTACTATTTTTTTAAATTGGTAGAAAATCACTTGATCTAAAAAATTCTACGCTATTAAAATATTTGATTTTCTACCTATCTAAAAAAATAGTAAATTTTTTTCAAAAAATGTAAAATTTGGTTTCCAAACACATATTAATATAGAGAACAAGATGAACGGTTCGGATCGATCATTTGAATTTTGAAAACTCTAATATTGAGCCGTAGCACGGTGGCCTTATGCTATCCATAGCACCCAAACCTTACTCATTACATAATATTGGCATCATATAGCCAAATGCTAACAAATTATGTAACTGCATTGACCGTGGTCAAAGTAATCTCTAACAAACTCCCAACTGCCCTTGACCATGGTCAACAGTGCTCCCTTCTCCACCATGAACTTTGTTTAAGGTGCAGGGATCCTCCAGTTCTCCGCACAACTGGAAAGGAACCAATCCCCGCACATGCTGCCCTTGGTAGTAAATAAATGCTCTCATCTCATCTGACTCATCTCTATCTGAAAACCAGTAAAAACATTTGCATGTTACGTTACCATTCATAAATTTACATTCCTGTTATGTTTGACCAATTTGTTGACATGGAATTTTTAATACAATCATGCGAGAAACCGAGAACCATGTCACCCGGTATTAAATGGATCCTTATCATCCAGGTACCTGATTCAACACAATTAAAACGGACGGCTCAGATTTACTCTCAGCCGGTTCTTTCACGGGATGGCGGAGGGCAGTGTTATTTTTTCTTTGAGATTTCGTGCCAAGTTAAAAAAGAACAATTTTGGGCCGTCCAATTTAATTGTACTCAGTCCGGTTACCTGAGAGGATGTGAATTCGTATTAAATGGTAGCGCGTTGATTTATATTTGAGAAACCAAATCCTCTGCCCCGGAAAACAGAAATTTTTGCCCCCAAAGTCTTTGTGTGGTTGAGATTCGTGCCCCGGGAGCAGAGAATTCAGTCTCATGATAAAGGAGGAGAAAGAAGATTGGAATTTGTTCAAAAAAAAAAAGAAAGAAGATTGGAAAGGGGACAAATAGATGGGTGCATGCATGCTCCAGCATTTATTAATCATGCTGTATGGTGTGGGGTCCTCCACGTGTACCATTTGCCGGTGAAAAAGAGAATGAAGAATGGTAAATTGGTAATTTTCTACGGCGAGAGGAGAAGACAGCTGTTTTCTCGCTTTTCTAGAGAGCCCACCAGGAGCCCATTTCAACTTATTCCCTTTTTAGCCTCATGCATGTATTCAGATCAGTGTTTGAAAATGCGATTTTGTTTATGCATGCGGAAACGCGGATTTTTATACGGATTTTAAAATAAAAATTTATGTATATATATATTCATATTCATATATTTGAATTTGTTTTCACATAATAATATAACTAATAATAATTTTTTAATATTTTTAATATAAATTTTAATTAAAATACAATCAAATTATCAAAACCGCATGGAAAACTGTATGGCCGTATATTTTAATTCGCATGGCCTCATATTCAGACCGCATGGCCGCATATTCGTACTGTATGGCTGCATTTTTAATTCGCATGACCGCATATGCGGCTGCATGGAAATTCTGAGCACGATTACCGACCGCATACGCATATGCGGTCCATGCGACTGCATTTTAAAACACTGATTCAAATGAACTTGAATGCATGCATTGAAGTTGTTAGACAAGTAAAATTACATAAAAATTGTTGGCCTATATTCAGAAAGTAGACATTATTATTTTTATTTTCTTCTTAAAATCCAGAATACTAAGAGAAATATTCCAAAGATAATATCATAATAATGGGCCAACCAGAATATTTGAACAGTGAGATCGTCGGGGGAATAAGGATCCGCAAGAGCTGGCCCAATGTGTAATTCCTTGATAAAATAATAATGCATATTAAACGGGCTGGGCCATAATAATAATGCATATTATACGGTAACGGATCATATTTTTTTATAGAATATACGAGATTGGCTTCAATTTAGGTGCCAACTCAAATGGGTCGGGGGTCATGATTTCTGGGTCGAGGTCGAGTTCGGGTTTAGAGATGGTGATATTTGTAAGACAAAAAAAATTTGGGACAATATTGAATCATATTAATTGTCATATAAAATTTTTGTAATACAATTTTTTTTTAAGATATCTGTCTAATATTGATCATTTTGGTCTTCAATTTTGGAGATACCAAAACAATTTTCAAATTTTACTAGGTAATATAAAAAGACATTTTATTTAGACTTGGTAGGGGTGCGCCAGGCCAATGCAGTAGTGCAACGCAAAGGCGACACATAAGAGCTCTGATAGCAAGCTAAATTTAATATCATTGTGAGCACATGGCTCACATATCAGATATTAAACTGATAAGAACAGATACTACACTTGATCTTAGCCAAAAGGCCGAGAAAGGTATGAGTTTCAACAAATCTGCGCCTCAGTTTTTATAGAAGCTCTATAGACTTGACAAGATAGGACTTGCAATGTGGGACTAAAGGAGCGCTTCGCTGAATTGTAAAACAAACCGGTCGCGGATTTATAGTCTGCTGCATTTCTTGGATTACCTTCTAGTGGACTGGGCTGTTCCTGGGCCGAATAAGATTTCTTAGGAGACGAATTCGTTGCACCTAGGGCTCCGTAAATAGAATTTAGGAACAACTATATTTTTCCATTGTTCATAAATCTGTTATTTTATCAATAAAAATAAAAATTATGATATGCCTAATTAGCATCATAACTCAAAATAATAAATATATAAGATAGTGAGAGAATTCAGATGTCATCAAATATATAAAAACATGCTGATCGAGACAACATGATTTTATTGTCTTACTAGTTAGAGTTTGGAGCTCATAAAGACATCATTAAGGTCGAATAATGTATTCAGAAATATAACGCTTGAATTTTGGGTTGGGTTTCGAATTATAATACTTAAAATATAAAGACATCATTAAAAAATATATATATTTCATGATACATATTTATATTTTTTCATCACATTGTGTGTACTCAGAATACAATTGATGTGAACAAAAATACATTTTCCATGAGGCATTCGTTATTCTTTTGAAACTAGTACTTCTGAACTATTTATAAGCTTATCTATCATACAATTGAGTTTGATGAGAAATAAACACTAAATAATGATAGCCAAATTTATTATTTATTTCCAAAAATATTCTTATAATTTTTTCTTAAATATAAAGATGTCAGATGTCAGAGTAAATCAAATAAATTGGTAATTCTTACTTCTAAACCATTAATGGGTGTGTACTTATCTCAAAAGAGATAAAACAATGATAAATATAGTTGCAAGAAAAAAGAAAATTGATAAACTAAAAACAGTCAAATCCATTCATAAAAGAATCAACACTCCTAACAAAAATCAAAAGTATCATAGTAAATACACCCACAACAAACGCGGTGCAAAAAATTAAAAATATGTTTAACAATAATATATTACAAATTAATAATTAATATTATGTGAACTAGTTAAGTATATAGTATGTTTGTTGGTGTCAAGTTTTTTTCTTATTTGTTCGACAACTACTAGTTACTGTTTGTTCGAATAACAAAATTACAAAGGATATTATATTAAGATCAATTCATATTAATATATGATTGCTCAATATTTCTCTATCATCATTTCTATATGGCCAATAATGAATTTTTTTTTTATATTTTAGTATTTTTTTTTTTTTTAAATCTGTGATACAGACTAACAACATTAATACAAATATATTTGTCTATTTCGTATAGGCTCAATCATAGTCAAATCAAAACTGCTAGAACATTAATTCTTATGATTAAGTCTTTAGTTTTTCATTGGACAGATAACCTGAAGAAGAGAATTAAGGATGCAATTGGCACCTGTCTCCCTGTCGTTGAGAATGTCATCTTCCTCGACAAATTCAAGTCTCTTCCTCTAGTAGTGTAACAACCACCAAAGACAGATGTAGTACAATTACAGCTGTCTTAGGTAGAAGATAAAACAATAATATTCTTTTTGCACTTTTAGTATACCTACCCTTATAATTAGTGTTAGTTGCTTAGTATTAGTTAGCATTAACTTTTTTTTTGCATAATTTGCTAAATTCATTTTAAAGGTTTTAATTGTTATAATAAAATTGTCCTTATTGATTTGATTATGTAATCAATATATGTAATATCTTCTGATAAACATATTGTTTTATTTAGTTATGCATAACAAATTTGAAATAATTCACAATAACAAATCGATGCATTACAAATTTGAAATAAAAAATGTAAATTAAAGACACAAATACAACGCTTGAATTCTGGGTTGGGCTTCGAATAATGTACTCAGAAATAAACACTTGAATTCTAGGTTGGGCTCGAATAATATACTCAGAAATGTAACACTTAAATTCTGGGTTGGGCTTCGAATTATAGTATACTTGAATTTAAGATTTTATGATACATATCGATATTTTTCCGTCAAATTATATTTATTTAGAATACAATTGGTGTGAACAAAAGTACATTTTTCTGCTAATGAGTCGAGTCGGCTCGCGAATTAATGAGTTGAGTGGCTCAATGTTTCATAACAAATCAAACTCAAAACTAAAAAATGGCCTAACTCGACTAGGCTCACTTTTGAAAGAAAAAGTTCGGCTCAGCTCAACTCATGTAAATACTTGACTCGACTCGCGAGATCGCGAGTCGGCTCACATTACATGTTAAAAAAACGATCATTTAATTATTTTAAAGAAATGATTGAAGTGAGATAAAGATATTCTCGTAACTTTAAATTACATGTTGAAAAACTTTGATTATTTTTTTAATGAAATGATCTAAAGAAATTTGAAAAAAAAGATCATTTTTTTAAAATAATTTCAAAATGCCGGCTCATATACATGTTGAAAACTTTAAAATTTAAAATCTGAAAAAAATTGGAATTTTAACTTTTTTCAAATTTCAACTTTCTTGAAATTTCAAATTTTTTCAGATTTCAATTTTTTTTCAGATTTCAAAATTTTTCAAAATTCAAATTTCTCAGATTTCAAAAATTTTCAAATTTCAAATTTCAATGTTTTTCAACATGCAATATGAGCTGGCATTTTGAAATTATTTTAAAGAAATGATTGTTTTTGCAAATTTCTTTAGATCTTTTTTTTAAAATAATTAAAGTATTTCAAAATGTAATTTAAAGTCACAAGAATATCTCTATTCCACTTCGTTCATTTATTTAAAATAGTTAAATAATCATTTTTTCAACATGTAATATGAGCAGGCTCGTGAACTCACGAGCCAAGTGCTTGCATGAGCCAAGCTGAGTCGAGCCAAGTACTTACATGATCCGAGCTGAGCTGAGCTTTTTTCTATTTAAAGAGAGCCGAGTTAGAGCTGAATCATTTTGCTTCTCTTATTGAGCCGAGCCGAGTTTGAACCGAACCTTAATCATTAGAAGCCCTACATTCGCGCATTCGTTATTCTTTTGAAATTAGGTAATTCTAAATTATTTATAAGCTTAGCTATCATACAATTGAGTTTGATTATCATGAGAAATAAAGAGTAGATCCGATAACCAAATCTATTATTTATTTTTTAAAAATATTTCTTTCAAAAAAATTAAACATAAAGATGTCAGAGTAAATGAAATAAATTGTTATTCTTACTTGTAAACCATCAATTGGTGTGAACTTATCTTCAAAAACTAATAAAGACAGTAGCATGGAAAAAAAATTTATAAACAAAAAACAATCAAATCAATTCATAAAATTATCAATCCTTTATACAAAATTAAAACATACCTTGATAATATATCTACAAAGCAACAAAGCACAATTTTTTTTAATATAATTTGTTATTGATTAATAATTGATATTATGTGAACTAGTTAAGTATATATTATTTTTTGTTGGTGTGAAGTTTTTTTTTCTTATTTATTTAGAACTACTATCTACTGTTCGAATACAAAATTAAAAATATTATATTAAGATCAATTCACATTAATATATATGATTGTTCAATGAGGAGGGATCGGATGACACTCTTTTTTGGTGACATCGAATAACATCGTTCATTTTTAAAGTTTTCAAAGTCTAAACAGTCGATCCAAACCGCTCAACTTGATGAATATGATAAAATGTGCTTGCAGATCAAATTTTATATTTTTCTGAATTTTTTTACTATTTATTAAGTATTTAACAAAATCGCTATATTCAGACCGTTGAATTTTTGTATCCATCTTAATAAATTCAGAAAAATGTAAATTTTGATCTACAAGTACATTTTAACATATCCATCAATTTGAACGGTTTGGATCGACTATTTGGACTTTGAAAATGCGTGGTGTCATTCGATGTCACCGAAAAATGATATTATCCGATCCCTCCTCTTGTTCAATATTTCTCTATCATCATTTCTATCTGGCCAATAATGATTTTTTTATACATTTAATATCGGTTTTTGTCAGGAAATAAATATAAATATATTTGTTTATTAATTTAAAGTTTTGATACATACTTGAAACAACATATTTATGTAACCGATATTTTGTTTATGTTTTGTTTATGTAACCGATACATGTAATATCTTCCTATAAATATAATATTTTAATTTAGTTATTCATAAAAAATTGAAATAATTCACAATAACAAATCGATCATATTTATTATTATCTACCGAGTTTTTTTTTCCGACTTACTACAAGTTCAGTGGGCCCCACTGCCATTTGCACCTCCAATGTTACTTCTTTCACCGTTTTTATTATTCCATTTAATTACTTGCAATAAATAAATTATGAGGTGGGCAATTCCTTTCATCTTTTTAAATTAATGCACTTTTTTTAAAGAAAGCATTTAATCCGAAGGCTAGCAGTTAATGTGTACCATCAAAATAGTCTCCATCAATAAGTAGTTAAGTACCCGTTGCTAGTTGTTGCCACTAAAATAAAGACAATTTTTGAAATAAAAATGTAAATCAAACACAGAAATAGATACATGATCAACATTTTTTAAGGAATAAAAAAAATGATTTGTCAGGAAATAAATTAAATGGTATTTTTTTAAATAATAAGAACCGAATTATGTAAAAGGTTAAATTTGAGTTATGTATGTTTTACAAATTCAGTCAAATAAAATAATAGAAGGTTATATACATCCAACAATGTTGTAGTGTAAAAATGTAAACAAGGATGGATTAGAACATTGTTTCGGTCTATGTTGGAGTACGGCTGTAAACGAATTGAACCAAATCAAACTTAATTTAGTTCGAGTTTGAGTTCAAACCAATTTCGAATCGAGCTGATTTGAAATTGAAGCAGGGTTTCGAGCTAAAAAGAAGAATTTGAGTTTAATTCGGTGCGATTTTAACCATTTTCGAAATGAACTGGTACAGAATTGAAGTACGGTTTAGAACTAAAAAGAAGAGTTTTGAACCAAATCAAACTCAATTTTAGTTCAATTCGAACCGAACTGGGTTCATTTTGTTTCAGAACTGAGCTAGTTATTAATTCATTTCGAACCAATTTTTTTCCGAATCAAATTCAATTAAATCACGAACTACAAGTTTTTTGCGCACCCTGATATTATTTTATAAATAACTAAAAAAGTTCGGATGCTCAAACCTTGTACTCATACAAAAAGAAAATTAAAATAATTATTTCATGTAATATTTTTTTATTAACAGAATGCTTTCATTAGTTATGCATAACAGATAAAAAATAATTCACGTTAACAGATCCTGTTATCTACCGAGTTTTTATTTTTTTATTTTTTACTTTCTACTGTCCTACATGTTCAGCGGGTCCCACTGTCATTTCCACATTCCGTTGTTACCTTTTCACCGCTCTGTTTTTACTCCAATTAATGAATTATGAGGTGTGCAATTCCTTCCATCTCTTTTTTAATGCACGATTTTTAAAGTATTTAATCCAAAGGCTAGCAGTCCATCAAAATAGTGTCCATCAATAAGTATCCGGTGCAGGAGCTGCGTCTTGCCTCTATTTTAGGAAAGTGGGCACGTCTGATGACCGCTTATTCATGTTCGATTATTTGGGAACCATTTGTACAGTGTGAATTTTAATGCGTACAGCGTTTGAATTTTTGATGGACCAAAAGGTCCCTTCTTAGTTTGATTTTCTGTCATGTTTTCCTCTTTTCGACTGAGAAAGCAACGCTGAGCTTCTCCTTGAGGCCGTCGCAGAGGCAGCAACTAGACTTCGAGTAAAGCACTAGCTGTCGCCGCGTCTCGCGAGCCTGGCGAGCTGGAGTGTCGCGGGGGAGAAGAGTGAGACGAGATTTGTACTCGCCAGAAGCACTCGCAGGTTTTTCTTCTTCTAGGTTTTCTTTTTCACTTGGAGAATCGTCAATCACCAAGAGGAAGAGTATTGCGAAGGGGTCAAAGGAGGAGAGAGAAAAATGCTAGGAGAAGGGTCTAATCGAGTTTGCCCGTTAATCTATTCCGTTGTCCGCCTTCATTGTAGGGGCATTTTGGTCCGTGAAAAATTCAAACATTGTACGCACATAATTTCACGTTGTAAAAATGGGTTCCCGATTATTTTTATGATGTGTGCGTTTGATTCGTATGAATATTGAAGCGATGTGTGTGTATTATGGATTAAAATCTGCTGTAATTCTTGTGCATGAACAATGTTCCTGCTATCTCTGTTTTTCCAAATTCAGTCATTAAATTGTTTCGAAATATGTGCACAGAAAAGTTTCGAAAAAAGTTGTGTTGAGATTCATTCTAAAAAAAAAAAATTTTAACGGTTGAATTCAAAAAAACAAAAATAACATAATTATTGTTCACAGAAAGAAGATAGCAGCAGATTTCATTCCGTGTATTATGAAGTGAATTCAACACGAGAGGAAGCATGCATTAGATTCGATAACCGATGGACACGACCCACTTATCTATTTGAGTGGCAATTTATCAAGTAAAAATGTAACTTAAAGATAGACACAAGTACATACTCAACAACTTTTTTAAAAATTTAAAGTTGATATGTTGGAAAATAAATTAATAGTTCTCTTTTTATATTAAGGACCAAATCATTTCAGTTCACCTTTTGTCACACTTTTACACAACCAGTGACAGAAAAATCGAAAGGGGAGGGTTGGAATTCGAAAGGGGAAACCGAAATAGTTCACGGTCTACCTGGATTTATAATTCCGAAAAATAATGAACTGAGAATCTGAGATAATGGTTTGCTCACCTTTTTTTTTAAATTTTGTGTGTTGTCACTTGTCAGTTGTGTAAAAATGTGAATCAATATTTGAAGAAAAAAATAATCAATTTGTTTCTTGACAAATCGGTTTTTCAATTCTAAAAAAAAAATAAAAAAATGAATTTTGTACCCATACAAAAAGATAATTTGTGTTTGAATAAAACTAAAACTAAAAACTGTATTTATAAACTTAAATAGAATTGATATTTTAAAAGGTGTATTTATTTTAAACTTAAGATCTATTCGGTTGCCACTATATTTGTGGCGAAAAAAAATTCATTCAGAATAATTTTTTTTTAAACAGAATTTTTTTCTTCTTACATGCACAGTATTTTAACTATTTAAAATTCAAATTCGAATAGTTCTTTCTTTATTGTTCTCGAAACAACTTTTTTCCTGCAGTCTAGCAATAATTATCAATGTAACTATGTAAGCCCACCATTTTGTAGCTTAGGAGACATTCGACATAAAAATATTGTTTTTTTTTTTCAGTTGAGAGCTCCTTGTCAAATGTCAAAGGGAAACTCGTGCACAACCGCACCGCACCCCACCGAGTCACGGGTCCCAAACGATTATGGATCGCAGCTCGAGGTTTCTTTTAATCCTAACCACTCTAATACCGACCTTAACAATGTCGGACTCAGTAGGCAGTAGCTAGCAAACGGACCCAACCGTAATCAATCATTTTTGTCAGTAAGCCTTAGACCCCTTTAGGTCTCATTAATTCCACAGATAAGGTATCAAAATCTTATTTTCTTTAGGAAATGATTCCAATCTCTTAGCAGTAGTGTCATTTCAGTTTATATAATGCAAATTTTAAAATCTATCAAATCGAGTTCAAATGATAAATCTAAACCGTTCAAACCGATCTAATTCATTAGTTGTGCGTTTACATGTGAAATTTATAAGTTTTTGAGTTTATTTGATATCAAATCAAGTGGTCAAATGTGTGAGTTTTTAAGTTAATTTTAATACATTCATTTTTCAATTTTTTTGCCGCTTGATTTGATACTAAAATAACTTGAAAATATAAAAAGTTTGCATGTAAACGCATCACTCATAAAGTAAATTGGTTTGAACGGTTTGAATTCACCATTTGAACTCGATTTGATAGGTTTGGAGTTGGTGTTATATAGATTGAAATGACACTGATGTTATATTAGCCATGCTCCATAGTATGCTCCACAAGGGATTTATTATAAAGGAAAGGAAGAGGAGAGAAATAATACGATGGATCCGTATTCTTTTAGGTACCATAGAAGATTTATCTTATTTTACGGTTTAAGATTAATTCTCAACTGCTTTGGAATTCGGACTAGCCAGAGAGCAATATTATTAGGCTTTGAGATTTGTGCAAAATTAAAAAAAAATGGTTCAGATTTACTAATTGTAAAAGATATCATCGTCAGGTATCTAGGAGGATGTGAATTCATAATGCGATGGAGTGTCGGATTTGACCAAAAATGTTTACTTATTTTAGAAACTAAAATTTTGAAAGGGAAATGCGAGCAACAGGAGAGAGAAGAGGTGAATTGTTTTTTTTTTTTTTTAAATTATATGATTTTGTTCACTCACGGTTTGGAGCGTAGAAGAAGTGAACTTGTTTCATTCTCTTTCCTCCCTTTTTCATACGCATCTAATTTGTAGAGCACATTTTTTTTTTTTTGTAGCGAGGCTATGGTAATATCTAATTTGTAGAGGACACTTCAGTAGACAGTAGCTAACAAACGGACCCAACCGCAATCAATCATTTTTGTCAGTAAGCCTTAGACTCTTTTATAGTCTCATTAATTCCACCGGTGAGGTATCAAACTCACTATTTTCTTTAAGAAATGATTCCAATCTCCCCTTACATAGTATGCTCCACAAGAGTTTATTATTAAGGAGAGGAAGATGAGAGAAATAATTTGATGGATCTGTATCATACTTAGAAGATTTGTCTTATTTTACGGTTTAAGATTAATTCTCAATTGCTTTACAATTCGAGCTAGCACAGGGGCAATATTATTGGGCTTTGAGATTCGTGCAAAGTTAAAAAGAACAGTCCAGATCTACTAATTGTAAAAGATTATCTCGTTAGGTATATGGGAGGATGCGAATTCATAATATGATGGGGTGTCGGATTTGACCGAAAATGTTTATTTATTTCAGGAATAATTTTGAAAGGGAATTGAGAACAACAGGAGAGAAGAGGTGAAATGTCCTTAAAAACTATCTGATTTGAAGAGCGTAGAAAAAATGAACTTCTTTCCTTCTCTTTCTTCTCCTTTTCATTACACATCTAATTTGTAGAGCACATATTTGTTGGTTTTTTTAGTGAGGGTAATATGTGAATCTACTCGTGCAATAGAAGAAAATATTTATATAACAGGAATCGTTAGATATGTGCTATATATTTTTTTTCTACATGCGCATAAAGAAACTATCACTTTTTATTTGTATTTTGAATCAATAAATAAAACAAATCAACGTCTAGAATATATGTATTGATGTATTTTTGCAAACTCTTGATACCGATTTAAACAAAGTCGAAATGTCATAATATTTTATACGTGCATAAAGAAAATGATATAAATCAAATCTAACAATTTTATTTTGATATTTGTGTTTTTAATTTGAAGTTATTAATGTTTAAAGAATAAAGGCAAGATGAAAGACAAACAAATTAAGACATTGAATCATCCTCTTGTTTAATTTATGTATAATCATCAAGTTAAAAACAATGAAGCATTTTTTTTTTTATAAAACCATAACAATTATAAATTATGTATTTTGTTTACAGTTTTAAATAGAGTAGAACTAGGGTGTTCTTAATTATATTAAGCCCCTTTGTGGACTTAACTCTAAAATATATCAAATTGACTTAAAATGACAAATTCAAACCGTTGAAACTCCTTTACTTTACGAATGATGCGTCTACATGGGAATATTTTAAACTTTTTGAGTTAATTTTGTATAAATTCAAACGGTTAAAATTAGAAAGTTTATAAATTAATTTTAATGCATTCATTTTTTGAACATTTTTTGACATCTTGATTATATACAAAATTAATTCAAATATTTAAATTTTCGCACGTAGACACATTACTTCTAAGGTAGTTGAATTTCACCATTTGAATTCGTCGTTTGAAACCAATCAGATATATTTTAGAGCTGAGTTCACAAAAAAGCTTGATTAATTTGAAAACACACTAGTTCTAGAAATGAGTTAAGATGTCCTAAAGTAATACAATTTTTGAGTTTAGATCAGAACCATCTGATTTGAATTCAGACCAATCCGGTTCGAAATAAAGAGAACGGAACCCCTTTAATCTGATGGTGTGGTTCAAATCTGATTGTCCATATCTAAACTAAAAAATTGGGTTGGAAGAAATGGGGGTGGGAGGTGGTGCACAATGGAGAGTCGGTTATCAAATCTAGTTACAGTTTGAATTGCGTCATCGGAGAACCCAATGACCTTCACGCCCCTTGACTTGTATCATTTCTACAGCCTTTAACAGTGTAAAAAACACATGCTTTCAGTACTAAAAATAAAGAAAAAACCAAAACCAAAACCAGAGAAGAAAGAAAAGAATCAGGACAGGAGAGAGAGCGCTGGAACCATACGCCACATTATATCTAAAGTACCTCAAATATTGAGTTTACATCCATACCGTCCGATCTGCATTCCATTCTGATCGTACGGTCCATATCTAAACTGAAATTTTGAGGTACTTCAGAGGATCAGCATTCTCCATCTCCTACCCTCAATCAAACCCATCTCATATTCTCTTATCAGAGACAAACCTTCTTCTCAGATCCATTAAAAAATTGCATAGCAATTTCTAATCGCTCTTCTAATACCCAATGCTCTCCTTCTAAGAAATCAGAAAAATGCTTCAGAAATTCGCTCTCGCATTCAAAACCAAAACGATCGAATTCTTCGCCGAGGAAGAGGAAGAAGAAGACGACAATGGATCCATCAGAGCTGTAGATGATCTCGTCGGACTCACCGCTGACGCCATCATCACCGACCAACGTGTCGTCGTGCTCAAACCCGATCCAGCTCCAGTTTCAGCTCAAAACCCTAACCCTAGCCCTAGTCCTGACCCGGAAACCCTAATTTGTACCCTTTTTGCCACACTCTCCTCCTTTGAATCGGCTTATCTCCATTTCCAGACTGCGCACTCTCCTGTCCTTCCTTCAGCTCTTTGCTCGGCTGATGCTGAAGTTGTATCTCACCTTCGTCGCCTCTCAGATTTAAAACACTCATTTCCCAGCCCTGGTTCTACTTCAGACCCCAATTCAAACTACATTGACCTCAATTCTTGCTTGCAAGCTCAGGTGCTTGACAACCAGAACTTGTTGCGTACATTTGATGCTGTGATCAACCGGCTCCAGACTGACATTGACCGAAAGGATGCTGAATCAGCTGAGCTCAGGTTGAGTCTCAATGAAATTGAATCGGTCAATGAGCGGTTAGCTGCCCGGCTTGACCGGGCATGTACGCCTGCACCCGGTGAAGAAAATGTAGAGAATTTGCTTTCAGTTAGTGTGTTTGATTCAGTTTTGAGAGACTCTTGTCGGGTCATGCACCGGTTTGCCAAATCTCTAGCGGATCTTATGAGGCGGCGTGGGTGGGATTTGTTTTCGGTTGCAAAATCTATTTGCCCAGATGCAAATTATGCAAAGCCCGGCCATTGCCGCTATACTATTCTTTCACATGTGTGCTTGCGGATGTTTGATGGGTTTGATTCATACGGGTTCGGAATCGGATCCAGTGATCCAGAGCCTGATCTGCAAGTAAGAAGAAATGATTCTCTCAGGCAATTCATCGAGCATTCGGCGGTTGATCCATTGGAATTGATTGGTTCAGAACCTCATTCCGAATTTGCACAATTTTGTGAGAGAAAATACACAAAGGTAATCCAACCAGGTACCGGACCTGGTTTTTTAGGTCGATTTGAGCCTTCAAGCCCGCTTTACGAACCATATGTGGCCATGGCGAGTTCAATTTGGGCACTTCATTTGCTAGCCTGGGCTTACGACCCAGCTGTGGAGATATTTCAAGTCGGTCATGGAATGGAGTTCTCAATCGTTTATATGGAGAATATATTGCGAAGAAAAGTTGTTACATTGTGTGGCAAGGTAACACGACCAAAGGTCGGGTTCACAGTCATACCAGGTTTTCGGGTTGGAGGGACAGTGATCCAGTGCAGGGTGTACCTAGATCCTTCGTCTTAAAAGTAAGGAATTGTTTATCATTTGTTACAAATTATTAGAGTTTGACATTGAAAAATGTAAATGGAAGAATTAGGAGTTGAAACTGTAAACTCAAATAACTTGAGGTTTTATAGACATTCATGAGGAACATAGTTTCTACTTGTGCATTATAGATTTCTTTCTTGTAAAAAAAGGCATAAAGATTAGTTATATAGGAAATTTACTTTTATAAATGGACGAGTTATTGTATCCCTAATTTTAGATATAATGCAATTGTATGTGGTATTTTTTATGGGTTTTCTTCAATTGAAATTTATTCAAGTCTAATGTGCCTTGAAAGTTTATTAAAAATTATTTTATTCCGAAAATTTTCTGGTGGATGATTGATTCATTGGCCTCTGTTGTCTGATTTACCTACTTTATCTCTTTGACTTTGCTAAGAAGGTGAGCATTCTATTGTGTGTGGCACATTTATAAATTGAAAATATAAATAAGGGGGGTTCCAATCATTTACCGAATAGACGTACTACCTACATATATAATAAATATAGACAATTGCTAAAACCCGAACGGGTATGACCCGTTTTACTCGACCCGTACCCGTTATCCGAGGTACCCGTACCCGTGCCCGGGTATAGGCGGATAAACGGGTACACGGGTACGGGTTTGAGACGGACCGGACTCAAGGATTTAGAAAAAAACCCGTCCAACCCGTACCTGTCTTACCTGTACCCGAAACCCGCCTATCCGCACCCGTTTTACCCGTACCCGCACCTGTTTACCTGTTTACCCATGTACCTTTACCCGTTTACCCGTGTACCTTTACCCGTTTACCCTTTTTTTTTAAATTCAAAATTCAAAATTATTTTGCCGCCAAAAAAAATAGTATTAAAAACAGAAAAAAAAACTAAAAAACAGAAAAAACAATATTAAAAAATGAAAAAAACCCAAAAAAAAATAAAATACCCGTACCCTACCCGCCCTACCCGACTACCCGTACCCGAGATACCCGTACCCGTTACCCGAGACGGGCACGGATTTGAAACGGGTAGGGTACACTCTTTTAAAAACCTACCTGACCTACCCGTACCCGTCTACCCGACTACCCGTCCTACCCGTACCCGCCCTACCCGACTACCCGACCCGGGTATACCCGAGATACCCGTACCCTACCCGTTAGCAAACCACTAAATAAATATATGTAAACCTACATGGTAGCATGAGGTATTTAAAATTAAGATACCCTGTTTCATTGGTAGAGGCAAGGTCCACACCTTATGCATTGATTGCTATCTTGTACAACCTCAACTTATTGCATCTGCCACTATTATAAATTTATAACAACTAATTGTTAGTTGATCATGGTGCATTTTCTCTAGGGGAAGACAAGGCAGTTAGAGGATGGTTAAGTAATCAACCATTATGTTACCTAATTGTTATCAACTCTTAATTTCCTGTTTGTTAAACCAAGTTACTTCGATGGATGACTACATAGAGATTGGATAATTGCTAGGGGTAAAAACGGATCGGATATGGATTGGATAGTGGTAAAACCATATCCGTATATATATATATATATTTTTTTTTTTTCAGATATGGATACGGATCAGATATTAGGCGGATACATATGGATACGGATAGGATTGGATAGTGGTAAAACCATATCCGTATCTCTCTCTCTCTCTCTCTCTCTCTCTATATATATATATATATATATATATATTTTTCAGATATGGATATGGATCAGATATTAGGCGGATACATACGGATACGGATAGGATATTGGACATCCGTAGATAATATACATAAATATTTTCATAGTATATATATTAAACTATATGATATATCTTTACTATTCGGATACGGATTATTAAAATTTAAAATCATATCCATATCTAATTTTCGAATACAAATTTGGATTTGGTCGGATAATATCAGACCCGTTTTCACCCCTAATAATTGCTAACAAAAATCTGAGATAATGACTGATGACTATTTGCACATAATTTCTGTAATAAAATCTAGGGTAATTATAATTTCCCCCACCTATCAATCCCCCATTTCATCCCCCAACTAACTTTCTATTTTAACTATAACTATAACTACTATTTCTAACAACATTTATTTCTTTCCTCTTTCTCCTTTTCTCTTCTACCTCCATTTTTCCACTTTCACCTCCATCTTCTTCTTTCACCTCGTTCTCCCACCTCCGCCTCCCTCTCCCACCTCCCTCTTCCACCTCCGCCTCCCACCTCCCTCTCTCACCTTCGCCTCCCACACCTCACCTCACCTCACCTCCGCATCCCACCTCCTCCTCCACCTCCGTTTTTCCATCGATAAGCTCCCCTCCCTCTCCCACCTCCCATCCTCTTTCACCTCGAAATGGTAAATACAATAAACTCCCTCCCTCTTGCACTTTCGCCTCGGTTTTTTCCCTCTATGCCTGCTGCTCCCGCTCCAGCGAATGTTCTGCTGGAGATCATCTGTCACTCCATCCCAATTAAGCACGCCTCTGCCAGGAATGAATACTTCAACGTGTATGAATGAATACTTCAACGTGTATGAATGAATATTTCAATGTGTAGGAATGAATACTAGAGCACGTCTCTACCGGGTCAGATCCGTCACTGTCGATCGTATCAAAATAATTTTGTATATGTATATGCAATTAATCCATTTCATGTTTATGTTCTCATTCCTCATAAAGTAGCGAGTTTTGCAAAGAACAAAGCTTTATTAATAGTGAATTAGGCCACTGCGTATTAAATAAATAACATATAAATAAATTTTGAAAAAAAGAGAGAGATATATGAATGAATACTTGATGTCTTAGAGATGAATACTTCAATTTGTATAAATGAATACTTAATATTTTAGGTATGAATACTTGCGTGACAAGATATTAATATTTGTGCAACGGACAACTCGAAAGTATATATCATGGATCTCATTTGCAAGATAAAAATATGTAGAAAACATTCATGGTTTTAGATTTGCAAAATTCTTTACAAATCGTCAGAAATATTGGTTAGATTGAACAGAGAAAAAAAAACCCACCTCTAAAAACGTGTAAAAGATGAATGAGTGATGTTCCAGTTTTTATATTTGCACTTACACGACGAGGATTAATATTTTCTCGATAAGAGATGAATACTTGTGCAACAGACAACTCGAAAGTATGTCATCATGGATCTCATTTGAAAGATAAAATTGTGTAGAAAGCGTTCGTGGTTTTAGATTTGCAAAATTCCTCATAGATCGTTAGAAATATTGGTTAGATTGAACGGAGAAAAAAAATCACCTCTAAAAACGTGTAAAAGATGGATGAGTGATGTGTCCAGTTTTTATATTTGCACTTGCACGACGAGGATGAATACTTTCTTGATAAGGATGAATACTTGTACAACAGACAACTCAAAAGTATATCATCATGGATCTCATTTTAAAGATAAAATTAAGTCAAAAACATTCGTGGTTTTAGATTTGCAAAATTTCTCACCGATTGTCAGAAATATTGATTAGATTGAACGAAGAAGAAAAAATCCCACCTCTCAAAACGTGTCCATTTTTTTTTTTAAATACTTGATATATTAGGTGTGAATACTTTATGTTTATAGATTAATACTTGATGCATTATAGATGAATACTTGCGCGGGCCAGTTATAAAATCTTTCAAATATTATGTGGTCCCAAAATAGTAAGTGGTCCCCCTAGATAGTTAGTAGTTATTGAAGTAGTTAATGTCTGGGGGATGAAATGGGTGATTGTTACAGGGGGATAGCTAGATGCTCCCTAAAATCTAATCCAAGTCCCAACATGACAGTTTAAAAGGATATATATAGGATAATGACTGATGACTATTTGACTGAGATAATGACTAATCGACTTAATTATTGTTTAACCTCGGATCATGCTAGTTGTGCTTTGAGTGAGCTTTACATTTCAGTTATGTAATATGCCAAAAAGGGAAGCCGTTTCACCAAGGGAAGAATTTTTTCACGTGTTCATTGACTTCATAGTTGAAAGGGGAAAAAAAAAGAATTATAAGAAGTAGCGTTTGTGTTTCTAACGAAGGGTAATTGCTTCTTGCTTGGTGGTTTGGTTTTTTTCTATGTTGGATGGATATGAGTATCATATCGGATACGATACAAAATGTAGTGATACGATAATTTTCAACACGATACGGGTATCAAGCGATACGATGCGGGTACCGATACGGCAATACGATACGTATCGGATATGGGTATGGGAGCATATATGAATTATCAGGAACATGGGGTTTTTTTTTTTTTTTCAACAGTTAGTTACATGGTGGAACCAAAAAAATTTAGATTGGAGGCCTTAAACGTAAAATGCATATAATATGTTGTGATTAAAATTTGAAGTCAATTTTTTTATAATTACAATGTAGAATTATAACTACTAATTATAAAACCTTTTATGACAACAAAATCCAATTACATTTTTATATACATAATTAAATTGACAAGAATAATTAAGCATCTTTTCCTGTCTGTTCCTGTCTGTCTGGTTGCTAAACTGATCGAGCAGCCTGACACGACATATACTTGCTATGCCTTTTTATGTTATCAAAAGCAGACTGTTGTTTGATGGAGACTGATTAGTATATCGTACCAGTCAACTTGGCAGTTTCAGAAAAGGCAACTTGTACAATTTTCAACTCTGGACCAATTGCAGAATCAGAATTTTTTATATATCCAAATAAGAGTGAGTCTATGGTACTATGCACATTACGATTTGTTATCGTGCTACAGTTTTATATTTGAATTTTCAAATTTTAACGATAGATCTGAACCGTTCATCTTGTTCTCCATATTAATGTGTTTGGAGACTAAATTTTACATTTTTTGAAATTTTTTTACTATTTTTTTAGATTGATTGAAAATCACTGTTTTTGGATGGTATAGAATTTTCAGATCAAGTGATTTTCTAAATATCTAAAAAAAAATAATTTTTTTTTCAAAAAATGTAAAATTTGGTCTCCAAACACATATTAATATGGAGAACAAGATGAACGATTCGGATCGACCGTTAGGATTTAAAAACTCGAATATAGAGCCGTAGCATAGTAACAACCCGTGATATGCATAGTACCATAGACTCACTCTACAAATAATATAGAAATTCCATAGAATGAACCAATTGTTTTTTATTCCTTCTGCAGGATCAAAATTTTCATCCAATCTATCTATTGTTCTTCTTCAAAGCCCTTTATTTTCAAATAAGTTCAACAGACTAGAAATAAAATCCAACCGGAATCAGCAACACAAAAAATTTTCAGGAGATCACCCATCCTAGTACTACTCCTGTCCCAATTTGTGAGGGTTTCATTTCTATAAAGAGGCTGTTTCCTTTTTTTTTTATCACTGGTTCGTCAAGCCTACCACGAACCCTCCTTCTTTTTCCAATTTATCTTTTGTCCTATATATATTTTTTATATTATTTCTATAAATAAAAAATTCTGTTGTAGACCTGCTTGTTCGTTGCTTAGTTAGGAAATCAAGGTTTTGTTAATTGTTATGCATGTCAAGTTTATTGCTACTTGTGCCAGCTCAGTACTGAAGTGATCTGAACTGGTAATAATAATGTAATAGCACCTGGGATAGAGCAGTTCTTGCGTGCAAGCTACAGCTACAATGCACAGCAAACCAACTATATATAATGCAGGAAGTCAAACCGAGTTTTTTTTTTTTTGACAGCAAGCATGAGACAACTTGAATTGTGGCATTGATTTGGTTCCATAAGAGTAAAGTTTACACAATACAAAACACAAAATATAATTTTCTTTTACAGTATATATTTCAGCCTAATATATATTTAAAAATATATTTTGAAAATCATGATCTTCACAAGGTGAGAACTTGTTTTTCTGAACTTCGTTGCTTCGATGCTGTACGAGTAGCATTAAAGCAGTATCTTATTTCACTATGTATGTTCAACAAATGAAAAGAAAATACTTCTAAAAAAAAATCAAAATTAGTAAATTACCTTAATTGCTGCAGTTCAGTCGAACAAGTCCTTGCAAAAGGGAAGAATAACACAAATTAATCTCGAATTGCTTGAATTGATGTACAATATCAATATCAATATGGATGAACCCACATATGCCTTGCATTTAATTACCTCAGTGCAGATATAATGATCAATAATATTTTTAGAGAATGACTAAGCTCAAAAAGTCTTTTCCTAGCCTCGATTTTTTAATTTTCAAAGTTCAGATAGTTGATTCAAAACGTTAGATGTTCAATCTATATTAAGCTTGGAGACCAAATTTTATATTTTTTGAATTTTATGTACTATTTATTAAGATGGTTTGAAAATTGCTATTTTTTAATGGGGTAGAATTTTAATAAAGCCAACAATTTAAAAAAAATGTAAAATTTGGTGACCAATCACATTTTAATATAGATTGAACATCTAATGATTTGGATCAACTGTCTGGACTTTGAAAATTGAAAAACTGAGTTGTTTGTTCCGGAGGCTAGAAGAAAACGTTTTGAGCTTAGCCTTTCTCATATTTTTAAAAAAGAAATAAAGAAACAAATAAACACTGATATATTCTTTATTCATTATGGAACAAAAATGTTTATTTGGAAAAAGTTACATATATTGTTCTCCAATCATTAAAAAACCTTATCAAGTCATTAAGGCATTTGAGTCAATTTCAATGAGAAAGTTCAGGTGGGGTATACATAGAAGGCAGTTTTTCCATTAAAATATTCACTAGAGCTGAAACAGGAGTTTGCTGATTAGATATAATATCTAAATCAGAATCAAGCGATAGAACGCACTGAGTTATGCAACACAGCTAGTAATACTTGACATATATGGTAAAATGGTGACAATGCTATAGCACTTAATAAAACATTTTAAAAAGGATTAAGTTGCTTATTCCATCAAAGTATCAGGCAAGAAATAATAATGGTGACCCAATCAAACATAAATTAGGAAAAACACTGAAATTATACATTTGGGTCATGTTTGGTTGCTGGTTTAATTTAAGAAGGATTAAATTGCTTACTCCATCTTACTCTTTATATTAATTTACACATTGTTTGACAGCTTAAGTCATTGCTTAAATTAATCTGTTTGGAGAAGCAAGATATTTGAAAATAAACATTTGCCTATGATAGTGGGCCCCACACAGACAGAGTAAATGTGGAGTAAGTTAATCCACCTGAAGAAATGGAGTAGTTTATTCCAGATTAGCTCACTTCTCACTCCATCGTACTCTTATTTTACTTCTCGTTTGACGATAACTTAAGTGGGAAGTAAGAGTTTACTCCATTCCTTACTCCAAACCAAACATAGCCTAGATGATATCTAGACAAATATGATCCCAAAATTGCAAAAAAGACACATTTTTTATTTGAACACAAGAAAACATACCTATTAGGAGGAGGCTTGGAGATGAGAGGCCAGACACACCTGCCAGTGCCACAGCAAGATAAATCCAACAAACTAACTCATAATGTCTCAGATACCACCTCATCAAGCAGTACTTTTGTCAGCTTGCACACCCTGTAATCAAATTTCTAAAAGGGAACTATTTAAAACATAATTTGATCTATAAATATATTTCATATAAAGATTATGTTGAACGGTTCAAACACCAAATAGTAAACATATTGTTTGAACTTTGAAAATTAAGAATGTAAGGTATTGATTGATAGTACGGACCATTATGCACTATACATAGTGCCTTAGAAGAACAATTTGCTTAGAATAATAAAATAACAAAAGTGTAAGATCCAAAATAATAAAAACAGAATGCTCCAAAATATAATTTTAGAGCGTTACAGTACTGAACCTACCTGCGGTATTGTTTTTTGTTTCTCGTCTATTTTTAATCTTAAAAAGAAAACGCAAATTAACTAGCTTGCACTAAACCTTCGCTGATTCAATTTCTCCAATCTCCTTGCTATTTTACTCTCAACATAGCCTCAGTGCCTCTGAGTAGGGAATTCAGTAGGCGCGTTCAATGAACCGGTTTATCTGGTTTGAACCGAACCCCCATTTGGAATAATTCGAATTTTTTAATTAGTGGCAGTCTACCAAATAAGCCGTAATCTCGGCCCATACATTCATCACGGGCCTACATCAACATAGCTCAAATCCTAACTTAAAACCACTTTATGCGTTTATAATAGGCTTATTAGGCATATTCTTCAGTCCATTTGATTAATATATGGGCCGTAGGTAATTATTAATCTAGAACCGTGGTCCGATGATCATAAAATCCAGAACTAATTCAGTGGGCCGGGCTCATGCTATCAAAAGCTGAGGGGACGTTGCTTATCTTTGTTGTGTCTCCTTGTTGGTTCAAGTGGACAGAAATACTACAATTAAACTTATTTTTTCTGTTGCCATCTACTAACAAAACAATTGGCCTGGTCAAAAGAGCGCCTTCATGCACCACTGATAACATATCTTCTTAGGAGGTGATGAGTGGTAGAAAAATAGAAGGGTCATTAATTGCTACACACACACACACACACAAAAAGGGAAAAAGGGAAGGGCAAGGATGAAGAAGGTAGTAAAAATCTGAAGGCATGGTTGGATTAGCTAATATTATGTGGATTAGAAATTCATGCCAAACAAAATGTAGAAAAAGGATAACATATCTTCTTAGGAGGTGATGAGTGGTAGAAAAATAGAAGGGTCATTAATTGCCGCACAAAAAAAAAAAAAAAAAAAAAAAGGAAGGGCAAGGAAGAAGAAGGTAGTAATATCTGAAGGCATGGTTGGATTAGCTAATATTATGTGGATTAGAAATTCATGCCAAACAAAATGTAGAAAAAGGATAATTTATTTGAAAATATGATGTGTTATCCATAATTTTGAAATTAGACATGAGATGTCTCATATATGAATTTATTAAAATTTGTTTGTTCATTGATAAAAAAATGTCACTAAAACTCAACCATGAAGAATTTAATCTTTTTATGAAAGGCTAAGCAATTTTCATGTTAGTCGAAATTCAGTTCATGTTTTATTCAAATAATGAACAATATAAGAACTAGTATTTGGTTTAGTAGCAAGGGCACATAGTCTCTATATGGGAGGTCAGATTCAAAATCTAGATGGGGGTATTTAATAGTTGGGTGGTTTGACCTCTAATTTTACTCAAAACAATAAAATAATGAATAATATATTTTAAAGGTATCAACTTAATACACTATAAAAAAATAATAATATATTTCTATTGTCATATGTTAAGGTTACGTTTGTAAGTTAAATATAAAATATATAAATTAGTGTTGAAATATGAAGTAATTCTTTCACTTTTTTAAGAAATAAAAGTTACTATTTTATCTTTCACTGTTTTCTACAATGCTTAAGAATATAAAAAGGCAGCATGTTGTTGTTAGTATATATGACATCTCAGAGACTGCAGTTGAAACACATCCAGCACTAATCTAGTTTTAATAAGACAACAATGCACCTCCTCCGGCTTTCCAATTTCCTCTCACTTTTGATATGCTTCACCTCTGTATCTATGCCCCTCAATTCCATGGCACATGGTAGAGGTGCAATAGATTACATTTCAGATTGCAACACAGTTCCGTACCCCTTTGGAGCACCGGGTGTTGCGTTAGATGGTTTTGAGATCGTTTGCACAAGCATCACAACAAGAAATTCCCCTAAATCTTATATGCCCTCACTTAAGTTACCTACTGGTACATATCTCATTCAAAACATTTCTTTGCAGGGTCAAGTGAGAATACTCACCGGACCAATCTACCAACAGTGTAATGATAGTGAAACTGAAGTGCTTACCCGTGGAACTGGCTGGCTAAATCTGACTGGGACTCCATTCACACTGTCGACAAATGATACAACTTTTGTTGTGGTAGGGTGTGATGATGTTGTAATGCTAAAAGGTTTTGTTAGAGATGAGAATGGTGGTGGTAGGAAGTTCCGAAGTCCTTGTGTGTTAATTTGTAGCAATCCTAGCAGCACAACTGATGGTCTCGGGTATTGTCAGATTCCAATACCAGGACCAGGAGGCCTAAAGAGCTTTGAACTGAATCTGTATAAAGTTCAGAATACGGGAATCAATCGATTCACAAATTGTAGTGCAGCATTCTTTGCAACGCACGAAGAGTTTTCTTTCAAAAGAGCACACTTTGATGACATGGAGTACTTTCCAGCTAACCAAGCTGAGCACGTTGCAGTTCTAAATTGGGCAATCGGAGACAAGTCCTGTGAGGAAGCCAAGAATGATGTAAATTCTTTTGCTTGCAAGAGTAACAGTCAATGCCATGATTCACCGAATGGTGTGGGGTACTTTTGTAATTGCAGCCAAGGATACGAAGGGAATCCTTACGTTCAAGGTGGTTGTAGTGGTAAGTAAGTGTGTGTGTGTATACCAAGTTTAATAATCTTAGAGCAGCTTGAGAGCTACATTCTAGAATCTAGAGTTCTAGAAGATAGCTTATTGTATAGCCGACTTTGTCTCTAGTAGCTTATTGTATATCTTTTGTGGGTTCTGTAGATGTTGATGAATGTCAGTATCCGGAGACTAACCCCTGTATTGGACACTGTATCAACACAGAAGGCAGTGCCACATGTGTTTGCCCTTCACGAACGTCTGGTGATGGAAAAAAGGGTGGAACCGGTTGCAGCAAGACATATTTGATTCCTATTGTCGGTATGCAATTCTCATTTTTCTCATCAATGCCTTTTCTTCTCTGTCTATGTCTCTGTCTCTGAGTGATATCATTATTGTTGAATGTATTCTCATAAGAGTAAATAAATAAAGGAACATACTGACAAACATCATTTACAGCTGTGGCATGACAACTGATAAAATTGGTGGTATATTCAATGAAAATGAAAAATATAAAAAAAAGCAAACAACACATATTAAAGCACTTACAAAATATAATGAACAAATGATAATTCACAAATTCTTTGTTGCAATGCAGTTATAGGTATTTGGACTGCAATTCTAGTACTGGTCATATCTTGTTGTTGCTGTTGTTGCTCCTTTTGGGCTTGGTGCTTGCAGAAAAGAAAGATTGTTAAGAGGAGAACTCAATTCTTCAAACAGAATGGAGGGCACTTGTTGCAACAAAGGTTAGCTTCACAAGGTATCAACTCAGAAACAAAAATCTTTACTGAGAAAGAACTTAAGCAGGCTACTGAAAACTATAGCGAAAACAATATTCTTGGCCAAGGAGGATATGGTACTGTATACAAGGGCACTTTAACGGACCAAAAAGTGGTTGCAATTAAGAAATCTAAAATAGAAGATGAGAATCGAATTGAGCAATTCATTAACGAGATCATAATTCTTTCAAAGATTAACCATAGAAATGTTGTGAAGCTCCTAGGGTGTTGCTTGGAGACTCAAGTTCCCTTATTGGTGTACGAGTTCATACCTAATGGAACACTCTTTCATCTTATTCACGGCCAAAATTCAGGATACCATTTAACATGGGATTGCCACTTGAGAATATCGGCTGAAGCTGCTGGAGCTGTAGCTTATTTGCATTCAGCAGCATCATTTCCAATAATCCATAGAGACATCAAGTCCTCTAACATACTCCTCGATGAAAATTTAACCGCAAAAGTATCAGACTTTGGAGCATCAAGGTCTGTTCCCTTTGATAAAACCCATGTCACTACTCTCATTCAAGGAACTTTTGGTTATTTGGATCCAGAATATTTCCTAACAAGCCAACTAACAGAAAAAAGTGATGTGTATAGTTTCGGTGTTCTTCTTGCTGAGCTGCTAACAGGAGATAAACCCATCTCTTTTGCTCGGCCAGAGGAATTTCACAGTTTAGCAATGTACTTCACAGTTGCATTTGATGAGGGCCGCTTGCTTCAAGTCATTGATCCACCAGTTGCGAGTGAGGCTGGAGCAGAAGAACTCTACGCCATAGCACGTCTTACAAGGCAATGCTTGAACATGAAAGGAGAAGAACGGCCAGCGATGAAAGATGTTGCTTTAGAATTAGAGGCACTGAGGAGGATGCGAAACCAACAGAGTCAGAGAGGGAATGAAGAAATTCAGCAGTTGCTTGTTGTAGGGAATCTATCAAATTCAGAAATTGTAGAATGCACAAAACAATATAGCCTTGAAGATGACATGTTGTCATCCATGGACCTACCGAGATAATACTGTAAATTTTACAAGCATTTCAGCTGTAGATATAGATATAAATAAGAACTTGGGCATGAGACTTTTGCATGCTTTATTGAAATTATACTATTCAAATTGGTTGTAAGTTTCATTAAAGGCCTTTATTTTAATAGCAGCAGATAAGGCACATTGGCTATTTGGCATTGAGAGTAAGAGTTGAAGTAATGGCTTCTAAAGTAGTAAAATCAGTTCGAGCCTGTTGCTTGATTTGATGTACAAAAATCAATCTCGAATCACTTCATTATATCTAGCATTTATCTCAGTGCAGATAAAATGAAGTAAAAAATGTTAGCATAAACAACACCCGTTGACTATCTATTGGGGAATGACTAAAATACCCTTCAATCTCTATTTTTTTAATTCTGAAACATGACTGTTTCTTACTTTATTTACCAAACAACTGTTTGCAGAACCAACATTTTTTTTTTTTGAAATACTAAAACAATCATTTTTTTGCTAACGATATATAGTATCTAATATAATTTCACATCAGGTTTATGCCATCTAATGCATTGATCATTGATACTGTTAGGCACACTTGCCAATTGGTCACTGGACTTATGTGATGATACTGTTAATTATAGTGGAAAATTAGAAAAATGAGTTGTATTGATTTCTTTGTTCTCTTGAGTCTATATAGACGTTATATTTTCATTCATAACCCTATGATTCTCTATAATTCCTATCTTACCAAAATGACCCTATAGTCCTATAAAATGCATAAACATACAAGAATCTCAACAATTATCAACTGATAAAACCTCATGAAAACATAAGTGATGATACTGTAAAAAGTTCGAGATTCATGCAATAGAACAAGATTGAGAGTAAAGAATATGAACAAAAGAACAATTTGTTTAGAATCAAGTAAACATAAGTGTAAATAAGACCCCCAAACAGAATGCTCCAAAACATTATTTTAGAGCGCTACAATAATGGACCAGGGATACTGACAGAGAAGCTTTTACTTCATGCAGTGCATGAGTGATAAACAGTGCTGTTTTCATTCTATTGTACCTGCATGGCATAAAGCAAAAACTACACTGTCAATATCTTTACCCATCAGAGCACTGAACCGCCAGAATTTCACAAAACAGTTCGGGTTTATTCGGTCAGTTGAAGATTTGGAACGATCCAATTTTATAATTTGCTACCGTTATGATTTTTATTCTGTCTAAATAATTGCCGTACTAAAATAAAATAAAATATAATACAAGGAAAAAAATTTAAGAATGTATCAAGTGTTCCTTGTTAGTGAAGAAAGTGATTAAATTAATCATGCTGTTATCAATTTCGTCACATTATGTTCCGTGTCAGTTACATAACGTGTTCATTCATTCATGTAATGTTTCTCTTTGATAAAAAACAATCACATCAGATTATGTTACACAAATTGATCCGATCACATCACATAACACATTAGGTAATCAATTTCTTTATTATAATTATTTTGCAACATTTTCTTATTATTTTCTATGAATTAACTTAAAATAAAAAAATTACACAACTAGCTACGTGATGATCACGATATGACCATATATTAAATGCCGTAACGTGATATGACTCATATGACTTGCATCACGTCACTTCTTTCCTTCACTATTCTTTCTGATAATGTAAAGTAAGACCTGATAATACAAGTTCTTTTTTTCTTCTTAAAATACCGTAATACAAATAACTTGAAGCTCAGCACAACATTATCAAAAAAGGAAAAAAAATTCGAGCAAACAATAAAAGAAATGCAACAAAACTGAATTATTCCCCATCAATAAAAACTTGGCAAGGCTGTATTATGTTGAGAAAGAATATTCGCCTTGTTCTTTGTAATTCGAAGATGTTCTTAAGAACTCAACCATGGAAATACATTTGGTGAAGTAGGCAACCGACCTGTCAGAACTTCGACCCCAGTTTCAGTCACCTACAATATATTAAATAAAACATTGTAAGTGAAAATGCTAACCATAACCTGTAACTTGCTCTAAAATATAAGCTAGATATGGGTGGTAATATTTTATTCAATTTTTCAATCAAGGCAAGAAAAATTAACAAAACTGCAACTTTTTCCTTATCAACTCATTCACACCCCCCCTCTGCAAAATTATAACAGAAATGTATCAATACCAGTATTGATCTGATTTGTTTTAGAAATTAAATACTACAAGCAGAACAAAGCTGAAAGCACTTCACAGAAACTAAAATTTTCCTTGCACTGGTCTTATATGCAAACATCTCAACAGAGTAGGGGGATAGTTGGAAATACAACATTTATTATGTAGTCGCTATTTGGAAAAGCACCTCACAAAACAAAACTATACATGTAATTGATGAACAGGAGGTCAAGTACACTTATTTGTTATCATTCAACAAAAATTACTCTCAAAACCAGTGACATTTGATTTTAAGAGGATGTAACCAATAAAATCAGTGCCTAATTAATAAAGATTTAATTTTGATCTTAGAGAAACACTCACCAAAAGAGTATGCTCAAACTGAGCGCTCCTTTTTCCATCAGCAGTTACAGCAGTCCATCCGTCAGGCCAGAGACGATCTCTCCAAACTCCTGATTTAACAGTTAGAATTAAAATCTCTTACAAAGAAGAATCAAAATCAAGAATGTTAACAGATCCGAAAAAATAAATGCAAAACCAACCAGGGAAACAAATTGTACAAAAATTTGAGGTCAAACAGTATGCGCCATCAAAATATCAACAGCACTTATTTCTTAGTAAACAAAATTGACTAACCGGTATTAATCATGGGCTCTATTGTAAATGTCTGACCGGCTTTCATTATTCCAACTGCTTTATTCTCTGCAATAGATCGAGGGGGAAAAAAAAACAGCAAATTAAAGCATGGATAAAGTCGTTCGACTTGATATGACCAAGAAGTGATATAAATTACACATCTTACTTGCATAATGAGGAATGTTTGGGGCACAGTGAAATAACTCTCCGATACCGTGGCCACAATAAGATTTTACCTACAGATGATATAAAATAAAAAAATGATGTCATCAAATTACGAAAAAACAATTATTAGTCATTAGTCGCATATGAAGGGTTCTGACTAATCCCACTTACAACAGAGAGACCAGACATAGAAGCATGTCGACTAATCACATCACCAACCTCTCTAAACCTAACTCCTGGTTTAACTGAGACAAAAGACAGCCAAAAGAAAAATTTGTTAATATGCTTTTAAAAAATAAGTAATAGTGAAAATCCTACATCAAAAGAACAGGTTGGTTATTATTATACTAGTATACAAAAGATCTGAATATTCGTTTGGTTAATATGCTTGACATAGGTTTCATTTGGTTGATACATGTACCAGCAAACAACTCAGCTGTTCCTGTTTTAAAGCGTAATAGAAAATGGCATGCAAAAATGCCTATTATATTTTTATTCAAAGAAATTCAGAATGGTCACCTATAGATATAGCTTTTTCCAAGCACTCATAAGTAGATCGAACCAGATGCTGGGACGCTTCATCAACATTACCCACAAAATATGTCTCATTCAAATCACCTATATACATTACAGCAAATTTAAAAATTATAGCAAATTACAGCAAATTATCAATGCATATATAATAACAGGCTTACTAAACTTTTACCATGGAAACCCTTGTAGTAAACTGTTACATCAACATTTACAATATCACCATCCTCCAGTTGCCTGTTAAGGAGAACTTTATGTTAATGGAAATTGTAACTTTTGTATATAAATCCCATAAAAAAAAATTACCATGCAATCACACTGCAAAAGCAAGTTAAATAATCAGATTAAGTGTGAGGCTACGGTACTATGCATAGCGCACATCAGTCCGTACCATAGATCCATATTTTCATTTATGAAGTCCATATAGTCAATCCAAACCATTGAACATGAACTACATAAGAAAATGTATTCATAGGCCAGATTTGACATTTTTTAGAATTATTTTACAATTTTTTTAGATAGGTAGAAAATCACTACTTTCGGATGGTCCATAATCTTTCGATCAAGTAATTTTCTACCTATCTAAAAAATAGTAAAACTTAAAAAAAATGTAAAATCTGGCATCCAAGTACAATTACATATGAAGATCATATTGAATGGTTTAGATCGACTGTTTGGTCTTTGGAGATAGAGATATGGATCCATAGTACTGACCATTGTGCGCTATGCATAGTACCATAGCCTCACTCTCAGATTAAAATTAATAAAACCTGGCATCAGGGATTCCATGGCAAATGACTTCATTAACTGACCTGTGAACAACATTAAACTAATTTACTACATTTCAGGTTTGGTAAAAATTGCAACAATAAAATTTAGTAATAAAGAAACACATACGTGCAGCATGACTTGGGGAAGAAATGATAATTCAGAGGGGACGGATATGCTCCTGAAGAAAAGAAGACAACAATTTTATGACATTAACAAGGTAAAAATAGATGGTTTTACTTAACAATCGGACATGTTGAATTTTATGTGTTGTTTCGGTACATTTGAAACCAGATTCACTGAAAATCTATATATTTCAGTCAATCTTGGTTAAAACAAAACAAAGCAAAATAATGCAGAATCAACAGTTTGTGCTGACATGTGTGGGTTTCATTAAGACTTCTTGAAACGGGATCAACTATAAGACTCGAGACTTTATGAAATATCAAAAGAACAATCTAAAAGTATCTTTAAATTTTCTCTAGTTTTTTTACCAGCCAAAAAAGAGTATCTTCGTTCAAATATTTTGTTGAAATTTGCAATTCATGTATCTTTTGAGTATACAAAGAAAACAATAATAACAAAATTAGCATACAAAGAAAACAATAATAACAAAATTAGCCATAAGGTGAAAATAATCAATATAACTAAGGTCCCATCAAGTATTCTTTTATACAGTAGACTGTTTAAGACACTCAAATCTTATGTCTTAACAAGACTTATCCCTTTCATGCATTCAACAAATGAAAAATAAATGATAAATCAGGTCCGATAAAAAATGATCACTAGTACCAGCAGCAATAGTGGCGTCATGAACCACTTGATCAATTTCATCAGTTGTAATTCCAGGTCGAATTATACGGGCTGCTGCATCTAACACCTCCCTTGAAATCTATTCATTAATTAGAGGAGGAAATAACATATTATTGTTTTTGCTTATTATTTAAAAAAAAAATCTAATGATAGAGAGTTGTTCAAGTAATGCAGAACTTACCCGGCATACTTCTCTCATTCTTTCAATTTGTTCAGGTGTCTTGATCTTTAGATTGAAAAAAATAAAAATAAAACATCACAATTAGCTGTCTCTCAAAAATTTTAAGTTATAATACATGCGCAGAATAAAAATTAACCTCTACTCTTGTTTGCAAATCACTGTTCGGCTCAATTTTGGGAATTCCCTGAAAATATAAGAAAATAAAATGGTCAATTAACAGAGAAATATTGATCAGCTCTGACAAAAAAAAAAAAAAAAGCACAGATTAAGAAAGCATGTATCAGGACTTATAAGAAAGGTCTCTGTGTAGATTCTCTTTCTCAGTATAAGCACTACTATTAATGAAAAGAGAAAAGTAATAAGTGGCCTTACATCTAAGGCCCAATCAGGTTTTTCGATATTATCTGGCACCATCCGCATCGTTGATATTGGATATGGTCTCAATGGCCTACAAAATTATCAACTACTCTAGAAAAAAGAATAATGTAATAACAGTTCATTCGAAATGGAGGAAATGAGAGCAGAATACCCAGTCCAATCGAAATGGGGAAGCCTAGAACTACGCATCTGGCCTTTCTTCATGCAGTACAACCAACCTGATTGAGATTTCGCTGATGAGATACTTGACAAATTTGTACCAGATGCCGATTTGGTGTGAACAGTCTTGTGTGCACTCCAAGAAGCCTTAAAACACTCTTGTGTGCTGTCAACAGGAAAAAATGTAAACAAGAAAAGGAATTGTGGTAAATAATAAGTCATCACACAAGGACGATGATTGCACATAAATTTACACAACATAGTAATTTGTACAGCAGGTATAGAAATGATTTCTCAACAGAATAAACATCTGCATGGTTTTGCAGTTCTAAATTTTTTTGTGTTTGCAAAATTTACAAACAGGATATAGAGTTTATAAACTAACCAAAAAGCAGCATCTTCACGAGGAAGCTTCAATTCCATACACTTGGGGCATCTATAAATAAAAAAGGATGAAACAGATAAGTGTAAGAACCAAGAATCTAACAAATTGCTGCATGCAAATAAGCTTAGGTACACCATTTATACATAGGAAAATTGGGATTGTAGAAAAAGGAAAGAAGGGCATAATTGATAATTTATTTTTGAATCAATCAAGCATTTTTTCAGTAAACATAGTAGGAAATCACTGAAATATACACCATTACACTAAATGGTTACTCATATTTAATTGATCATGGCTTCATCTTTCATCTAACAATTGAGAGGTGTACATAGAGAACTGAGAAGGATCCGGGAGGTATGAGGTAATGGAGAAGTGAGAACAAGAGAAAAATGAAGGGAAATAGAGAAATGTCCCTTGCATCTGTTTATTGGATAGGGAAGAGGATTGATCTCATTGAACAAACTGAAATTTTAACGTTGCTTACTAGACAAGTCTGTGAAAATGATTCTAAATGACAATTTAGTATCATTATCGGTGCAATTGGATCATCAAAGGTATGGTTCTACTTGGGTTAGTGTGCGAGTACAGAGAAAGATGAGTCTAATCTTGTGTTATTTAAATTGCAAATGTTGTTTGAATTGTATAATTCAGAATAGTGCTAATCTAATTACTGGTAATTCTCTATTCCCACATAAATGTTGGGTTACGCTATTCCAGTGAGAATGAAATGCTTTTGGATTTTATCCTCACTATTCCCAAATTAATACTATTCTCATGCATCCAAATATAATTTACCCCTGAAACTTCTCATATAAGCTAACCAAAGCCAATTTGCTATACTAATGGCATCTTCAGGTAACATGTCATCCTAATATAACATATCCTTCCTTAAATTGAAATTCCAATTACTAGGACTAACACCTTCATGACTAAAATCATCATGCAATCAATTTGAAAGTTCTCAGGCAAATTCTGAGAGAGAAGAAACACCAAAAAAAGAGAAAAGGAAAGTGAAATTACTGGAGAACAGCAGGTTTCCCACAACGAGCACAAGAGAGACCAGATTCTGAGCTTGCCATCGCCTCTGCTAAAGAGAAAATAAACAAAAGTTCTCAGCTAATGACAAAAAAAATAAAAAAAATATGGATATTGAACTAATCAGACTAATGTATTCGATCTAACAACGAATAAGCAAAATCGCTACAAGAATAATAACCTCATGCAAATAAAATGAAACTGAGGTGGGCTAGGGTTTAGGTGGAGAACGGAGAGACGGGAGAGTGGAATTTTATACAAAGGAATCGAAAGGGGGGAAGAAAATAAGCTTCTCTAATATACGAACAAAGGAAGTGCACTTGGAATTTATATCCCCTGGGATAACAGAAATTTTGTATTTAGATTGAAACCGTCCGATCTGTTCCGACACGAATATTAAAGGAAACCCGTGCATTCCACCTCAGTCGGATTGGCACGGATTCTGATCGGACGGCTCTATCCAATCTCAAATATTCTATTACCACAGAGGATTAGGTTCGTCACTTGTCAATGGAGCCCTTGTCAAAGTCCAAAATCTCGAATCAATAATCACCCCAGGTACCTGAGGTACAAGTGATAAATCTGAATCGTTCATTTAACATGGAACGAATTTCAAAGCAGACTCCTATGGTTTTCATAAGTACCGGATTGAGTTTGGTCCGTATATAATTAATCTTGACCGTCCGTTTTTAATTTGCTTGAGTCAGGTACCTGGGAGGATACGGATCCCAAATATCTGCAGGGCTATCTATCTATACAATACGGGCCGAAAAATAAAAAGATATTCGCAACATAATTGTAGATTTGTTATCCAGCCCAATAGCTGTACCCACCAGCACATCTTAAGCCCATACTCTCTCTATTACCTTTCGATCCCAACGACGAGTGAGGTTTTTTCACTCTTCAGTCTTCCCTCAATCGGCAGTCGCCGCCTCTCTCTCGCTGAGTAGCGATGGCGGATTTCAACCAGGCCATGATGCGAAACAATGACGCGGCGGTACAGGCTCGAACCAAGGCACAGAATCGCGCCAACGTTCTTCAACTCAAGCTCGTAAGCCTCTCATTTATCTTTGCTGTTAAACCCTAACCCTAGACAGCGATCTGATTGAATTAGTTTTGATTTGCTTGATTTCCTTTTCAGATTGGGCAGAGCCATCCGACTGGTCTCACTCCAAATCTCTTGAAGCTGTTTGAACCTCGGCCGCCATTAGAGCACAAGCCTCCTGTGGAAAAGAGGAAGGCGCCTCCTTACTCTGGTAAAATCTCTTACGCTAGTTAGCTTAAAGTGTAATTAGCACCTATGGTCTCATCCTAGTTTTCAGTAGATAAAATATAAACAATTCTGACATGATCTACTATTGCTCTTTCTTGTTCTTGAAGGTATTGCTAGTTTTGTGTCGAAGTTTGCTGAGCCAGAAGATCCAGAGTATGCTCCACCTGTGCCGAAGGTAGAAAACAAGGTATTGTCCTATCAGTCCTTTTGATTTTAATTATACAGAAATTGTGGAGAAAACTGAAATGGTGACTAAGAAGATACGCCTATTTTGTTTGTTTGCAATATGCAGGAGGAAAAGAAAGCTAGGATTCGCCAAGATAAGCTCGAGAAAGGTGCTGCTAAGGCTGCCGAAGAGCTTGAGAAGTGTAAGTTTTTGGTTCATTTTCTCTTGTTTGAAGGATTAACATACTTGTTCAGCATTGAATCTTATAGGATAATTAGACTGATTCCCCAGGCAGTTTTTGTGTTCTGAATTCAAATGAATCTGGTACTGATCAGTTTTATACTCTAAAAACTCTTCTGAATCCAGCATGGTAATATTAGATATGCAATTATATTGTCTGATACTTTATACTGTGGATGTAGATGACCCGCTTACCGATCCTAACACGACAGGAGACCCATATAAGACACTTTTTGTGGCGAGACTGGTAAGCTTCTGTGCTTCCTATTACCAATTTTTTAACATAGTTATCAGACTAGTGTTTCATAATGGAACAAAATCCACAATTGATGTAAAATGATATATCGCACTAAATTGTCAATACTTTTGGTGCATTTGAATGGGTCATTTTAATAACAAAATAACTACCAAAAGACAGAAGTAATACAGAAATGAATTAACTTATTTTGTTCTTATTTTCTTGCTGGATTTTTTACAGAACTACGAGACTTCAGAGCATAGGGTCAAAAGGGAGTTTGAAGCATATGGGCCTATTAAAAGGGTAAGTATACGAGAGAAATCTCGTTGGAAGGTGAAGTTATTTCTCTTTGGTAAGGTGATATTAACCATGGCGTCGTTACTGCTGGTAGAAAATTATCCTAATTTTTACAAAACTAAAACTGAGCAATGATTTATTAAGGAAGAAAAAGATTTCACTGGATTAAGGACATTGATTATGCTAGCTTTACTCTTCTGCGTTAGTTTTTATGGAAGTGTCAAGAAAAATCAATTTGAGATCGAATTGTACTAGCTGCTGTACCTTGAAAGTCTTATTCGACACAACTTTCCTTCGTTATCTTTTGCTTTTGCTTTTGAGAGTATATTCAACATGGAACAAGAGACTGGTATGCATCGTTTTTCCAAATAATATTTGAAGTTACAATCTATACTTTATTGGAAAATACTATTCCTTGCAAATCCTGGACTTCTACATCTCTATTTTGTATACTTTCTTGTTTATTTTCGAAACAGAGAAGTAGTGGCTATATTAAATTTAACATCATAAAGTTAAGAAAAAACGGGTTAACGACTCAAAAGTAAATTCCAAAAACTTACTGCAAGGTATGCCTCCTGGAGTGGTGTGAGTTTTGATTTTCCATATCAATTGTGGGGTATCTTGTCTGATTGCCTTTTATAAATAAGGTCAAAGTGATACCAGCTTAAAGGAGTTTCCTGGTATAGATCTATGTTGCTTGAAAGCTTGGTAGCTGACTCCCATTCAAATTATTATATATTATATATTTTATATTATTCTTTTCTTTCTTTCTGGTGGGGTTGAGAAAAGCTATTGGTGTTGCATTCTGGGCTAAATGTTTAATTTTATAATTAGCTCTACTGGTTCATGATTGCCTTTGCTGCTGATGATAGAGCAGGTAGTTCAGGTAGTTGTATCTTATTTTTTAAATATTTTCAAAGTCACATGGTTTGTAAGGAGAATTTTTCAACGAGGTCTTCCCAACATTCTTCGATGGACGTATTGGTAAATCCTCATATATTATTAGCATACCTTGTTTCCTTTTCACAACAATATCCCTGGTAAGGGGTTCCAAAAATTACCCTGGTAAGGGGGGTTATATAAAAAAGAATCACGCGACACCTCATTTCTGCAAGTCTGATGATATGCTGGGATTCATTGAAGTGGCGCCGGCTCTTCACTTTTAAAAGGTTAGCACGGCTAGTTAGGCGTTTTCTGCCTGTCTGTCGTGCCATCTAGGATACAGTAGTTCCAGAATAAGATTGGAATTAATATGTAAAATTTAGTCCGTAGTGATATTGTGTCCCGTCTTTTATTTTGGCTAATTGTTATTTAATTTTTCAGGTGCGCGTCATCACTGACAAGAACACAAACAAGCCCAGAGGATATGCCTTCATTGAGTACATGCATACTCGTGATATGAAGAGTGAGTTGTCTACTTTAATCTTTTCCTTGTGGGTCATGTTAACAGATACAGGCTCTCTATATCTGGTTGCATGTACCACATTAGCCTTAGCCCATTTTGTATGGTATGTTGTTACTCCATTCTAGACCAAAGAAAGGGCGGATCTTAGTGCATCCTAAAGGGTGCTTAGCCACCCCTATGATTTTAATGTTTTTAATTTTATATATTGAAAATTTTTTCTTTTTAAGATTTTATATAGTTCAGTCCCCCTCATAATTGATCAAATGTGCTTGTAGCCTAGTGGTAAGAATTCTACATTGTTCCAAAAAAAAACACTGGACTTTACAACTCTAAAATTTCTTAGGTGAATTGACTTTTATGTTCTCTTTTGGTCAAATTATAGATGCTTATAAGCAAGCTGATGGGAGGAAGATTGATAGTCGGAGGGTGCTGGTGGATGTTGAGCGTGGCAGAACCGTCCCTAACTGGCGTCCAAGAAGATTAGGTGGGGGGCTTGGATCAAGTAGAATGGCCGGTGAAGAAGCTCCCAAGTACTTACTGTGTCCTCTAATTGTCCTATATGTATTTCTGTAGTAAATTTGGTACCTGGAGAAGGTGAACCAAGTCTTTGTAGGTCATTTTTGAGTAGTGATCAGGGATAGAGCAAAAAATTTGATTGCATTTTTGAGCCCCCTGCATGGGCAAGTCAGTTTTGTTCCATAATTCTTTTTTCCTTAATTAGGATCTGATTAAGTGACATTAGATCGGAAAACAGTTAGAAATTAGAAATTTGAATAGGGTAGAATGATTGGTTAAGTGATATATTTGGGAGCTGACTTTTTACTTGGAACTTTGTTATGTGGCCATAAAACTAATAAAGATAATTGTATTCTGCCAGGGAGCCGCAAGTGGCAGCATCCACGCGGACTCGATCGGAGGAGCCTAGGGCCAGAGATGACAAAGACCGGTAATGCTTGTCATATACTGTAAAATCTTTTCAGTAAAAGAGAAAAGAAACATTGTCTGATGGTAGTATTTATTTATTTCAGGGATCAGGAGAAGTCCCGTGAAAGGGATCGGGAGAAGTCCCGTGAAAGAGACCGGGAGAGAGATCGTGATCGTGGCCGTGAGCAGTCCCATGACAGGACTCGTGACAAGGAAGATAGACATCACCGGGACGATCGTGAACGGGAGCGTGATAGGCCACGCGATAAGGACCGTGAAAGAGATAGAGATCGTGAGAGGGACCGTGAAAGAGGAGACAGGGACCGCAGTGACCGTGGACGTGATAGGGATAGGGACCGTGAGAGAGATCGTGATCGGGGCCGTGACAAGGATAGGGAACGTGACAGAGAGCGGGGCCGTGAATCACGCGATCGAGAAAGGTAAAGACTCATTTTGGGTAGAATATATGTTACATATCACTTGTTCATAGGACCTGCCATATACTAGAATGTTAGATATATGTTAGCTAAACTATTAACTATTTTTGTTTCAAATGTTGTCAAGCAATAGAAAACATAATAATAATGAAATAAGTATTTTTTTTTTCAAATATTTCATATATATATTTTCTAAGGAATAAAAGGTGGAATCTTTCAAAATCTTATTCTATATATTTTCTAAGGAATAAAAGGTGGAATCTTTCAAAATCTTATTCTATATATTTTATTTATATATGAATCTTCTGATTCTTCAGATTTTGTTGATTCTGAAAATTCTCCACTGTTGCTAATTATATAACTTTTCAACAGTGCTCCAACATATTTGCAATTACTTGTACAAATAAACTTAATTCTCCAAACATATATAAGTTGCCTGAATCATACATCCTCTGTTTTTATCTACATATCTGGTCTTTACCTCGTTGGATTAGCTGGTGAGATCTTTCTAATCTTGTTCCAGTATTGTTAGTTTTTGTTAATGTGCCTTGTGATATCAGGGATCGTGACCGGGACCACCGTGACAGCCGAAGCCGTGACCGTGAAAGAGACCGTCATGGTGCTGATCATGATGATGCCGAGCACAACTATAAAAGGGATGTGATGATGTCTGATCAGTATGACGAGCAAGGTGACGATGCCAAATACAACTATGGTCATGGCCAAGGACATGAATATGATGGTAAGGAGGATGCAGGGTATAATGGTCAGACTAATCATGGAGCACATGAAACCCCAGAGGAAGGCGAGGCATATGATGAGCGTGATTACGGGTATTACCGCAAGGATTAGGTAACACAAATTGTACTTGATTCTTTTTTTTAACCGTCTCCTTGGGTTGCTTTCTGGTGAAGTTTTTTCCTGCTAGGAATTAAGACGGAATTCCAGAGGCTCTGTTGGGAGGGTAATATGTAAGGGGATAACTTTTTGTGCTTACTGTCCCCAGGAATAAGAGTTATCCCCTTAACTCCATTTGTTATCCTCAGTGGGGACGCAAAACTTGTGAACTTTAGACACAAGATGTACATGGTTGTTTTTTTGTTTTGTTTTGATATTATCCTTTAGGGGGTACTAATGAAAACAGCACTTTTCAAACGAGGTCAGAAGTTCCTGCTGCAGGGTGAGTGATCGGCAGCTTTTTGACTGGAAGCCAACTGCTTAAAGTTAAGAATTTAATTTTGCTTCCATTGATGTCAAATTTAGGTAATAATTATTGGAACTTCTCTCTCGATTGGATCATCAACAGATGTTTTCTGTAATTTGTATGTTATTGTGTTGTCTTATTGACTTGGCTATGCTGGAAATTGTAGAACATGCTATTGGTTTGAGGTTAATTTTAATCTGAAGTTGTGGTACTCAATTAATGTCTTATACTTTTGGATATTTTTGGTTGATCTTTATTGGTTTGATTATCTGGATTTGGCCCTACAATAATGTATTTCTTATTTGCATTCCAAGTCTTTTCGGTAATGTTATATTGAGATGTAAATTTAAATTATCCCAAAGAAATCCAACTTTTGTAAATGCAATGATTTGAAAAATCTGAATAACATGCATAATTGAAGGCTTGCATACACGAAAGTAACTCGAATTTTGAGTTTGTATTTTGACCGATAGATCTGCTTTAGAATGAATATTAAAGGGCCTCTGTATGTTGGCCCAGATTGGTTTGAATTTTGATCGGCCAGTCCGTATCAAGGGTGCTATTTTTTTTTTTTTAAGATTAAGAGCATTGAATGAAATTAACTAGTAATTTTAAAAAGTAAAGAAAAAGTAATATTAAATTTAATTTTTAAACTCTTACATCCATGCAATTGATTAGCAATTGTTATCAATGTCATGGCAACACATTTGATTGGCTGTGAGAGAGTGAAAAGTGGAGATGAAAGGTTACAATTACACTCTATTTATAAAAGTGAAATTAAAAGTGTCAACTGAAATTTTACAATTACACTCTATTTATAAAGTGGAAGTACTAACTAGTATTTAGCAATTAAAAACTTCCAATTTAATTGAGGGCATATGAACTTGAGATTTTAGCCATAGTACCCCTTGGATTCATTTAAAAGAGCTATGTCTATTTCTGAGCTATTGATATACTGGTACTGGGTCTAGGCCTAGGGGACCAGCCAGTTGTTTCCCTTTGCAATGGAATTGGGCAAATGTCACGTGCTTATTTGGGGCCCCTACATTACAACACTTAGGTCAATTAAATTTTATGACATTAATTTAGCACTGACTTGTCACCAAACGGTTTATTGAATCCTGCTAAACGTGAAATAAAAAAAAAAAGAAGAAAAAAATCCTGCTAAACGTGCCATGCAACGTTATTTTTTTTTTTTTGAAGGTCGACAAAATGTCGGTCAACAGATGTATTGATAAAAAAAAACAGTTCATATCGTATAGAATTTACATCACACTATTTACTAAAAAAAATCCCACTAGTAGCTTTTCTAGTGTGGTCCTCATCCCTATTTTACTGCTAATACTATACAAATTTTTTTCCAATTGTGAAAATTCATTTTTGTTTCATTTATTAACACAGTCGGTGGTTTCGTCTTTCCTGTGAAAGTTCTTATGTTTCTTTCTCTCCACAGCGCTCATACCCCTGTCGACAGAGACGGAGGTACTAAGTATAAATGGAGGTCAATTGACCCTCATTTATTTTCAAAAAATTTGTATTTATTGATAAATTTTCATATAATTTAATAGAAAATATTATGAAACTGTCAAATTGACCCCCATTCATAATATAATTTTTTTATATACTTGATCTCCCATTCAAATTTTGACCCCATAATTTGAAAGTTTAGCTCCGCCCCTACCTGTCGACCATGCTATATCCCATTTCCTTTTATTCGACTTGATGCGTCCTCTCCTGGATAACCACCAGATATCCACCACTATTCCCCCCATTGTGTAGGATAGGTTCAAATTCACCAAAACCCCCCTCCAAATTCATGTCGCATAGGTACAGTCCCACAATATGTGGTCCCTAGTTTCAATGATACCATTGAAGCAGAAGGTGCATCCATGGTTGACATTACATGCCCTAGAAATAAGAACCTCTTGAGTGAGTATCTTGTTATCCAACAGCAATCATAGAAAAATCCTCACTTTCATTGGTACCTTCAATTTCCATAGTACCATGTTGTACTCAGAAATGATCCTCATATTGTGCATTACCCTGTATGCCGATGAACATGTGAAGATGCGTGAGCTCTCCCATCTCCAGATTGTCCCTCCCTGTTGAGGGGGGCATCTAAAAAAAGGTAGTAGCTTGGCTAAGTCTTTGAGGAAGAAAGAACAATCTCCGGAGTTAGATATATTCTTTGGTGTTGTGATGCTATATAAGTGTCTCAGTGTTTGAGCTCACTGTGCATCCGGTTTGTGACTAATAGAGCATAGCCATTTAATAAGCAACGCCTCATTTTGGTCTGAGAGGTCAAGTATTCTCAAACCCCCATTCGCCTTTAGAGCACAAGTTTTCTCCCAATTCACTAGGCAATTAATGTCTTACATATCTCCGTCCCTTTCCATAAGAAATTCCTCTGCATTCTGTCAATATGTCTGATGACTCCCTTCGGCATTCTCATTGCCAAGTAAAGTTATTACAACTTTTTTTTATTTTTGGGGATAATATTAGGCCAATAGAAAACAGAAAACGAGAAAGCCCAAAAATCAATTATTTTATTTGAATCCACTGGATATAGGCTATATAGCTCTTGTGGTGATTTAATAATTCGGCCATTATTTATAAATCATTAATTATAATATTATATATATCAAGCTGGCCTAATATTCGTTCATTTTTAATATTTTGATTTTTGAACCACTCGCTTTTATTTTTTTCAGGTTAATTAATTAGCACTTGATTATATATATTCAAATAGAGTCTATAAACTAAACGATAATATTACCTTAAAAAAATGGTAATTCGTTCAGCAACAGAATGTGCTACAGTTTGTTCAGTAAATGAGTCATTTCGTAATTTACAAAATATATAGTGTCAGATCAATGATATATTTAAATTTGCAGATCAATACTATTGGTAAAAAATGGTAAAAAAAATATTAATATTATTCAACTGTATATACAAAATAGTCATCTTGTTTTGCAGCACGTAGTAGCTAGCACTAATAGGACGAACTCTATGTGGCGATTTTAAAAAATAAATAATTTATTTGGTTATTTATATTATTAGTATTTTGTTTGTGCTTTGCTTCATGTTCAAAATTCAAACAGAAAATACAAAACATAAAACAAAACGGATCAAATATTTTCATCTTTAACATATTTGTTTTTTATAATTTATCTTTATTCAACAATGAAATAAACTATTTTATCTTTATCTCTATGTTAAATAGAAAGATATTCAATATTTAGTGAGAAAACATGTTAATTACTTTCTTAATTTGTTGTAATCAACAACATAAAAAGAAAAAAAATAAATGTTATCAATTAATTACATTTACATATGACAACATTAATATAAAGAGATTGTACGAAAAAAATTAGTGTAACGAGTGTTCAGAGAACTGTATACAAACTTTAACACAATAATGCCATACATTGCCATGTAAAATCACAATTGCAAAATTTTGTAATCTTATCCGTTTAAAAATTACATATTAAATCACATACATTTGGATTACAACTCTGCCTATTTCGATGCTTAACTTTTTAGTTCATCCTTGCCATTTATAGAAGTTGCTTAATTGGTTGGTTGTTTTAGTAATTGGTTTTGTAATATTGCCTCTACGAATATTTGACAGTATGGTTATCTTGCACAATGAGGTTGACCTCGTTGATTTTTGTATAACTGCAACATTTTGTTTTTATAAGAAACAGGTGGAGGTTACCACTTTTATCAAAAAAAAAAAAAATCACATATATATGTTAGCGAATTAGAAGATTTACATGCTAATTAATTTATTAAGAGGAGAGACATAAACATATAATAATACAGGTCATGGTCAAAGTGCTCTAGAGAACAAAACACAAATATATATCCATTGATGTACGTACGTACCATGCATACTTGCGACAAATGATACTTAGCGTTTAGCGGAGCCTGAGCAGTAGTTGGTTCTGTAAAAGATGAACTGAGCACATAGCTGGATTGTCAAGGGTTTCTCAAATTAATGTTTTTGAGCTGTAAACTTGTAATATATATTCGTTCTGGATCTAAATTGGATCCGATAATTCACAAATTAGTTATGGATCCAAAATATTTACTATTAGATGTGGTATCTGAACACAGATCGGATCCGATTTGAGAATAATAAGTGTATGCATTGAAATTCAGATCTAAACACTTTTAGAATACGGATGCAAATATAATAGTATCTAAACCGTACCCGATCCGATAACACCTCTAGACAATATATAAGACATTAACATATTTCAACTAAGATGGTTTTGATAGTCAATATATATAACCTTTCCCTTTCGGAATTTTAATATGAGATTTTGATGGAACATACAAATTCTTCTCTAAAAGCAAACAAAAGTAAGGTATATATATAAATAATTAATTGTTTTAATGATCATATGAACAATTCAATGATTATGCATAGCATATATATGTTGTACAGTGTACACAACCTCCAATGAATAAGGTTAATAACCTACGGCGGTGTACTTTGGAAAAATAATATAAAATAAAATAAAACATTTCATAAGCTAGCTATAAATATAGGTTCATAAATGAAGCCCAGCAAAACACAACAGCATATAGGATGGACAGCTAAAACCTAGAGAAAGACAAGCTAAGTGCTAAAGGGAGAGAGAGAGAGAGAGAGAGAGGTTTTCCTTTTGCTTCATTTAATTTTCATAGAGAGAAACAAAAATTCTTGTTTCTGTTTTTTTGGTGCAGCATTTTCCAGACTCCGCAGGCTTTAGTGTAAATGGAGAAAGTTGCTCTTCAAAACCAAAAGAAAAAGGAATTAGTGGAGAAAATTTTGGCATGCTTCATTGGTGCTGCATGTTTTGATCTTCTATGGACTTTGCACATGTAACCAAAAGTACAACTTTTTAGTACAAAAATGGGGTTGCATGAAAGTACAACTTGCTTATTTTTGCCATTCAAATTAACTTTACTATGCTTGTCCTTTTTATTATTGAAATAACAGCATATATATATAATGCTCAAGAAAATAATTTGAAAAACATGTAAAAAACAAGAGAATATTCTACATATAGTTTTGTTCAAGCTAAAATTCTAAGCTTTCTTTCATAATATATACAATTTTATTTATTTGAGATTAAGCCATTGTTTTTGCAGGTAAACATTTTGACAGGTTGTTTAATTTTTTTATTCATCAAGAACACTGCAATAGAACTCAAAATAGTTTTGTATTACTGTATATGATAGTTGCCCTGCATAAATTAAAAAAACTCTATTAAAATGTGTACCTATATAACAGTCAGTTAATATAATTACAAAAAAAAAACTTTTTAATTAAAAGGTATATATGGAGCTAGTCTTCAAATTTATAAAAAAAAAATGTAAGTCGAACAATAAATACTTCTGCAACGATTTGAGAATATTGGGATCAATTGATATTTTTCATTTCATGTCATGATGAGTATGGATTGTTTCGAATAGAATTTATTTGTATTTTTTTTTTTGGGTGCAATACTTAGCGTAGAAAATAAATTCATATGATGCATTTTCCAAGCGTAATTAGGTGCCATGTCGTTTCATATTGAACGACATGTGTCATGTCAAAACAAGCGAATCTTGGCTGATAGAGAGCACGACATATAATATGTCAACGTGCCTGTCCATTTTGTGTATGTGATTGCACATGTCGTGCTTTATTTCCTACTTCGGCCTTTCAATTGTAGGTTTTTTTTGTAGTGGTGAAAAAATTATAATTTACAAGGTATTTGTAAAAATATATAAAATTGATATTTTGAGTTTAAAAGAACATTAATTTTTTTTATTTTGAAAATAATTAACTTGTTCATTAAATTGCCATCATTTTATGCAAATGAAATTATATGAGTTATGCTAATGTACTTAACATTAGCATTTCATGTGATATACTGAAGGTTCAGACCTTGCTTTTTCATGTCTAAACGGTTGATCTAACTTGTTCAATATAGTTTTTTTTTTGTTTTTATCAAAATTATATAGAATGGTCAGTAAGGCTTAGGTGTTATGGATAACATAAGGCTTTTCATGCTATTGTCTCAAAAATTTAGCACATAAACTTCAAATTTTGATCTAAATAATTCAGTCAATTGATAACATAATGAACTTGTGGAATACCAACTTTTACTATTTTTGGAACTTTTTTTTACTATTTTTTATGATTTATAAAAGATGACAAAAATGACTTAATATATTGGTATTTTTCTTTTATTTTTAAGCCATCTTTCATAAATCATAAAAAATAGTAAAAAATTATTGATCCAGTTAGATCAAAGCTTGATAGATAATAAAATAAACCAATATATGCATATTTTGTACAAAATCTTTAAATTTATTAGATTGTTAGCATATCTTGTTAATAATGTACTAATGATGAACTTATCAGAGTAGAACTAGGGTGCTCTTAAGCTCACCAAAGTGTTTGGTGAGCTTAACTCCAAAACTCATCAAATCAGTTTCAAATGACGAATCCGAACCATTGGAACCCGCCTACCTTATGAGTGATGCGTCTACATGTGGAAATTTTAAACATTCAAATTAATTTAATATAAAGTCAATTGGTCAAAATTAGAAGGTTAATAAATTAATTTTAGTGCATTCATTTTTTGAACATTTTTGATCACTTGACTTTATACTAAATTAATTTGAATACTTAAAATTTTCACATGTAGACGCATCACTTGTACGGTAGGTGGATTTCAACGGTTCGGATTTGTCATTTAAAACCGATTTGATGGGTTTTGGAGTTAAGCTCACCAAACACTTTGGTGAGCTTAAGAACACCCTAGTTCTACTCTTGTTTATATGCTAATGGTCCAAATTCAAGCAGTTCAATGTGATCTATATATTAAAATTTTGTAGAATATTAGTTTTTTTACTATTTGACATGTAAATATATATATTTATTGAAGTGAGGTCATAGCCTCATTGATTTCATTCATAGAAATCAGAATTACAAAGATATGGTACCAACTATTTGGTACCTATCTCCTTTACATTCATAAAACCTAAAGCATTAAACTACCAAGTAAACCATTTCCACATAAATGACCAAGTAAAACCTAAAGGGATATATATATATACCAATTCCTTTGTATCAAAAGCTTCACATAAGTGTGAGTTTAAAGAACACATTTCCCCCTCTACTTTTACACCAAAAAGAAGCTATGAAATTATTTTTGCAGCTAAGGACTGTATAGGGATTATTGTTGTATTTCTAAAACATAACTTGTTTCTTTCCAACCATATATATAGCCCATAGTACTTCCTCTTTTATTAATTCAATTAATCAATGGTTTATCTTTTAAGGGTATATATCTATCTAATTAAACAATACTTTTACATATTTACAGCTAAATGCGAAATTGTTGAACTTAGCAATCCAAGTTCAAATTTGTAATACATAAGAACAAGTAATAGATATGAATTCTAAACAAAAAGAAAGTGTATGAGAGCCAATTAATCCAGCCCCACTTATTCAGTTTATATTTAGTTAATATCCTATTTTTTTCTAACTAACCATGCACATAAAAAGTTTAATTTTGAAAGGAATTGTAGATATCCATAAGGATATCAAATTCAGTAAATTTAATACCCACAAAGCTTAAAAATTAATATAATGATTGAATAAAAAGTACTTTCTTTGAAGACCATCTCCATGCAATATTGTCTGCTTCAAGAAAATGAATCTGACATGTAAATATATATACTATTTATAGTAATCTTTCTTCAATTTAATGTACATGTGTTGTGTTGTATTAGTACATATCACTATAAGAATAGGACAATATCCGCGAGAATAAAAGTGCATTTTACTGACGGTATCGTTACAGATACTTCTATTGGTAATACCAATAAGTTTAGAAATGACACGTTATGTGTTACGTACCACATCAATTATATTTTGTATATCATGTAAGATTATGTTTGATATATTGCATGCATGTCTTTTGATACATTACTCGCAGTATATATGTATGTTAATTTAGTCAAAATTTCAACAATACATGAGAACGGAAATATAAAATTTATATTGAGAGGTTCAAACGTAAAATACATAATATGTGTAAATTCATGAGATGTTGTCACTGACATTTAACTTAAATTTTCACAATCTCAAAATAAAATTCTAATTACCACTATACTACAAACACACATGAATATTTCATGAGAGGAACTAAACTATATATATAAACACACCAAAAAATTAAGTACTTAATTATACACATAATGATTTTATTTATTTATTATGGGTTGCTAAGCGAGTTCATGATCAAATGCGGTACGCTACTAGATAAAATGATATATGCATCGTCATTTTTAACATGGCACAAATCATAAAGCGGACTTATCCAATTATTCAAATAAGTATCGAATTTATTTTAGCTTGGCTAGCTAGAAGCTCATTTATTCTATTAAGTGCGGTATCTCACAACATAGGCAACCTGGTTAAACATCGATTCCCAACCACTACGTACATTATCTTAATTAAGATCCGCCCCTGATTACAAGTTAGTTGGGACATCATGCATGTGTGTGTACACACACCACATCAAATATACTTAACACATGCTAATTATATATCATTCTATGAGGGCTCATGTTTTGGATAGATTAATTGAATGTGTGGGGACCTGATTTTGTATGGTTTTAGTTCATGCGATGCTATATATATATATATATATTGTCAGTGAGATGGTTAATTAGAATATATACAAAAAATGTTATAGTTATATATACCAGTCGACCAAAGGAGCTAGGTGAGCTTGACAAGTTATATGGATTGCCATTCATGGACTAGTGATTGGTGTCAGGTCACGACAACTCTGTTAAATTGATCTATTTCGTGGTCCTCCAATTTCTGCATTAAATAAAGCATTCAAAACTGAAGAAAGTAGATTTTAAAGCTTAGAGATAGTCAAGATGCTTCTCTAGTTTATTTCTCTCCATTCTGAGTGCAACAGAGACTCCATTTTAAGTATATTCATATATATATATATATATGCAACTGATTGTATTGTTGCAATTAGAAGTAAATTCATAATTTAGTCGTTAATATTATATTTTTATTTTTTCAGCTGATGTTTAATAGAAAAACATTTGATCTGTTTACCTTCATTATTATAGTTAAACAATTATATAGGATGGAAAATTGAAATATTTTATTCATACACTTTAATACTATATATGTACTTGTATCCTTCTATTAAGGAGAGAAAGTCATAGATTTCACACATCTATATGTTGTATCTATTAAAGCAAGAAAGTCATAGATTTGACATTGGTATTTTTTGCATATGAGAAATTAAATTCATATATATAGCAGGTTTAAAGTTATTTGAAAGCCTAGCTGTTTGGGATTGAGAAAATAATTTATTTGCAATTCTTTAATCATAATCAAGTAGTTTAAATTCTACTAAAACATTAATTAATATTGAAAAGTAACCTTAAAAACAAAGAGGAAATAAAAGGTAAAACCTCAAAACATGAGGCCTCCGTTTCAAATACAAATTGAGAAGATAGTAAATGTCTTATATTGCAAGTATGGGGTGAAATTATATTTTATACCAGGGTTTAAAAGAATACTCAAGAGTATGCTTGACTAAGAAGAATTTTTGTGACTAGTCTTAGGATTTTAGTGCTGCATAGAATCTGATTGTGGATACTTAAAAATATGTTATAATTAATTAATTTTTAAAATTTATAAAAAAATGTATAAAAATGGACTTGATTTTTTTATCATCACTCATACAAAATTCCAAAATTGATGTCATTAAAATGATATTTTTCTTCTTGTTATTGTTGATTGTACTGATTTAACATATGTAACAAAATTTTATTTTGACAGGAAATTAGGAATTAATTAAAAGTAAGACATTTATTTAGAAAGTATCGATATGATCTCATTTTAAATATCTGAAAAAGAACCACTTAATAATTATTTATCCTAACAATTTTGATGATGATTAAAAATAAAAATTAAATTTGAAAACCAACAATAATGATGAAATTTGATAACATGTTCTACCAATTATCAAGTGCTCTTTTGTTGACAAACAATCACATATCATAATAATATAAACATAAATCTATTTCTCGACCATCAACTTGTTCTAAATAATTAAAAAAAAAAAAAAAAAAAAAACACTATCAATCCCTATCAATATATTTAAATCCACATCCCTTTCACTATAGTACTTCTAACCATGGTTAGAGGTTGTTGGTTGAAATCACACATAGTTTTTTTAATTTATTTTAAACATTGATTTACTTTTCAGATATTTTGTGGTAACCATGTTATTAGTTTTATTGGTTAAATAATAAAAAGTACTATCAATCTCTATTAATATATTTAAATCCGCATCCCTTTCACTATAAAGCTTCTAACCATGTTACTTACAACATTAATTGGTTGAAATTAAATCACACATAGTTTTCCAATTTAATTTGGACATTGTTACTAGTGAGATATTAAATTTGTGACAACCATGTTATTGGTTATTAGTTAAAATAATTAAAAAATTATATCAATCCCTATATATTTAAATTCGTGTTCCTTTCATCAGAGGCGGATCCACATAGTATCAGGGGAACAGTTTTCCAATTTATTTTGGTTGAAATAATTGGTTGAAATCACACATAGTTTTCCAATTTATTTTGGACATTGATTTACATGTTATTGGTTATTGGTTATATATAATAAAAACAAAAACACTATCAATATATTTAAATCCGCGTTCCTTTCATCAGAGGCGGATCCACATAGTACCAGGGGGACAGTTGTCCTTCTGTCCCCTTTGAAATTTTTTTGGCCCCCCTCTGGATATTTGATTTATAATTCAGGTTAAATTTAAGGTTAAAATTAAAATAAATTTCTTAAATTACTATTGGTAATTAGAATTATAGGTTAGAGAATAAGAAATTGCAAGTCAGAGAATTAAAAAGTATAAGTTAAAACATATTTTTTTTGTTGAATATCTAATTAACTAATGAATTTAAATTCAATTAGTTATTTAAATTTGATTCAATAATTTTTTTGGTCTTCCGATGAAAATTCTGAATCCACCCCCTGCCTTTCAGTGTAGTAATGTTTCTAGCCATGTTTAGAGGTTGTTGGTTAAAATCACACACATAGTTTTCCAATTTATTTTTCACATTGGTATATAGTGTTGTGATATTTTGTGGCAAGCAAAGAATAGACAAAGAAAGAAAAACTAGGAAGAGAGATGAATAAAGAGGATCATCACTGCCTTCTGCCGCACCTGCTCCTGCCCTTCTGCTTCTGACTAGACATGTCAAATCATCAAAAGTATGAAGCTTTTATTTTTCTCTCGTCTTTTTATTTCTCTCTCTATCTGTGTTTCTCTCTCTACCATAACTCACTTTTCTGACTCTGAAACGGGTGTTTGGTATAGTTTTGGACAGTAGCAGCTAGCAGCTCTGTCTCTGTGTAAGCATCTACGACACACACTACTAAATTTTAGCCTCTTGCTAGGCTAATTTCTTGGGCTACAAATTTATTACTTAATAGTTAATACACAGATTAAACTTATTTTTATTATCCTTCCTCTGTTATTTTAGGTATCTAGGCATGTACTCCGGTCGGTTGGCTGGGTACGTTTATTATTTTTTTTAATACTTATTTTATAATAACCAAATAAGCACACTTTGACGTACTTTTCAACTGGGACAAATTCAGAATTTTTGAAAAAATTGAAAAAATTGAAAAAATTGCATGGCATATCATATACGGATATGAAAATATTGCACATTAACAGTGTGTAATGGGAGGAGGCATTTGCGCGAAAAAAAAAACCCATACATACTCACACTATCCTTTAGTTTTGAATCAAATCTGAAAGTCACAATTATTTGTACACGGTTTGTTAAATAGTAGACTTGAATTTGGTCGATTCTATTTCAAGTTTTTAGGATCATTCATGTTACTATATTTGGTACAACTCATTACTAATCCTAAGCTACTCAAGTTGGGATATTAATTTTATGCAACACAAATAGATCATTGCACAAGAATAAATAAATCAACAAGATCAAACACATATCAACAATTGTAATATAAGGTTGGCACAATTATAATATAACCAATCTCTACTTCGTCTCTCTAGTCACTCCTTCCGTCGCTCCTTAGTTCACCTTCGTTCGTCCCTTGAATCACTTAGAGGGGATGAGAGAGATGAAGAAAGAATAATGGTAGAGAGAGGGTGTCTAGATCCAAGTTAAAACAAGCATAAGCTGGTGGCTGCTGCTCCCCCGGGCGTTTATGTGGATTTGGAAGAAAATCAAATCGATACAAAAGTGAATCTCTCAAGATCTTGCAAGATTGGCAGACCTTAGATTGTCGGCGGCCCGCCACCTGTTGAAATGAGGCGCTTTACAGGAAACCCTAGTCAAATGTATATATATTTGATGCAAATACAAGATAAATAAATGGATTGCGTCAAGTAATAAATTTAGTAAAATATAGTAAAATCCAACAAATTTAATGAAATAATAATTTAATAACTAAATATATATGTTTCAAGAATGAGGGTTGGTACCATCTGTGATAGTGAGGGAGAGTGATAGTTTTGACAATTGATATTAATCAGTCTTAGTCAGAGAATTAAGGATGTTAACATCATTATTCTTCCAATTGCATGCTTATCAAATAAGCCAAGTAGGATATTCTTGACCTTGCATATTATTAACCGCATTCAGAGATTTTATTTCAATTAACCATATCAGCACAACGTCATCAAATAAATCGGAAAATTAATTTGATCGCTTGAATTTATATTAAATTAATTTAAATATTTTTTAATTTTATGTATATAACATCACTTGTGAAATAAATTAATTTTTAACAATTTTATATATTATTGAAATTAATCTCACCAATGTTTATTGTTTATTGGCGATCTTAATTAAATTCATCTGTGATAGTGAGGGAGAGTGATAATTCAATGATTGATAAGTAAATATAATAATGACAAACAACAATAATAAGTACGTAAACAAATGGTTGTGGTACCGGTAGAGAATTAAATAACAATAATTAATGAACTCAAACATGATATTATGAGAACTATTTGTCAAAGTTACCGTGGTATATATATATAACGAAATACTAAAGATATTGCTAACATCAATTAGATTCTTTTATTTTTATTTTATAAAAAATAGTAAGTTCTCTTGGCGTCACAGTTATGTAGTTTATTATATATATAGCTCGATTATTATCAATCTACTAAAAACACACTAATTTTGTGCAAACATATCTATATATTTTAGTGATGCAATACAACTTATTTGTTGACACGTCAATATTTTATGGCAGGTAAAGAAGAAATTAAATCTTTACTGTCGTGACATTCTTTTGCCTGTGCAAAATTTTGTGGCCTTCCAAGATATCTACATAGAAGTATCACTAAAGAGAAAATGATAATATTGTAAAAGGTGCACCCATATATATAGCTTGTATACATTATTTTGTTATATATATAAACCATGCATTTCCTTGTGCTAAAAATATTTCCAGAAAAAAAATAAAAAGAGACATAGGATATATAGGTAGGTAGGATTCCAGAAAATCTAAAGAAAGGTTTATTACAGTGTTAGGAGCTCATCTATTCCTCGCGTTTTCACTGGTAACAAGAAGACAAGGAGGAAGTGTGGTTAAGAAAGCCCCATGCACAGTCCCTTTCTCTCTCTCTCTCTCTCTCTCTCTCTCTCTCTCTATGCACATGGAAAGGAGGGGTCGTTATCACCGTCCGATCCCGTACAAGCCTCTCTCGATAGTGGTCACTGGCACCTATGTGATAATGGCAACATCTATATTTTCCATGTGATCAAACCGAGGAGGAGATGAACCCGGGTGCCACGGCCACCCCTTTATTTATTTATGTACGTATGTTAATTAATAAATACGCTGCTGCACTATCTCAGACTCATTAAATATATATAGATGCATTGCATTGCATTGCATCCCTGAATCCATGATCCATCCATCGTTTCGGATATCGGATTTCGGAGCACCGTTTCGGTTCTGTAGACATCACAAACGGTACAGCATAATCTGCCAGTGCAAAGAGACAAATTAATTCTATACCCTTATTCTAGCTGCATGCTAGCTAGGACTTATCAGGATATTATATATATATATATATATATATATATATATATATATAGAGTAAGGCTTGGGTGCTATGGATAGCATAGAGGCCTACAGTACTACAGCTTAATATTCGAGTTTTCAACATTCTAACGGTCGATCCAAATCGTTCATCTTGTTCTCCATATTAATAAGTGTTTGGAGACCAAATTTTACATTTTTGAAATTTTTTTTACTATTTTTTTAGATAGGTAGAAAATCAAATATCTGAATGGTGCAGAATTTTTTAGATCAAGTGATTTTCTACCTAGCTAAAAAAATAGTAAAAAATTTTCAAAAAATGTAAAATTTGGTCTCCAAACACATATTAATATGGAGAACAAGATGAATGGTTCGGATCAACCGTTAGAATTTTAAAAACTTGAATATTGAGCCGTAGCACCGTAGCCCTCTATGCTATTCATATCACCCAAGCCTTACTATATATATATATATATATATATATATATAATAGGAATATAATTGGGATCATGTATTAATGTACAAACATTCAATTTTTTTATTACTATATGTTGTAAATTCTTTTATTAGTCTAATGAAATATATATATAAACTTCTACTTTGGACAAACTAGTTTGTACTTTGCAGTGGAATCTTTTGTATGCTTTCTTTAATGCCAAAAAATAGGGAATATATATAATTAATTAAGAATATATATATGGCTGAAAACAGTATACTTGATCAGGACACTGCAAATTCCATAAATAAATGTTGTTGGTAATTAGTACTTCGTTCTTTTTGCCCACCTCAACTTGAATATACAAAAATAATATTATCTTTGACATAAAAAATATTATTTTCCATACTTTTTTAAGTCTACGTACTGTGGTAACTGGTAAGGAATTGAGGAACTGCATGTATTCATTAAAGATAAGTGCTGACCTACACAAAGGAAGGTTGAAAAAAAAGAAGAATAGTTGACCTGTTTGGATAAGAGCGTGGAAGAGAGAGAGAGAATTTCAAAGTATATGTGACCGCCTTAAACTAATGGATATATATATGTATGAGGAGGGATCAAGTTACAATAATTTTTGAGTTACAACAAGTTATCACAACTATTTTTTACATTTTCAAAGTCTAAATTATCGATCCAAACCTTTAGATGTTCAATCTATATTAAAATGTGTTTGGAGACTAAATTTTATATTTTTTGGAATTTTTTTACTATTGATTAAAATGCGTATAAATCACTGTTTTTTAATAGTGCAGAATTTTAATAAAAATTTAGATCGAAGTGCTACCGATAGCAATTTAGCCATACTCTATATATATTATTAAAGAACTAGAGAAGGGGATATATATATATAACTGGAATCTGATGATCAATAAACAAATTAATAATTGAAACTGTGAACTCTGCATATTTGAATTCAATTTTGTGTCCAACAGAAATAAAGAAAGTGACAAAGTTTCCATGAGCCAAAATGCCAAATTGGTCACTGTTGGGTGTACCTTGCAATTTGCAGATTATATATATATATATATATATATATATAAAACAAACAACCGACATAGTAGTCATATGTAGCCAAGTTATTGGACCATACTAAAATTGATTGTATTGTAGATTCCTATATCAGCATGTCAAACATATACCAATTAATATATTTTGGAGTAATTAGCTAAGCTAATGATCTTATTTGCACAATTTAATTCATCAATCGGAGCTAAACAAACTTAGCGGTTTAATTAATTGGAGTGTTTAAAAAAAATTGGAAAGTTGGAGATTGAGTTTTCATCTCTAAAATAATAATTTACGTATCGTCTAACTTATATTTAAGATAAAGATGAAAGGTATCCATAAAAAATCACATTCGTAGGTGGAATCAGAAAATTGAGATTAAGAATGCTGAATGAATAAATGCCATGTAATTTTATTTAATAAGAAGAACTAATAGTAATAATTTTTGTAAATGATAAAAATGAATCCTTTTAATTTATAGAAAGGCTTAGTTCCCTTTACCTTTTTTTTACGATCCCTGTAGCACTCTATCCACTGACAAACACAAATTCACCTCATTCCTGCACATGTATAATAATTCGAGCTTCATTCCTCCCGTAAGAACATACATCAATGCGGGGTGCACAAAATGCTCCTAGTTTGTAATTCAATTGAGTTCAATTTGAAAAAAAACCGGTTTGAAACGAATTAAATCAGTTTGATTTTGAAACGAATCAAATTCAGTTCGGTTTGAATCAGACTCGAATTGAGTCTAATTCGTCTCGAAACTCTTTTTTTTTAGTTTTAAAGCCTACTTCAATATCGAACCAGTTCGGTTTAAAACTAGTTCGAATCACACCGAATCAAACTCGAACTTTTCTTTTCAATTCAAAAATCTTGCTTCAATTTCAAACAAGTTCGGTTCGAAATTGGTTCGAACTTGAACTCCAACTGGGTTAAGTTCGATTCAGTTCGATTCGTTTGCAGCCCTAGTCCTACCAGTTGCGATAAAGCCGCGGTGCCCCCCTTCCCTTCTATCTAGAAATAAATCTGGTGTGATTCCAAAGAATCGTACGGAGCCTGTTTTTCCAAATCTAACTGTTCACTTGTTTTAAGATTCATGCATAAAAAACAATTGCTCTTGAGATTCGTGCATTCCAAAAAAAAATTACGATTGGATTTGAAAAAGGAGGTTTCCTGCAATTCTTTGAAATCGCAGCAGATTTATTTCCAATTCTATCTTCGTCTGCCTCTTCACATTCAGGTTTCCAACACAAGAAGTATAAATATTTCTATTGGAAATTAAACATTGGAATAGTCAATATGACATTTTGTTTCTTGGCCATATTGTATGAGGTTTTCAACATAAGATGTATAAAAATTTCTATTGGAAAACATTGGAGTAGTCAATATGACATGTTATTTCTTAGCCATATATATTGTTTCTTAATTAGCATGCACTATATATACGCGTAGTGTAGTGTAGTGTAGTGTGTGCAGTATATATATATTGCGTTCAAGTCAAGGCTTGTTTCCCTATTGGTCAGAGTACGAAGCTATGGAACTATTGTTCTTTTGTTTTTGTTCATGACTATTATTTCTCTTTCTTGTAGCATTTTAACATAAGGTAAAAAAAGAGAGAGAAGAGAAATTAATTACTACAGTTTTCTCTATTAGTTAGGTAGGGATTAGGTCAGCACATATTTCAATTATTTCAAAGAAGAAAAAATATATATCAATGAAATTAATCTTCTCCAATTTGGAATTTCCATATGAGGAAGGTGTCTTTATCTAGTTTTGAATGAGATATGGTGATAAAAACTGAAGAGAACATCGGTGGAAAATAAAGGGAGAATGAAATCAGATATATATAAACACGAAAAAGGAAGCTTTTATATCAATATCGACATTGCCGACAAGACTATTTTATCCGTGAAGGTAAAATTACTTAACAACATTTGTATTTTTACGGATACTTTCGTAGGTAATAACCATATATATCCTCGTAATTAATAGCAATTTATATAATTTTATGCTTGGTAATTGGCATTTTTTATCTTCACAGATAATACATATTCTTGTATATATATCGTGATGCCATTTTGATCAGCTTAACAATAGACCGGTTTATAGAATTTTACATTTTAAAAAATGGTCAATATATACACAAATAGGATGAAATATTCATTTCTAAAAAATAGACAATATATACCACATCCGGGCTATGTGGATTGTGTTAGAAATGTACTGAAAGGCCATAATATTATGAGTCATAATTAATAGTTACTTGTGTAATTATAATATGAATTAGGTCATTTTGGATTGAACACAACATGGGCCGAAATTTCTGTTATACCTCTCTGATCTGATTACTGTTGAATAAGTGATACTAAATAGGTGCGATCAAATAGTGTGTTGTATTATATGTCACATGCAGATATTTAATTTTGTCTCTCTTAGAACTATTCAATTTTTGGATAGAGAGAGAAACTAAATAAAAATTAAAAAAATAGAGAAACAGTATTTTCGGTTTTGGGAAAAAAACTAAAAGTATGATCTGTCTATTTCTTCAGGAACAAAGAGTGGAAGGGGACTATTAGTTGGGTCTAGTCCTCCGACTCACAGTTGTTTGTTTGTTCAGGTAGATACCAGTAGAGACATGGTTACAGTTGTTGTTGCATAGATCTGACACGGAGCCGGGTATACGAAGTGAAGAAGGTTATTGCTGCTAGTACTTGAAGTTTCCGCTACGCATCTAGTTGTAAACTCCATTTATCTTGGAATTAAATTTATATATGAATTCTGATTTGCGAATAATGAAAAAATGATGAACTAAATAGAACTGCTACACAATAACCTACTCGGATTCCCTTCAGATTGGTACTTACTGGATGGTTAGACTTAGTTTGTTTTGTTTTGTTTTGTGTAGTTAGTTTTTTGACTTGTTGATTGTGCAATTACTTTTACATAGGTCTTGTGCAGGGTTTTGTTTTGTTTTGTTTTGTTTTGTGTAGTTAGTTTTTTGACTTGTTGATTGTGCAATTACTTTTACATAGGTTTTGTGCAGGGTTTTGTTTTGTGGATTTTAGCTGAATTATTATTATGATGTTTTGTAACTAAACAGATGTACTGCTGGCCAGGTTTTGGTACCTGTTTTGTGTACCGGGATCAAGTGATTTCAACTGATTTCAATAGAAATTGGGTCGATGAAATCCACTACTTAAAAAAAAAATAGACAATCTATGGTGCATTGCAATGCATATGTCATATTGTACATTGGATAACAAATCATTAGTTTTGATTTTCAAAACAACCGATTCAAACCGTTCAATTCGATATCCATGCTAAAATGTGCTTGGAGACCAAATTTTATATTTTTTAAAATTTATTTGCTATTTTTTCTAGAATCTTTTAAAATTGTTGTTTTTTCTATGGTCCAAAATTTTCTAAAAACAATAATTTTCAAAAATTCTAAACAAATAGAAAAAAAATCCAAAAAAATATAAAATTTGGTCTCCAAGCACAGTTCAATATGGATAACATATTGAGCCCATTAAATCGACTATTTGAACTTTGATTCTGACGTTTTACATCCAATGTACAAGAGGACCTATACATTGCAATGCACCAGCCCATCTCTCTCTCTCTCTCGCTCTCTAAATGTCCAAATGGTTGATCTGAAGCGTTCAACATGTTCTCCATATTAATGTGTTTGGAGACCAAATTTTACATGTTTTTAAAAAAAATTTACTATTTTTTTTATAATGTTTCAAAACAGGGTTTTTCATTTTTTTTTATTATTTTTCTTAATATTTTTTATGAGATTTTTCATATTCTATTATTTTTATTATTATTTTGGAGACCGTAGCACAGAAGGTCTTATGTCCAATGGTGGCTTAACAAAACAAAAATCAGAAGCCACCGTTGGATCAGCGATTTTCAAAGTGACTTAATAGATAGTAATAAAATTTAGAAAAATGTAAAATTTGGTCTCCAATCACATTTCAATATAGAGATCACATCTAACAGTTCTGACCGACATTTTGGATTTTGAAAAAGAAAAATAAACTTATAAACATATACCTCATATGCTTATGGAAGTAGAGTAGCCAACCTCTCTCTCTCTTATAAACATATACCTCATATGCTTAACAAAATAGTAAAATCAGAAGCCACCGTTGGATCAACAATTTTCAAAGTGGCTTAACAAATAGTAAAAAAATTCAGAAAAATGTAAAATTTAGTCTCCAAGCACATTTCAATATAGAGATAACATCTAATGGTTCAGATTGACTTTTTAAATTTTGAAATTTCAAATTTGGACTGGTAGCACTTTGGCCCATATGCTACTGAAAGCATATTAGTCACTCACTCTCTCTCTCTCTCTCTCTCAATATATATATATATATATATATATATATATATAGAGGTAGGCTAATATACAATCGATTCTTCCTGAGGTCCCGTACAACCAAGTTATTTTCTGATTTTCAAAGTCCAAATGATCGATCCAAACCGTTCATCTTGTTCTCCATATTAATATGTGCTTGGAGACCAAATTTTATAATTTTCTGAATTTTTTTACTATTTATTAAGCCACTTTGAAAATCGCTGATCCAACGGTGGCTGCTGGTTTTACTGTTTTGTTAAGTCACCATTGAATCAGCGGTTTTCAAAGTAGCTTAATAAATAGTAAAAAAATTCAGAAAATTATAAAATTTGGTCTTCAAGCACATATTAATATGGAGAACAAGATGAACGGTTTGGATCGATCATTTGGACTTTAAAAATAAAAAAAATGACTTGGTTGTACGGGACCTCAGAAACAATCGATTGTATATTTGCCTACCTCTCTCTCTCTCTCTCTCTATATATATATATATATATATATATATATATATATATATATATATATATATATATATATATATATATATATATATATATAGTTGGGCTACGGTGAGTTGCAAAGTAAAGCGACTATTTTACTTCACGCTCATATTTTTCGATTTTATAGTTCAAAATGTCGATCCGAACTGCTCAACATGATCTCCATATTGAAATGTGCTTGGAGACCAAATTTTACATTTTTTGAAATTTTTTTACTATTCATTAAGCCGCTTTGAAAATCGCCGATCCAGCAGTCCAGAAATTTTTACTGTTCACCCAGATTTTCAGATTTTCAAAGTGGATTAATAAATAGTAAAAGAATTCTAAAAAATATAAAATTTAGTTTCCAAGCATATTTTAATATAGATTAAACATCTAATGGTTTGAATCGGCTATTTGAATTTTGAAAATAAAAATATTGCGTGAAGTAAAAATGTGTTTTACTTCGCAACTCACCGTAGCCTTACTCTCTCTCTCTGTATATATATATATGTATCTATGTATGTATGCATGCATGCATGCTCAAGTAAATTGCAGACAAAGCGAATGATATGAAATTTACAATACAAAACAGAGTCAAATCAGCATCTGCTGAAATAGTGAAAGCTAACATAATATGAAATTAAGCATCCAAAATTGATAGTCAAATCAGCACCTGTTGTAACAGTGAAAGTTAACATAAATCATGATCTGTGTCATGTATTATACGAAACTAACAATCAAAATTTTGTTTTGGGGACAAGATTATATGCAAACCCCACAAAGAGCAGCGCCTTCCATCAAGCTACTGTTCTCAAATAAATTTATAATATCTCTGTCATTGCTGTGTCAGCTGTCTGTTTCCCACAGAACTAGCTCGGATTAAGAGAGAGATAAAGAGAGAGAGAAGGGGAGAGAATCCAATCCCCATATTATATCTTTTCCCAACCGATCCATCTCCTCTTGGCTCTTACTCATTCTCTTTCTTCCTCTCTTTCTCCTCAATCCCCACTCAATATTTCAAATCAGGAAAGGAACGACAGATCCGAGGTTCCATTGCCATCAATCAAAGCATCAAATCAATCAACAGCTCCATTAAAAAAAACTCGTTCTCTCTCTCATTCTCTATTCCTGATTTCCTTCTCCTCTCTAGGTCATATATTAAAGAAAGAAAGAAAGAAAACAATCGCCAAATTATCAATCAATCAAATCAGAGAAGAATGTCAACCTCTTCAGGCACCTTTTCGCCATTAGAGCACCACCACCTCCTTGCCTCCGAGCAGCTCTGCTATGTGCACTGCAACTTATGCGATACAGTCCTCGCAGTAACTACAAATCACCTTCTTCTTCTTCTTGATTGATCTGTTTGCGTGGTTATTAATCTTTGTCTGTTCTTAGTCTTTACGGTTTTGTTTTTTTGTTATTAGGTGAGTGTACCGTACACTAGTTTGTTACAGACGGTTACGGTGAGGTGTGGTCACTGTACGAACCTTCTCTCTGTTAATATGAGAGCTTTGTTGTTTAATACAACTGCTGGACAGCTTCACCTTGGCCAGTATTCTCTCCTCTCCCCTAATTCAAACCACACTACTTCTCTCTTGGTATGTATATTGTATATCTATATATCATGCATCTTTTTCATTCTCTTTTTCTCTACTTTACATGTATGGTTTCATCCTAAAAGGCTAAAACTTTGCTCCTAATTCTTTTTGGATACTTTTGAGGAAAGTAATTGTAAGTTAATTTGTTGATTTGTAGGATCATGAGATATCTTGCCAAAATCCAAGTTCAGTGCTTGATCAGCCATGTCTGAGTAGCATCACCACATGCAGCAGCAGCAACAACAACAACTGTAACAATGCACCATTGAAAAGGATAATACCTGAAGAACTCCCTCAAACCCAACCTGTCAATAGACGTAATATACTCTCTTTTTTCTTCTTCTTTTTATTTTGCTTTTCAGGTTTTTATTCTTCTCTTGTATGGGAATGTTTCAAAACTGTTTTCTTACTTGTCTTATCAGTGAAATTCTTTTCTATTTTACAATAGTATATATATATATATATATATATATACAGACAGAACGAATCAATCCAGTAAAGGACCTTCTGAAATGCATCAAATTTGAAGAAAATTACAAACACGTACAGATTTTTGAAAAGAGAACTGTTTTGAAATCTCTCTCTTTCTCTCTCTCTCTCTCTCTTAATTTTACTTTGATCTTGTCTTGTAACTGTAAAACCTCTTCAGAACCCTCCCATGTCGTCCATACCTCATTAATTATACATGCCATGCAATTCATATCCTTTGTATTTCTAACTCTTAGATATATGTACTAAATTTTATGTAAATTCTTCTTCTTTAATTTTTTTAATTTTTTAATTTTGCTGTTGTTTTAGCTCCCGAGAAGAGGCAACGGGTGCCATCAGCGTACAATAGGTTCATCAAGTAAGTACATGCTATATATCATTTCCCTAGAATCGAAATTTTTTTCTTTCAGAAATTATAAATAATGCATGCATTCTATCATTTTTGTTGTTTTATTTATTTGAATGAAATTGGCAGGGAAGAAATCCAACGGATAAAAGCTGGAAATCCCGACATAACTCATAGAGAGGCTTTCAGCGCTGCTGCAAAGAACGTTAGTCTCTCTCTCTCTGTCTCTTCCCTTCATTCTAGGGTTTTCATTTTCTTTCTACTCATTTTTATAGTTTAAAATTTCTCTGTCTCTGTCTCTGTCTCAGTGGGCCCACTTTCCCCATATCCATTTCGGACTCATGCCTGATCAGAACCTAAAGAAATCCAGCGCTCCCCCTCAGGTACAACAAGAGTACTTCTTTAATTAATGAACTGTATACAGAATGTTTAACCCATAATAAAACCTATATATAAAAGCCTATGAGCAATATCCGTGCATGCACGTCTTTTGAGGATTGTTTATTAGGCTACGCTAAACTTAGCTTCTGATTCTATTACTGGGTTATCACATGGTTTGACTTGTATCTGTTTTGATGTGACTATTACAAACACTGGTCAACCGTATAGCACGCCTGAGTATATCTATAATTCTATATAATAAGTATGTTCAGACATAGATTACTAGGATATATAGTGTTACCAGCTAAATATAGAACACCTTAATTCTTGGCAGCAAAAACTGTACATTTCTTCGTATATATGTTATATATCTCCAGCTTCTACCTCCTCTTATATATATAATGTTTTCAATATATATATAGTTAACAATATATGTGTTCGTTCTACTCTTATATATATATTAATTATTCCAAACAGTGAGAATTTATTTGGCATAAAATTATAACAATTTATTTATTTCACTTAGATTTTGGGCGGGATTATCTATATATATGCACTTCTTAGTCATTTGTTTTTTACCAAATAATTCATAAGATAAACCAATTTCAATTTCAGCTGAAAATCTGAAAGCAATGAAAAGAATAAGAATTCAATTCCTCTTTTTTACCATAGTAGGAAAAATCGGCCTATTCCGATCCGATACTCCGATCCCGTATCGGTATCGGCCGGCTCCGATCCGATCCTGAGCCGATCCTCACATAGCAAATTATAAAGAAAAAAGAAAAAAAAACCCGATTTTGAGCCGATCCTAAACCGATCCCGATCCGATACTCCGATCCCGTATCGGTATCGGCCTGGACCGATCCCGATACCGATACCGATTTTTCCTACTATGTTTTTTACACTATTGTAATTATATATTTTGTTTATCATGAAATGAAATTTTAAAAGATCCATATATATTTTCAATTCATGATATTATATGGTGAGGGAAGACAAACCATGTAATCAAAATGGTCAAATTTCTCAGAAGAAACCATGTGTATTGAATTGCTTTATGTTGTTTTTATTTGAGCCACTTAATTATTCCAAAATAGTTTTTTATCTGATATGATTAACCTACGTTATTTTTTCGAAAATCATAGTTCTTTCTGCACATAAATTTCCAATTAGGATTATTGGTCCAAATAATCATAGTTCTTTAATATGGATAGAGCAATCTACTTTCTACATGAAAATCAAATCACAAGTTCAATTATGTTCTAAGTTTAACAAATGATCAACAAACAAATTTTAAAATACCTAAATAAATATAGATGAATGCACTAATTAATTGTTGCCTTTTATTTTAGGTGAGAAAAGAAGATGCAACTAATATTCTAAAGGAAGGTTTCTATGCACCGGTGGCTGCTAATATGGGAGTCTCACCATTTTAAACTGAGCTCACCTCTTCTAGCTTAGCTTGGGCTTCGCCTCTCTCTCTCTCTCTCTGCTCTATTTAATTAGTTGTGCTCTAATGTCTAATTAAGGGGCTTTACTGTATAAGGACAGTGACCAATGTATGGTCCTAGGGTTTTACCCTTTATCTCTCTCTCTCTCTCTCTCTTTTTTTTTCTTTCTTTCTTTATTGTCTTTTAGTCTCTCCTTTTGTTTCATGCATGTCCATTAAAGGGAGGCAACGAGTGTTTAGTAGGTACGCATGTCTAAAGGCCGGTATGCAAAGTTTGATCATCAAAATATGTTTTATTAGTTGACTTGGAACATATATTCTCTTTCAATCTGTTATTCGCTGTAGCTTTTGCATGCTGTTCTTCTTTTCTCTTCTTTTTTCTATTTTTTGCTATTTAGTATTCATTTTTCAGAAGTTGAAAGCTGAGAAAACTGTCCATAGTTTACCTTAATTTATCATAATTTAAAGAAGCAATTAACCAATTGTACTTACCGACCAACTTTCAAAAAACTGAAGGTGGCAAAAGCACTGTGCATTTTTCTGTACTTTTTCCAAGTAAATCAGAAGTATTGAATCTTGATAGAACCATAACCATGCATTAGGTTTACTTTTTATTCATCAAAAGAAGTTATTTGATAACTATTCTTATTTTTAATTTTATTCATAAAAAAATATTATTTTATGACCAAAATTGCTATTTTTTACTAAAAAATATCAAAAGAAGTTATTTGCTATTTTTTTACCAAAATAACTATTTTATGACTATGTATAACAAAAGATCAAAGTCGAAAGCACGATTTGATTAGCGATTGTAACAAGATTAGGCTCGCGACGACCTCTCCTGGTAGAACAAAATAACTACAGAGAGAAGTTGAATGAAATATCAATAGATAATTAACAAGGATAATAGAGGGATAAATCATTTATCAGTGTATTATAAATTCAGCCGTATAAATTAATTATATATGCATGATTGTATGTATAAGAATATTTATTGTGTATTTACTAATATTTTTTTAAATCATCTAATTAATTAGGCATATAAAATTGATGATATAATATATATTTGTGTGTTTGTATGATTACACTAGCTAGTAATTTATTGTTTTGTTTTTATTTTTTTATTAACCTTTTTATAAAAAATATATTTATTTATTCTATAAGTTTTATGTTTTTTTACAATACACATCCTTATAATATATACATCATTTCCATATTGATCGACTGCATAATATTCACGCACTGCCTATGGTTTTGCAGCGATCGACTGTATATATAGTACGTATATATGCATATTAACATGATATATTATATATATCTGTAGACAGTGTGTGTGTGTGTGTATAAATTAGAAAACTGACAACCCACCACCGCCGTTCAAAGCTTGTTGTCCGATAACGACCTTCGGATAATCGAATTGATTTGGACAGGAAACCTATATATATAATATATATATATATAACAGAAATAATTGGGGTCACAAATTATGTTAGTTATATATCATGAACATGCATGGTGAGAAACCTAAATTAACCAATATAAAACAAATAAAAAAGTTCCAGTGATCACCTAAACAAACATATTACTTTAATTTCCCAAATTAATATATATGAAGGCATATTAAATGATTTAGACTTAATTAATTAGTTTGATTAGAGACAAATGCAATGTCCTTCATGAACAATTGCATATAAAACGTCGTAAATTTGAAACTCAAATGATGAATTTCTTATAAATATTAAACAATTAAATAATTATTGAATTCCAATATATTTTTACTAAAAAATGATTTGGACTTGGTTTATTCTCGATCAAGTTGCACCGACAAATTAACTGGTGCAATAAAATTATTATTGTTGTTGTCATCACAGAAAAAAAAAAATTAGATAATTATTGACCTCCAATATATTTTTACTAAAAAATGATTTACACTCGGTTCATTCTCGATCAAGTTCCAGGGACTTTCCAAGATGTCAACAAATTAACTCTACATTATTACATAGCTTATTCTAAGTCAGAAAAAATGATGAAGGTTTATGATAGGCTTAGCAAGCCAACGGTATAAAAACAGCCTTTTTTATGAAAATGGAACTCTAACGAATTGAGCAGGAGTAGTACTAGAATGGGTGACCTCTTGAGTAGCCCCTGTGTTGCTGATTTCGGTTGGATTTTATATCTAACCTACTCCAACTTGTTTGACAATAAAGACTTTGAAGAAGAAAAATCTGCCATCAGTACTGAATCACATAACATATTTAATTAATTACATACTTTTGATTGAACTAAGGTGATAGTATATGCATTCCATATTTTTTTTCCTTTCATGTAATTTGCCTGGCCAATTTTCTTTACTTGAGAACATATATAGTTTCCAAATTTAAGTTTTCCGCTCATCTGGAAATCATAATTAATTTAATGTACAATTTTAAGTTCGCCAGTCCAGTAAATTAAATGAATTCCTCTTGCATTTTCTCAGATTCCACTGATGTGTGTATACAAATTAATTAAAGTTCTTGATTTCTTGGAAGTTCTTCTAAGGTCTCCTATCCGCATAGATTTTGAGATCATACATGAAATAGTTTACCGGGTTTTACTTAATTCACTCGAAATAAAGAAAAAAAAAATTATATCCATTTGTAATTGAATTCACATCCCCTCGGGTTATGGGACTTGAGTACAATTGAATCAGATGGTTCAAAATTGTTCTTTTTAACTTGACACGAATCTGAAAGCACAAATAATACTGTCCTCCTATGCTATTCCTAGCAATAATTAAGCACCGACTGAGAGTAAATCTGGACAGTCCGTTTCAATTGTGTTGATGAGGTACCTTGGAGGATACAGATCCTTTATAATTATTCTTATATATGAAGTGACAGGTAGTACTGATATTCATACACACTGCAGATACAGAAATATGAAAATGCATACTTACTATTTCATAAACAACTATATATTATTTGAATATAAAATAGAAACCAGCTGCATGAACTTGCATCAAACATTCGGCTAATATGCTTTTGTAAGCACTTCGGTCAAAATATTTACGGATTTCAAAATTTTACATGTGAAATGTCGAAATACGCAGTCCAGTAAATTGATTATATATTAAACTTGTAGAATATCAATTTTTACTATTTTTATAATTTTCCTACTATTTTTTTATAATTTGTCGAAAGATGGTCTTTTTTGACATACCAACAGTGTATCAATATGCACACAAATCTTTATTTTTTGACTGCTTGATTTGATACTAAATGAATTAAAAAATTAAAAAAAAAATATATATATATATATATGTAAATGAAGCTCTCTATAAGGAGATTGGTTTGAACGATTTAGATTTTTCATTTGAAACTAGTCATGTGATAAATTTTGAATTGGAAATATATGAACTGAAATTCTATTAAAAGCATATTAACTTGACTATATTTATGTGTTTATATAAGATTAAGACTTAGGTGTTATGGATAGCATAAGGCCTTTCGCGCTACTGCCTCAAAACCTATTGTATAAATTTTAAAATTTGATCTAATTAGCTCAGTAAATTTGTTATAATGAACCTGTTGAATATCAATTTTTACTATTGTTGAAATTTTTTTACTATTTTTTATGATTTATAAAAGATGACAAAAATGACCTAAAATATTAGCAATTTTTATTTATTTTTAAGCTATTTTTTGCTATCTTTCATAAATTTTAAAAATTAGTAAAAATTGATATTCTATAAGTTCATTATATAACCAATTTACTGAACTACTTAAATCAAAGTTTAAAATTAATACGATAAATTTTTGATACAGTAGCACAGAAGTCCTTTGTTATTCTTTTTTTTTTTTGAAAACTTGTCAGAGACTGACAAAGGAAGTCCTTGTGCTATTCATAACAGCTAATCCTTACTTATAATTTGAGATTTTCACACTAAAAGGAGGTGGTTTGTGCAAGGAGACAAACAACTTGTGAAGTGGAGGCAGCTAAAAAGGTACGTCACCTGATGTCTTTTTGTCAAAGAATCTGGTATGGCCAAGCTAAGTTATCAGAATTTGGCACAGATCCATCTCAGTGAAAGTGCAGCAAACAGCATGGCCAAGGCCTCTTCATGGCCCCCACAAAACATGCACATAATAATTGTGTTTTGATCTGGAAGGAATGCATCCTTTCAAACCGAAATTAATGGTATACCACATGATTTCACCTCATCCCAATATATATATATATATATATATATATATATATAATATACTGATCCAGTCAGTCAACTCATGATATATTTGTCATTATTACTATATGCAATAGTGCCTTTTATCAAGAAGAAAAAAAAAAAAACTATATGCAATAATTAAATTGATTGAACTTTTAAAGAAAAAAAGAATAGTAAATTGGTGATGTTTTGAAGTCCATTATAATTTGTTCCCTTTCTCTGGCCTTTACCAGAACAGCAGTCACAGCAGTATTTCAACTTAAGTTGAAGAAAAGGAATGTCAAATCTTGTGTTTCAATCCCAACCTTATAATTTAAAAATTCTTGTGGGGTTGATAAATTAATAAAGATTTTATAAATCTTTGGAGCTGTTCATGACATGACTACTGTCTACTGATACAGCGATAGATATAGGTATGGCAGATGGTGGACCATGCATCTTAAAATAAAAATGATCCAATTATATATGACATTTTTAACGATGCTAACATGCTTAAAATATTATACATACCTTGTGCTTCAGTCCATGTATGCGGCCATGCAATTTTGGTATAAAATACCAAATTATACGGGCTTGCATGATAACAGTTGGAATAGTAAAATTAATGGTGTTCTATTTTGACTGAAAATGGTTGTTAGCAAGAGCACTTTTAAACAGTGAAAGTCAATCTTATAAAATTTACTTTTTTTTTAATATGAATTTATTGTTTTGTTTTTATTTGAGATTATCATCATCATCGTCATTATTATTAATCACGATTAAAAATATCATCATATATATAATTCATATTTTTTATTATTCCAATTAATATGTTATCCAACGGAAATTTACTCTTTTAATATAATTGCATAATTAATTTAATAGCTTTGTTTAATTACTATTTTACTTTTTTATTGTTCGAATAGAACTATGTATATATGTTTGTACTCTATATATCACATTTGTTGATTTTAATCAAAAGCAGGGTTCAAATGCACTCTATCTTTCAAATTATTTTTCTCTATTTTCAAAGTCTGAATAGTCAATTCGAACCATTAGATGCGATCTATATATTAAGATGTGCTTGGAGACCAAATTTTAAATTTTTTGAAATTTTTTTGCTATTTATTAAGCCACTTTGAAAATCGCTGATTTTACATTTTCTAGACCATTGGATCAGCGATTTTTCAAAGTGGCTTAATAAATAGGAAAAAAATTTCAAAAAAATATAAAATTTGGTCTCCAAACACATCTTAATATATAGATCGCATCTAACGGTTCGGATTGACTATTGGACTTTGAAAACGGAGAAAAAAGATAAGATATATTTGGGTGCACAAAAATTTGGATGCATTTGAACCCTCACCTTTAATCAATTCATTCATTAATTGAATGTTAAAGCGCTCATCGAACCAACTTTTTATTGTAATGAGTATGATTCTATTAGTTCCATGTGGATGGTCATGGAATGAACCAATTGTACTCACACAAGTCTATATCATCTAAAGGCGTTGCAACAAGATCTGTTCTTGTATAAATTTTATCAAGGGAAAGAACGACTAAATTTTGGAAGGTAATGTGATTGGTACAACAGCTGGGGTAGGTAGACTTTGGATTCCATAAGCATTTTAATTATAAAACAAAATCATAGTACCATTTGTTATTTGAAAGTCGCTGTCTCAATTACCTGTTTTTGTGTAAATGATGTAGATACGAAAAAGAAATGTAGCTCTTTCAGGAACAGGAATATATATATACTAGATTGATTACAACGGGTAGATTTAATAACATATGATATACATATACAGTACCAGAGTACCAACTTTTGATGATCAAATTCATTTTATTTTCTTGGTTCAAGTAACATAATAATAAAAGAGTGAGTCTATGGTACTATGCATATCACGGGTTGTTACCGTGTTACGGCTCTATATTTGAGTTTTTAAATTCTAACGGTCGATCCGAACCGTTCATCTTGTTCTCCATATTAATATGTGTTTGGAGACCAAACATTTTTTGAAATATTTTTACTATTTTTTAAGATATTTAGAAAATCACTTGATCTGAAAATTTTGAACCATCTAAAAACAGTGATTTTCAATAAATCTAAAAAAATAATAAAAAATTTTCAAAAAATGTAAAATTTGGTCTCCTAACACATATTAATATGAATAACAATATGAACGGTTTGGATCGACTGTTAGGATTTGAAAACTCAAATATAGAGCTGTAGCACGGTGCCAAATCGTAATATGCATAGTACCATAGACTCACTCATAATAAAAACAAAACAATAAAAGAGTAAGGCTTAGGTGCTATGGATAGCATAATGCCTATTTCATGCTATTGTCTCAAAATCTATCATATAAACTACAAACTTCGATGTAAGTGGTAAAATAAATTGATTATATAATGAACTTGTAGAATAATAATTTTTATTATTTTAAAAAAATTACTATTTTTTATAATTTATAAAAACTGGTAAAAAATTGTTTAAAAATAAAAGAAAATTGACAATATTTTAAACTCAAAACACTCACACAATTTGTAAATATTGAAGAGAGTGAGAGAGGATAGAATTTGTCATCATTGACCTTTAGGTCTGATGGATTTCATAACCATCCAATCTACTTTAAAATTTTTTGTATATACAAAAATTGATACAGATACACACAAATATTAAAGTGGAGCACTTCAAGCACATCGGACAGTCTTAGAGCTAGGGGTGTTCATTTTGCAGTTTTTTCAGTTTAATGGTTCAGTTCGGTTCGGTTAGTTTTTTAAAACCGAATTATAACTTTGGTTGGGTTCGGTTAAAAAATTTCAAAATCGAAATAACTGAACCGACCAAACTTTTATATAATATGAATTTGATCCAAACCGCCCCGGTTTATTTCTTAATCAATTACTTTAAATACTTTGTTTATTTCTTAATATACTTCGGTTTATTATAAATCAATTGTTTAAAATTAAAAAAATTAATATATTTCGGTTTGAACCGAACAAACCAAACAAACTGAAATAAAACTTTGATTCGGTTCGGTTCTATTTTTAAAACCGAATTATAACTTTGGTTTGCCAAGTTCAGTTCGGTTTCAACCAAACTGAACCGAACTGATGAACACCCCTACTTAGAGCTCTACGGACCTACTCTGCAGTCGGTTCTTAGATGGGATCTGTAGCTTTTGATAGGCTCATGGTCCGGGCTGGCTCTTGATATCTCGGATTAGGGCCCAAAGCCCAAAACTATTAGGTGATAAAGCCCAGCCCATAACGTGACACTTTACATAAAATTGGGCTTACCGTATTTCCAAGTAATTTTGATATTTCAACGATGCAGCAATTAAGTAAATTTTGCATAAAGCCCGAATACAGCATTGGTAATTTTGTATATATCTAAAATTCTAAAAACATCACAGAATATAAATTCATAGATATTAGATAAAGCATAAATTAACTTACAAATTCATAGAATATAGTATATTAAGATCACAAACAAAATTCATGCGAACCACACAAAAATTCATACAAATTAAGTTTGCAAACTACATTAAGTGCAATTCCATACAAATCAAAATACATCACAATGTTTCAAGATCAAATTGACGGTTGAGTTTACTCATTGGAACATAAATATCTAAGTTGTGAAGATAGACTGATAGAGTAGTGACTTCAATTTGCCATTACTCAAGATTGGCTAAATTAGCTGTACCTAGTTTCAGTAGAATATCAGTTTTAAAATATTTGGTTGCCAAATGACTAAAATTTGAAGCATTTTAGATAGAAGGTAAAGGAAAAAAGAAAATACAATTAAACAAACTTACAGAAAACTAGAGATGTGCGCCCTCGCTTTGCTTTGACAGTGAACTGTTTGCGATATTACAAGTTGTAAACAGTTATACAGAGAAAAAAAAAATGTGTAGACAGTTGAAACGATGATACAGAGATATAATAAAAGATATATGAGGAGTTGGAAGTATAAATTTACATAACAAAATTGTACATAGGCCTAAAATTCATCAGCTGTGTTTGGAAATAGCACGTTATCCCTATGTCGTGGTACTGTCATGCAAAGTTTTTCTATTTATCAATTTTAACAAATTGATTCCAAGTGTTCTTTGCATGGAGACACCGAACAAATTGTTATTTGCAATTAACAAAATATGTCCCAACTCTTCTCTCTGTTTTTTTTCACCGTGCATAAATGATAAAAATTTGAAATAGTTAGTTTGTTTTGTTTGGAGTGTGCATCATGTTCAGACATCTAACTTGATAATCATTCATATAAAATATGAGCTATATATATATATATATATATATATGCAAAGATATATTTTCCAAAACATTACCACTTTTTCTTTTGTGCTGCAATGTATAACTTCCAGTTTGTAGTCCAATGAAACCAAAATAATAAAAAAAACATATCCATGGCATATTTGAAAGATAGAATTGTACAGATACCTAATTCAATTCACAGCTGCCAGTAAATGTCATGTTGTTCCTATAAAACAATCAGGCAAAATATTGTATGGTAAAGCTCTGATGCCAGTTTGCTGGTTGCGAGATATTGTTCATTTGGTACTAAACAAATATAAAAAACAGGTTGTGCTACATGGTAAAACAAAATGATGTTACATCAATCAGCGATAGGTGTGGCAACGAGCTGGCTCATCACGAGTTGGGTCTAATTTGAACTCGTTGTTAACTGGCTTGTTCGAGTCACAATTGAGTTAATTTTAGAGGTCCGAACTAAAATCTCAACTAGAAATCATCACAAGTTGGATCGAGCTGGCAAGTTGAGTCTGACTAGATCTTCGTGGAGGCATTGTGACAATATTTCATCAGACTCATCAACCCGTGCAATTTGATCCATTAGTTCCTGATTTTTCAATTCAGATCAATTATGGATAATTGCACCAGTTGAGTGTGATGAACGCGTGTGCGTGTGCGTGTGCGTTTGCGTGTGTGTATTAATTCTTTTCTCCTCTCCTTCAGGTTGATGGAAGTCTCTGTTGACATCTTACTGGAAACGTGCCAATATTTCCTTCAGATCAAAATTGACACGTGCCAATATTACACATCTGAGTACTGTTCCCGAGTGGGGCTAGAGTGTGAGAGAGGCGGAGAGCGTATAACCCTAAGTGCATAAATCAACGGTTCAGATTGTATTAATATTAGCTCGTTACAGGGCTGAGTTGGGCCGAATCGAGCTGAGGCGCTGAGCATATAACTTTAAGAGGCTGTTGGCAATAAGAAATTTTTTTAAAGCTTTTTTTTTTTAGTTTCCTTAGCCGTTTAATTATATTGAACACTGATTTTTTTTGTACGGATCAAAATCAATTCCTTTAACTTTTTTTGTCCGAATCTTAGTCCTCTACTAAGGTCTTAAGGCACTTCTACCTCTTCTTTTAACTTTATTAGCTTTTACTCACGAATTAAGACAACTGAACATTGGTTCCTTAGCACTCTTTAAGCTCTTAATTCTTTGTTACCGAACAACCTCTAAGTGCATAAATCAACGGTTCAAATTGTATTAAAATTAGCTTGTTATAGGACCGAGCTAGACCGAATCGAGTTGAGACAAACTCGAAATTGGTCTAAACTGGACCGAGCCAACGGCTCGTTATCAGCTCGTCAAGGTTCACATGGGGCAAGTTTTTTCGGCCAGCACTAGCGGCAAACTAAAGTAAATGCATTTTTTATTAGAGAAAAGATCTTTGTCCATTGACCTTTGTCCACCATTTGTCCACAGAGCCTTATCTACTCTCGTTTAACTAAATTTAACGGACTCTACCTTCATTTTATAAATCAGATCTTTTTTCTCCCAAATCTCTCTCTCTACTTTTTTCCTCTAGCAGCTTCTCTGTCTGTCTCTCTCTCTCGAGATCTCTTCTCTTTTGCTCCGGCAATGACGGCAATAACTAACTACGTTTCCAAGTTTTAAGGCGATCGCATCTGATTTTCTTAGTCAGTGGATGCCAGTGAGTCAGCGCTAGACCAGTCAATCAACATATCAATTGTTTTTATTTTGTCCTTGCTCTACGCTCATGCTCATGCCTCATGCTCATTATTACCATATCTATTGGCTCAATTCTACGTTTCCCATTCTTTTCGTATAATTAATTTAATTTAATTATTATTACCATTATATATTTTATAATTTAAAAACTAAATAAAAAGATCGAATCTAAAGAATCAATAAAGAATTGATGCTAACTCGGTCAACAATGAAGCAAGAGGAAGAGAGGGACGAAGGGGCCCTTGACAATGACACTAACTTGCTTAGAGAAGAACGGTCTGGAGCATAATCAGGTTATTTTACAGTATTCACTTTGTAGTTTTATAGTATACAAGATTCAATTTTACAGTATTCACTTTGTAGTTTTATAGTATACAAGATTCAATTTTACTGTATTCAAGATTCAACCCAGTGAACATATTTTGTTTGTGGTGAATAGATTTTTTGTGTGGTGAACAGATTTTTGTTGAACAGCTGATGGATGTATGTATAGATTTAGAAATTTTACAGTATAGATGGTATTATTTTATAGTTTATATTTTGAAATTTTACAGTATACATGATTATTTGTAGGTTGTAGTTTAAGCTGAAATGTAGCATTTTTTTACATTTTATCTTACAGTATACATGGTATTATTTTATGGTTTAGATTTATAAATTTTACAGTATACGAGATTCAATTTTACAGTATATAAGATTTAATTGAAAATTTTACTGTATACAAGATTCAATTTTACAGTATACAAGATTCAATCGAAAATTTTACTGTATACAAGATTCAATTTTACAGTATACAAGATTCAACCCAGTGCAGACGCTAATAACAAACTCTAACTGCCAATAACCGCTAATAATTAACTCTAACTGTCAAAAACTTTCTATAATTGCAATTTTCAAAAATACAGTTTGAAAGTACATTTCTTTTCTCATTGCAATCTTTTTATAATTATCATGGGACCACTTCAAATAGTTGCTGAATATTTTGTGATTAATTGATATATTTTATGTGATATATTGCATAATTATACAGTATGTAAAAGTAATTTTACAGTATTCGCGCAAGTCAAAACTGTGAACAAATGGTAAATAAAAAACTGTGAATAATTAGACGCTTCTTTTTTATTATCCTCGTTCTGAACTAGTTACAAAGAAATTTTGACTGTTAACGATGGTAAAGCATATTTATTATAGTGGGGCAAAACCAAAAAAAAAATGCATTCTTAATCATATCCATTGTATATTATAAAGTTGCATAAAAACTATGATTTTTCATTAGAGCCAAGCACAAATTTACAAATACACGCAGCTTTTTTTTTCCTGAATAATTCATGAACTATTCATGTTTTCCTTCACAAAACAATGGTTGCTTGATGTTTTGACAACAATGCGACATTGCATTTATAGTCCAAAGCACAAAAAAAAAACACCAAGATATAAAAACCAGTTAACTAAACAATGTTACATATTTCTAGAATCCTGAATAATTGACTAATGAAGAATACGACCTGTTCTCATCATTTGCATTACTCTTTGCCACCTCAACTTTTTTTCTACCTGAATTATTAGAACTTTTACAAATGGATGCATCCATTCCGATGATCGTGTAAAATTCCAACCTCTTATCCTTTGCCATCTCCAAATCTCCATCCCAAGAAGTCTCTATTATGAGTTGAATCGCTCTTTCCTTGCTGCCATCTTTGCACATTGTTTCACCTATCTCTTCCAGCACAACATAGACCTTATCTGCAGCAATCTTTCGGATCTGTATATATATATATTGGACAAAACAGAATGATTTAAAAACATATTGATATTATATTTGAAACATTTTTTTTATTTTCTTGTCTTCATTTTCATTGTTTCATAATTCTAATATTTAATTTATGCTCTACATTTTATTTTAGTGAATACATCGTCCATAAAAATGTATTATTATCATATTTTATTTTTTTCATTTTTATAGACTATTTTAATTTAGTTTTGTTTACTATTGTAGTTTACAATTAATTTTATCAGGTTTTCTTATTAGTTTTGCATGATGCATTTTATTATATTAGTGGATTATATTAGTGAAATCTTTAATTTAATCATAATTATAAACATAGACCTTATCTGCTGCAATCTTTTGGATCTGTATATTGGAGGAAACAGAATGATTTATAAATAAATAACTTGGCGGATACTTTGTGGTTAAATGGTATACTACCATGAAGATTTTATCTATAACACAAAAAAATGAACCACTCATACCATCTTTTTCAGCAATTTTGATTTATACCAAGACCACTAAATTATTCGGCGGTAGAAGTCTGTGTTATTATTTAAAAAAAAAAAATCGCTTTCTCATAACTCAGGTTTCAACCACTGAAAAATTCAGCAGTCCTGGTATAAAAATTGAAATTTGCTGAAAAAGATGGTATGGGAGAAATTTTCTTTTTTTGTGTGTTACCGATAAAAAAATAAGCTTGGAAAGAGCACACATACAGTACTGTTTTCCTGGGGAGGGTAGGTTCTCCAACAGGGTAGCCTTAGGTTAATCTATGGCCAGGAAAGAGTACTTGCACCAGAAAAAAAAAAAATATATATATATATATATATATATATATTTCAACCTCAGTTAAACCCTAAAAATCACAAATAAGGGGCCAAAAGGGCGATATGCATTTTGTACACGTACTATACCATCAGTTGATATTCCATGAATTTTACCTTGGGGTAACGATGGCCAAGAAAGAAGACAAGGGAAGAGAATGCACGCAAGTTAGTTTCTGCTGTATGAGATGAAATGCACTCGAGAATTGAAAGCCCGGTACTCAACTTAGTGAAGTCCTTTGATGCCTTCAACTCAACCGAAAGAGAATCCAAAAGAGTGGTGAATAAGTCCACGGTTTTTCCCTGTTCATATGTCAACTTTCATTGTAAATAAAAGCTGAAAAGTATACTAATTGGAGATTGATTAAGTTTATGTAGGCTTGCTCAAACTCAAGTTCGAAACTCAAAACTTAATTTAGTAGTAATCTATTATAGATCAGGTTATAGTAGATATTATTTCGAACGGTCATTTAGAGTGCATTTCTAAAAGCAATCTAATTTATGAGTAAACTGACCTCCATATTTAAGAAGAACCTTTTACTGAGTAGTACGTCAATAGTCTGGAAGGGGTAAAAAAAAGGTTAGAAAATGAAGCTCCATAGAAGTATTCAGAAAATAATAAGCATAAAACTAAAAAGGGCAAAAACGCAACCGTGCTAAAGATTAAACCAAAAATTAGTATCCAATGCAAACTAAAGTTGTGATGCTATGACACCAGAAACTTGACAGAGGTGTCAGATAAGATGCTTAGGACACATTGACCAAAAATTTCAGAAGGAAGACTGTAGATTATCACATTTATATGTATGATAATTTATCAAAATTATGATATTTCGAATTAAATTGATTTGAAATCATAAGCACGGAAGAAAAATGTATAAAAGGGTAATACCATGCAATCCGTTTTATAAGCAAGTGAACGGAACTCTTACAGAAAAGTTTCAGGTGTGGACAGACATCAGAAGAAAGATAATAACTTCAGCAATCAAACATTATGGAGAATCTTTTGTTTTTTATTGGGTATACTATAGTATACAATATACATCATAACTTTCTTTCACCAGTTGAAAAAGGATACACACCTTGTATGCCGGTACAATAACTCTGTCGCACTTCTTATACTGTTGGAGAAGCCAGACAAAATCATTACTCAAATTATATTCCTTATTCTTTCCTGCATCACCTTCACTAGAGGCTCTTAGATACTCTATCAATGCCTCTAGTGACACCTTTCTTAAAGATTCTTGCAATCCTCCAGTTGAGATCACAAGCCCAGAAAGTACATAGTAGCTGTAGGCGGTAATCAAGAGAAGTTTAACTAACCTTGGATAAGAAACCGTTGATACCTGATAAGAGGTAGTTCACAAATAACAATAATTTGCAATCAAAACTTTAAATAATAATACAGTATCATTCCAGGTAACTGATACAAGTCCCTAAATAGAACAATGACAGATTAGGCTTAAGATGTACCAAATCATAATCCATTAGTAGTTTCTAACTTAAAATTATGAGTGAGGCTATGGTACTATGCATAGCGCAGATTGGTCCATACTATGGATCAACATCTTCATTTTTAAAGTTCAGATAGTCGATCTTAACAGTTCAACACGATCCCATATGAAAATGTACTTGCAGACTAAATTTTACATTTTTTTTATTTTTTATTTTTTTACTGCTTCTATAGATAAATAGAAAATCACTACTTTTGAATGGCCTAGAATTTTTAGATCAAGTGATTTTCTACCTATCTACAAGTACATTTATCATGTTGAACGGTTCAGATCAAGTGTTTGGACTTTGAAAAAGGAGATATTGATCCATAGTACAGACCAATCTGCGCTATGCATAGTACCATAGCCTCACTCCTTAAAATTATTACAGAAAAGAATCTTACACTCCACTCCAGCTCTTGATCATTAGGAAAAATTTCCTCCAAGATGTCCCTATGGGGAATAAAATTGACATGAAGATTTCGGCTGTATAGAATCCTTTTTAAAGTTTTTGCAGCTATATCCCTCATCTTGTCTATTTTCTCAACAGCTTGTTTCAAAATTCCTCCAACAAGTTTATTGGCAATGCCAGAATCAAATAGAGTTTCATCAGAGTCTTTCTTGCAGAGGATGTATGTGCACCTCTCTAAGGCATCCATGGCTGCTTCACGGACCCACGAGCCGACGTCTCCTCTATTGTCAACTGCATAGTCGTCAAGTGCTTTGAAAAGCGTGACCATGACTTTATCCTTTATAAGCAAGTAAAGAGTGTTGCTGTCAACTTTCCATTCCTCTGTGGAGATGGTTGTTAATGTTTCGCAAACTGAGATTAATCCCTTCACAGCTTGGACACGTGCTTCAGCATCTGGATCATCTGGTTTGTTCTACATTCACAAAAAATGGAAATAATCATATATAATTAAATGAGATAAGATATAAAATTGTCTTTCAGTTCAAACCTAAAAATTTAGAGTGAGGCTATGGTACTATGCATAGCGCATATTGGTCCGTACTATGGATCAATAATTTCATTTTTAAAGTCCAAACAGTTGATCTGAACCGCTTAACATGATCTCCATATGAAAATATACTTTTAGATCAAAATTTACATTTTTTTTCGAATTTTTTTACTATTTTTTTAGATAGGTAGAAATTACTTGATCTAAAGATTCTAGACCATTTAAAAGTACTGACTTTCTACCTATTAAAAAAATTCTAAAAAAAATATAAAGTTAGTTTGCTAGTACATTTTCATATAGATGAACTGTTTGGACTTTAAAAATGCAGATATTGATCCTAGTACAGACAAATCTGCTATGCATAGTACCATAGCCTCACTCGGAAATTTATTCTAGTTCAAAGCTAAAGGAAGACAATTCTGTACAAAAAATTTGAAAACCAAGAAAAAGTAAAGTTGTCACTGCATACTTACCTCACCAGTGCAGGAGGTAGATAGCTTTGTAATTACAATATTCCAGGAAACAGCCAAGAATTTGTAGGGTAGTATACCGAGAGCAAGAGCGGCACCTCTTCTTGCTGATACATTTAAGTCATCTAAGAGCTTAACATAATTTGCAATAATGTCTTCGATGGACTTGTCACTAGAAGAAGCTAGATAGGTCGGGATGAAATGCTTCAATGCATCCACAGCTGCACACTGAGAAATCAGTTAATAATGCTCGTTAGGTTTAGCAACCTGTACAGAAATATTTTGTATTGGCTACTATGAATGTTGTTCGTCATATGCTATTATAGAGTTTGCATGGCTATTCAAAAAATATTGCACACCCCTGCTCTATTTTATTTAATTACTGAAAGTGAATAATCTATCTGAAGGACTTTGGGGAAAGACGAGTATTCAACTATCAAGTAAATATCCTGGGTTCTACATACCTGAATTTGGGCATTAGGATGCTTGAGATTCTCATTTAATGTGTCTAGTAAACTCTTCTTTATCTTCTCATTTAATGGTATCTTCGAAAGTGACATGCACTCAATGAATCTAGAAACAGCTGCACGCATGATTTCTCCTCCCTTTCCACGATAGAGGCGAGCTTTCTCTATTGCAGGGACAATGCCTGATAATGCCTTTTGAATATCTGTTAAAAAGTGTACACTATATCAACAAAAACAATATAATGTCCAAGGCATAGCTTATATTAACAACAAACATATTTGACAATAATTACAAAACACACAACAGTTCTAAAAATCAAAATATTAAAATTTTGATATGTCCTCTGACATTTAGATAGGCCGTGTATTAGATTTTTTGTGCAATTTTAATAAAGATTGATCATCCATAGAACAGTTTGAAAAATTAACGCTTCAGTTTTATTGACATTTGATTCTCAAACTGCAGCAAAGTTGATACATGATCTATCTATATAATAAATAATGCTTCTATAATTTTTTTAGCATTTATTTTGGAAAATTGCAACATCATTGTCATGTTTGTGAAATAACAGTAGTTGTCCATGTATCCTTTCCAATGTCGAAATCTGTTTCCCTTGCAGTTTGTGGTTTTCTCTATGATTTGTGTTTCTGCATTTTTCCAATTAAACTCACCATATTCAATAAATCAACTATGCATTCTGTTCAAGGGGTCAAATCAGAATTAATTAAATTTGATTACCAAAAAAATCTGTAAATTTCCAGTAGGTTGTACTTGTACAGGTCTGGTAATGTTCGATTCATATTGAAAATTCAATTCCCATTACCTGGTATACAATCAAAGAAAAAGAAGGAAAAAGGAAAATAAACATCTCAGAAATTTTACGAACTGGAAGGAAAAACAAAGCCAAGGTGATGCAAGGTCATAGTAAGTTCTCCAGCTGCTAGAGTGGCACCATGACGAGTGCAAAGGTCTGATGACAGTGTTAAGGGAATAATTTTCTCAAGTACATATCCTGCAAAATAGTCAGGATCATATTTTGCAAGAGCTGAAATAGCCTCTGCTGCCAGCTCTCTCAGGCCTTTTTCCTGAAAAGGGAAATAACAACTTGAGTAGCTCATATAGAAATGTCATTAGCAAGTGCATGCATACACTATCTGAAGTCTGGACCAGTTGGTGCCAGTAGTCTCATTATGCATTTTTCTGCTTCTCTTGTTGTGTTTCATTCAGGTGTTAGGGTTTTGTGCTCACATATTGCACTGCTGCTTTTGTTTTGTTTTATTCAAATTTGTAGATGAGCAGCTTTACTAACCTCTCTGTACACTATATTGCCATTGCTTTGGTAGAAACCAAAAGGTAATGGCATTTAAAAATGGAACAGTAACCCTCGGACAGTACAGATTTCAAGAAAGCCGGATACCAAAAGTACCCAGTAGTTTAATCAAACAAGCATGCATATGGGAGAGAGAGAAAAGTACCCAGTGGTTTATCTTACTGCTCAAAAGTTCCTCCACAAAAGGATAGAGGTACACTCTATACTCGGCAATAGAAACCGCCACATTCAGGTAAGAGTTTGACCGTGAAGAAAGTGCAAAGTAATCAGCCAAATTAACAATGTCGATTCCATTAGGAAATTCTCCCTGCCTCCCTACATTCTCTTGAAATGCAGCTGAGGCGGCTCTTCTGCAATTTACCTAAATCACCAGCACCAAACACAAACAGTATAATATTCTTTAGTTGATGTTCACGAGATCCAATTTATTTTTTAAACTCGCTCTTGTTTTCCTTGTGATGTCAAGGAGACGGTACCAGTTTTAGGTACAATGCAAACAGAGGGAGATTTGACTATCACAATCAGGTCTGGACAAGAAATAGAAGATGAAGTTTTAGAAGACTTATGAAGTTTAGTCGAGATATTATTTTACTTCATGTTTTAGACTTTACTGTGGAACTTTATGTAGTATATATGATTTTTGGTTATTTAAAAAGTAGTCTAGGAGTATTATCTTTTTTTTTTTATGTAGAGCCTTTTATATTTCATCAATAGAAATCACTGAGGGATGACCTCACTTTTATCAAAAAAAAAATGTTCGCGAGATCCAAATAAGAAGAAGTCACCGGAGATAAACTTGTAAAAATAATCACCTCTCGGTCATAACAAGCGACTCTTAGAAGGTGAGGACCTAGCTGCTCTAAAACTCCTTTCATATCTTTGTTGGAATAAGCTCGACCAAATGCCCAGCACACATATGCAGCTGCATCCCTTACGTGGGACCCAATACTGTGTGGGCCCCTCCTTACATCATAGTGCAATGCCTGAGAAATAACCGGAACTACTTGTGGAAAACTGACAGGAAGTAGCACACCTCTTCGAGCCAGTTCAGCCAATGCCAAGCAGCCTCCATGCCACGACCCATCTCCCTTTTGAATACAGCACATTACAGAAGTTTAATGACTAAACTTATCCTCTACATTTATTATAAAAATCTGTACCACCAGGTACCAGTGAATTGCTGGTCATTGATAGTTCCTGGTACAGGGCAATTCTCAGATTACAGGGAGCATCATATCATCAGGTTTGTACTGATATGGAACTGTACTTTTTGCTCGTAACCTCATTTAAGGGCCAATCTTTCTGAACTGAACACAAAGGAACAAAAAAGGAACTTAACAAATTTACTATTCCATCAAGTCAAGTTTTAAAATGACAATACAATACCAAATCCCTTGTAGAACTTGTTATAATTTCTAATACCAAATTATGTATTATTTTTTACAGAAAAAGGAACAAAAATCAGAAGTACTGACCTCACCAGTGGAAAAGAGATGCAAAACGGAGGAGAGAACTTCCTCCGAGAGAGATGATGTTAGACGTGCAGTTATCCGGCCAACACCTTTTGCAGCAGACCATCTCACAATTGTATCCTGTAAAAGAATTGTATTGAGGTTTCATATTAAATAAAATTAAAGAGTCTGTTGTTTACCATCAAAGAACAAACTTTGTTATTATATTTGATCTGTGACATAGTGCAAACTATCCTATGCAAAACCACTATTAACTCGATCAAAATATAAGAGTATTCACTTAAGAAACCATTTAGAATAAGAAAACTGCATGAGAAATGTGTTAAATTTCAATTTTATTTGTATCGCTGTATCACTGTATCACTGGTGGCTGCAATATTCTTTGGAAAAAACAATGATGCAAACACTATACATACAAGCATTTTTTTTGCAACTCTCATGCAATAAGAGTTTTCAGGTAAATTAATAATTGACTCTCTCGCTCCACCTTTTTCCAAATATTAATAATAGATGGAACCATAGGCCTAGCACGGATGGTAATAGGCATTGCTTCTCTACGGAGAGACACAGGTTCAATTACCGCAAAATACATCCAAAAGGAAAAGGATGCTTGGGTCAACATGACTCTTATTTAAAAAAAAAAATGGTTGTTCCAATGAACTAACCAATTATTAGAGAAAGGAAGATAAAGAAATTATGATGGCCTTTTCAAATCAAAGCATGCATATATCATGCCTTTCTAGATCTTCAGCACAAAAATATTTTAGCAATACGCACCGAGTCTCTCAGACCAGTTAAAAGCAAGTCAATTATCTCCTCTACTGTTTCTGGTATATCCATATCCTCCTCTTCTTCTTGGAAAGAATTAGCACTCGTAGTTCCATAAATCGGATTATATTGTTGCTCGATATTACAAGAATTCACTTCTCCGGCACCATTTAGTGAAAGATTGGTTTGCAAAGAGCTGCTTTTTGACTGCACGAGAAAAGCTGTTTAGATCACCAGATTGAAGAAAAGAAGAAGTGCACAAATGCCAGATACAAAGAAGTACCTAATCCATATAATAGAGTAATAGCCTTGACTAGGTTCATTTTGATCCAAAGTAACATGGTATCAGATCTATTTTTTAAGTCAAAACTATACTCACAACAAAGAGCTTAGCATTATGGTAATATAAATCAAGTTCCGCATATTTCCAATCTCCAACTACAATAGATAAAGAAACTCAGTTGCATTAACTAATGTCGGTAGTACCAGCCTGGTACATAAAATGAAAAAAGGTACTTAATAATGTTCCAGGCTTAAAGAACTTGATGTTGATTCCAGTAATTAGTAGAAGAGTTGAGAAAATAAGTGAACCTTGTATTGCCAAGAAGGAGCACGAGGAGGCAAGCAAAGTAGACCGAGACGCTGTGACAGTTTGACCGAAAGTTTTCTAAGCAATGGGCTTTGGTTTGCAATGCTGGACTTCATTAGGAAAGAAATATCACTCCAAATGGTAGAAACCGCATCAAACAGATCTTTTCGAACCCCAACCTGCACCAAAAATGTAAATTATTAACTAACAAAATTTAACCATTCACTCTTAGTGCTGGACATGATATTTCAGTTATGTTGGTAAAAGTATTCTAATGAAAGACACAAAGAAACACAATCTGAAGATGAAATTATAAACAAGAAAGAAAAAAAATGCAAAAAAATGTTAAACATAGCATTTTTGGTGAGAGCTGGAAGAGAAATGCAATAGATTATGGTGACTGATACTAATAGACAGTGTTGCTGAACACAAGTGGCAAAGCATCTTGCCACTGTACCAATGTCAGTACTCTTTCACTATATTTTTTGCACAGTGAAATTTTTAAGCATCACAGCATAAAACAGTACAATTAAAGAGAGATCATTTTTGGCAAGACCCGGTGCAAAATATTATTATAGTGGCCGGTACTAACTACTAACAGACAGTCATGCAAAACCTAAGCAGTAAAGCATCTAGCAACTGCAATACCACTGTTAGTACCTTTTCATTGTATATTTTGCACAGTAAAACTTTTATGCATCACAAGCCCAAACTATACAATTAAACAATATAACACAGACAGAATCACATCAAATTTGATCAATATACCTTGAAAATAGATGCTAAAGCTTCTAACAAACCAATTGACCTGAAGTGGTACTGAAAGTCATCTTTCACAGCTACGAGGACTTCATGCGCCCACTCCATAAAACTGTATCCATATAATGTTAATAACCAAATGCAGATATTAGCAGCAAAACTAGTAAATCATATTGCCAATATACAAGTTTGCTCAAATTGTTGTTTTTCATAAGCCCATTATGACTTGAAAAAGAAACTATCATGCTAATGATATATGAGAAAGTGATTAAGTGGAACCTTTTAAATGCATTTGCCATATCAGGACGGGTCAACAGCTTAGCAAGAAGCAACCCAGAAAACCTCCTCATGGGACCCGAACTTGCAAGATAATCCTTTGATATCTCCACTATTTTTTCCACCAGAGGCACTGCCTCAACAGCCCCCTCCTCATCACCTCCAATACTACTGTCTACTGTTGATATATCAAACGGGATGAGAACAAGTATATACAGCCATAAAAGCACCACACACTTGGTCTCCATTTCTCCAGTACTCTCCTGCCTTAGAGATGTACCTGAAACAGTTTTGTGGCCCTTTTGTAACAGAGAAACTGCAAACTCTAGGTCTGACACCTGGTGTGGGAAGAAACGAACCACGCTTTTGTATCCACAAACATTGACCAAGGTGTAGATTATAATGCATAGGGGCTGGATTATGGCAAGGAGTTGGTCGGTTTGGTCAAGGAGCTCAATGGATCGAGATCGAACTATAGACATTATAGGGGAGATTATAGCCTCTAAGTAAGGCTCGAGTAGTTGACCTTCCTGTTGGTACTTGTCCATCTACAATAGAGAGAAAATCCCTGAAAGTTGCGCTTACCAATAACTTCTAATGAGTTAAAATGTGTTGTCACAGAAGACAAAAGGGGGGATTCATATTGTCTGCAGTAACTCAAAACTGCACAATAAATCCGACCGTCCAATCCGTATTGGCACGAGTATTAAAGGGGATCCGTGCATTACAGGCATGGATCGGATTGGCCCGGATACTGATCGGACGGTCGAGATTCTAAACCCTAAATCTGAGTTACTGCAGAGGATATGAAAAGAGAAAACTTCTTATACCTTTTTTTTTTTTTTTTTCTTTTAATTTGGGATTTCATTTCCCTTTTCCATCGTTTTTCTCAACCAGAGTGCATTAGAGAAGAACATAATGTAAATTTCTCTTTGATTCGTGACTGACAGCTGATATGCATTCAGATAGATTCAACACTTGGAACGTAGATACTGGAAAAAAAAAATATTCTGGTTCAAACTCATACATACATTGATTATAGTACCGCTACTTTTCAACCACAGTTACTATTTGGTTAGAAAGGGGAGAGAGAGAGCATACAATCGATCGGATCCTGTTGACATCAGAGAGGTTGGTTACGCCATTTTGAGAGACAATGTCTCCGAGAATTCTCTTCACATCCTCCCATTCCTGCAAGAAGTACCGACGAAGCACGCTCTCCTTCGACTCCTCCAGTTCCTCCTCTATCTTCGGATCCGGCGGTTGGTAATTGCCGGAAGAACCGACGTCGTCGGATCCGACGGCTGTAGATTGGTTCTTCATTGCTGCTGTGGATGGGTTCCAAATCTTTTGCTGAGGCTTACTGTGTTGGAACTTGGAAGAGCACGGCGGAGTGGTGGGCTTTGAAGAATTCGGACCCCCAGGTACCTGAGGTACAATAAGTAAATCAACACGGTTATTTTAACTTTACACGAATCTCAAAGAAAACCCCCATGGTTTCTGTAGGCACCGGATTGTGTTTTACCCGGATGTAATTAATTTGGACCGTTCATTTATTTATATTGCATCTCAGGTACCTGGGGGATACGGACTCGGTTTTTGAAAGGACTCCTAACGACAGTGCGAACTGCGAACGGATCTAAATTTTGTTGGTTACGGATCCCCTAAAGTAACTAAATTTTGAGATTGGATCTGGACCGTTTGATCATAATCGGGACCAATCTGATCCAATTTAGAAGACACGGACCCCCTTAATAGGCGTGCGTATTCTGCTCGGACAGTCCGGATCTAAAGGCAAAGTTTGAGTTACTTTAGAGGATTTGTATTCAATGTTGTTACCTGATCACTTTTAAAAGATTTTGGAGTCCGAAATTTTTTTTTTTTTTTAAAAGAAAGCTAAAATATCATCAAAACTGAACACAAAATACATAGAAAACATCCGGCCGATCAAAGTATGATCCAAGAATGGTAATTGAGTTCCTAATCTAAATAGTGTCTTTCTTAAATAAAAGGGAAATTTTTTATTGTGCCACGTAAACTTTTAAAATAATCAGTTTTATTTATTAAAATCATCGGGATATTTAATGTTCTCGTAAAAACTTAATTTTCTTTTTGTTTACCCCTTTTTAGTAATTTAATAGCTAATTTTTCAATCTCGATTTTAAAAATCTTTAACAAAAATATTTCTATTTTGAAAATTTGACAGTGTTATGTATATGCGCTTTTTTTTTTACCTTCTACATTCACAAGTTATTTCGAACCAGGGAGGGACAAGAAAATAACGTATCAGATTTGAAAAATTAATCAGATTCAAATTCATTAGCTAATTGGGTACTAGATAAAAAATGATGCTCTAATTTCTAATTTTCAATGATCTGATTTCTAATTGCTAATATTCTGACTTCTAATCCTAATTACCAATTAGAATTCAAAAAATATATATCGTAATTTTAACTCTAAATTTAATATTAGTTACAAACAAAAAGTCCAGAAGGGGACAAATAAAGGTCCAAAAAGAGATAAAGTCGGTCTGAACTTATAAATTTGTATAAAATTTTAAAATCCAAAGAGAAGCAGTTGATCTCTGGAGGCCACAAATTGAATTGGAGGCCCCCAAAAATCCAAAAATACATTATAATATATTGATTTAGGTTTTTGAGGAGCCTCCAATTAGAGGTGCTATCGGGTCGGGTCGGGTCCGGATACTATTATATTTAGACCCGTACCCTAAAAGTGTTCGGGTCCAAATTTCGATCCATACACTTATATGTTTCAATTCAGGTAGGGTCCAGATCTAGGTACTTATCTACCCTTAGATATTTCGAGTCCAGTCTTTCGGTTATGGGTAGATATATACCCATAACTTGTTTGTAGATTATCGGGTCCGGTTCGGATACGGGGCGGTTCCGAATCCGGAGCAGGTATATGTCACAAAAAAATCAAGAGAATTGAGAGAAAATAACTTTTCAAAAAAAAAATTTGAAGAAGAGATATAATTTTTGAAAAGTAAAATATTAGAGATGACGAATACTGAAGAAGAGAAATAATTTTTAAAAAGTAAAATATTAGAGATGACGATTTCATTTTCTATGGTTCAAAAAGTCTATGAATGAAATACTAATAATTTGTAGAAATGACATATCAATGATAACAATAAATTTTCATTATTATGCAGAGGATATCAAGGCAAATATTGAAGGATATATCCATAGTAATAAATTTTATTTAAAAAATTAATGCATATAAATATAGCGAATACGTCAATGCATTCTATTTTCTCATATTAAAGAAAGTACTGAGCTCACCACAGCTTATGCAAAAATTAATATGCAAAGTTATATTTTTATATATTAATAGTTATTAATATATTTTTTATCGGATATTTATACGGGTATCGGGTCGGGTTCGGTTATGGATCGGATAATTAAATGAAACCCATATTCTACCCATTACAGTATCGGTTCGAATTCGAATCTGGGTCGGATATTAAATTATTAATTTTGTAACCATACCCATAATTTAACCGGTTATATTTTTTAAACCATACCATATCCAAATTAATCGGATCCGGGTCGGTTCCGGGTTGGTTCCGGGTTGGATCCAGTTCGGTTTCAGATCAGATCCGGATAATCAAGTAAAAGTAGCACCTCTACCTCCAATTTAATGCAAAATATATATGTGCCATAGAGAGATACTTCTTTACCCAAATTTTGCATCATGCAAAATGGAAGGTTGAGGCGCCAACTACATGTACATTGTTTTCTTTCATCATAATTTATCCATGATCAAACTCTATATATTTAGGAAATGGAAGGTAAATGCATTCAGGCCGCATTTTTGCTAATAAATAAAAATGAAATAGCGGCGTAACCAATTGAAATGTGGAATTATTGGTGTTCATGGGCTCATGCAAAACATTTAAATTTGGTGAACGCCAACCTTTTTTAAATGAAAAAAACCGGTTGAATATATGGGCTTTTGTTCAGGGCCCAGTATTCACTGAAGTTAAAGGCCAGGTTCTTGCATATTTTAATTATTGGAGTAAGTTGATGTCTAATTTTTGTACCTATATTTTTAAAACTTTAATATATAACTTAAAATTAAAACTCAAATATCAAACCAAAAATGTTAGATAAGATTGACATCATTTTTCTATGTATATATAAATGATTATGAGACCTAACTTTATTTCAATTGTTACCAAGAGCTTGCAAAAATATATTCATCTGATAAATTCTGGCTATTGATTTTTTAGTTATTGATTTATATAAAACTAAATTTAAATGTGGTAATTTTTTATATGCATGTAAAGAAAAAAAAACATATCACATTTAATAGTTTTATTTTAATATACAAATTTTAAAAAATTTGTCCTTAAAAAAAATAAAAAAACAGAGACATGTTGAATACAAAATAATAAAGATATTTGAACTCTCTCCTCTTTATTCATTGATAGTATTATAACAATGAGTCAAGCATACAAGCACATTGCCAATCAAAAAATAATTATTCGATAAATGCTCAATGAGAACCTCTTAACAATTCATAAATGATAATAATCACTAGAAGAAGAGAGCCATACGTATCGGTTCGTTAGGAAACATGTCTAGATGTCTTTGTATCCATGAAAAAGCCAAGCATGAGAAGAAGAGAGCTATACGTAGCCGAAGACAACTTGCCGGCAATTTCGCAAAAATCACCAACTATAGTTGGGTTTATTCGGTTTCCGGCAAGTCATCCTTGGCTACATTCAACTCGCTACCTCTTCACGCATGGCAATCTATAGCTTTTGTTTTCTTCTTCTTCGATCTTCTTATTTCCATAAGTTGATGATATATCTGTGGTAAGGTGGTGTGATCTAGTAGGTAGTGGAAGAAAGAATAATATAGAGATCCTCTAATATATATATATATATATATATGGTTCTTTCTTATATAATAATTTCTTTATATATAGGTTTGTTAGGTCAGATGGAATTTCTCTTTCTTTTTTAAATTTATTTTAAGCTTTTGTTCCCTGCAGGCCATTAAATGCTTAGCCAGTTAGCCTAACATAATTAATTATTTTTGGTACATATGATAGGAAACAAGTACAGATATATATAATCATTTTATCCTTGGCCAACGTATGATAGACAACACACACATATATATTTATATCTATGATCATGTAGGGAAGGACAGTGACGACTCAGTGAGGAGAGGATATATATGAGTGGGGTTAAAATGCACCCTTCTTTTTGTGCTCCAAACGTGCATTCTCTTTTCGTTTCTTTATTTTTAAAGTTCAAATAGTTGATTTGAATCTACCAACATGTTCTACATATTAAAATGTGCTTGGAGACCAAATTTTACATTTTTTGGAAATTTTTTACTAATTTTTCAGAATTTTTTATTAAACTAAACAATAATAAAAAATTCAGCACAGTGATGATTTTCAAAAATTCTGAAAAAATAGTAAAAAATTTTCAAAAAATATAAAATTTGGTCTCCAAACACATTTTAATATGTAGAACACGTTGGTAGATTCAAATCAACTATTTGAATTTTAAAAGTGAAGAAACGAGGGAAGGGTGCACGTTTGGAGCACAAAAAGGAGGATGCATTTTAACTCCACTCGATATATATATATATATATATAGGGAGAGAGAGAGATAGAGGAGGGATCCACTTACAACAACTTGAAAGTTACAATATTTTACAACATTGTTTTTTTTCATTTTCAAAGTCCAAATCGTCGATCCAAACCGTTAGATATTCAATCTATATAAAAATGTGCTTGGAGACCAAATTTTACAGTTTTTGGAATTTTTTGTTATTTATTAAGATGGGTACAAAATCACTGTATTTATTAAAATTCTGCACCATTAAAAAACAGCGATTTTGTACCCATCTTAATACATAGCAAAAAAATTCCAAAAAATGTAAAATTTGGTCTCTAAGCACGTTTTTATATAGATTGAATATATAACGGTTTGGATCGACGATTTGGACTTTGAAAATGAAAAAAAAAAAAAAACCGATGTTGTAAGATGTTGTAACTTTCAAGTTGTTGTAAGTGGATCCCTCCTCATATATATAGAGAGAGAGAGATGGGCTATGGTGCATTGCAATGCATGGAGGGGTTTGTGCATTGGATCATAAATCTAAAATTCAAAATCCAAATGGCCAATCCAAACTGTTCATCTTGTTCTCCATATTAATATGTGCTTGGAGACCAAATTTTATATTTTTCTAAATTTTTTTACTATTTATTAAGTATTTTACAAAATTGTTGATCCAACGGTGGCTGCTGATTTTACTATTTTGTTAAGCTACCGTTGGATCAACAATTTTGTAAAATACTTAATAAATAGTAAAAAAATTCAGAAAAATGTAAAATTTGGTGTCCAAGCACATATTAACATGGAGAACAAGCTGAACGGTTTGGATTGGTCATTTAGATTTTGCATTTTAAATTTATAGTTCAATGCACAAATCTCTCCATGCATTACAATGCACCATACCCCATCTCTCTCTCTATATATATGAAATAATGGAAGCTGGTTAGTCAACAATTGCAAGCCGCATTAATAAGTTATTTGCTAATAAATCCAAAGGAAATAGCGGCGATGCGCTACTAACTTCACTATACCTGGCTACTTTACAACGACCCTAAAATAATCTAAATATTCTCGTGCTGCAAATTTGCTTGGGGATATGTATTTTTTGTTATATTATTAATTACTCCAACACTTGTATTATTACAAATTTAGTAGAAAAACAAATGCATGGTTACACATTCATTCTCTCAACCATCATGAATTTACAACAAATTTAACTAGTTATTTAATTAAATTTTAAAAGATCGACACTCCACATTCCATAACATCCATTATAAATTTCAGTGTTCTAAATAGCTTGTTATAGCAATGTACATAATAGCAGCGCTATAGCGTTTTCGGACCTTGAACGCAACGCTATGGGATAAAAGTCCGCTATTTCAGCTACGACCGATATAGCGGTAATAGCGGTCTGCTATCTGCGCTACACGCTATGCTACATAGACTTTTATATAAAGACTCAAACTAAAAATTAATTTTAAAGATCAACTTTTTCAAGGTCCATATTGATTTTTCTTTTAAATAAAAAAATATAGATAGTTTATTTCATGATGCCTGTGTTTTTTTATTAGAAAAAAATTGTAGTTTATGTCATGATGCTTAAGTTATTTTGAATTGAAAAAGATAGATAGTTTATGATATTATTAGAGATATTTTGAATAACAATTCGGAGTTTGTACTGGTTCAATATGAATATTCTAATGCCTTAATCAATTGTGTGTTATTTATTATTTTATGAGACTTTAGATAATGTTGATAATTAGTAAAAATAAAACACACACACACATATATATATATATTTTAAATAAAAAAACGCTATGTAGGATAGCTTTCGTTATAGCTATGCTATTTGTTTTAGTCTTTCTACTATGATGCGATAATTGCTACTTAAAACCTTGATAAATTCAAATATATTGGGACCTATTGGAGACTGTATAGACTAGTCAAATATATTAAAATAATCTAATACGCCATGTGTCAAATATATTAAAATAATTTGATACGCCACGTACATGGCATATCATATGCGTCTCGGAAGCGTATCAGTATCTAATACAGATCCGATACTGATACAGAACCATATATAAAGTATAGGAATAACATATATAGATTAGAAGTCAGAGAAGAACAAAAAAAATAAAGTGATCGAAAAAATATGGATGTAAGTTGGGGGTTATTAGACTTCAAGAAATTATTTTTATAGCGTTATTTCTTTTTCAAGTAACATTTTATTTTTCAAAACATCAATCAAAGAATGTAATTTGTTAAATTACCAAGCTAATAATTAAGAACGCTCACCTTAAAAAAAAACTTATTTTTCTTATTTTTTTTAGAGAGAAATAGGAGTCAATAACCTTCTTCTTTTTGCATAAACTTCATTTTTAATATGTAATATTCTAAAACAATGCCTTGGTCACTCTATTAGAATATAGTGATTAGCATAATTAACTACTAAACTTCGTTTTAAGTTCCCACTTTCAAAAATAGTTAACGAAGTTAATTTTTATAGATTGAAAAAAAAAAAGATAACGGTTTAATTAAGAGAAATGTTCCTGTACCCCGAGCCACCAAACCCGAGCCCGTCCCCAAACTGGTTTAACTGGGTTTAACTGTCCGCTAATAATGGTAATTTATTAATTTTTCATTAATTAACGAATTGTTGTTTTAACGCATTGCAGTTTTACATTGATTGCTTTAAATATTAGTTTTGCATGTTTTTGTCTTGCGCTTTAATTTCGTGGACAGTCTGTTAGAAACAGTTGTAATCACCAATCCCCAAATTAGTCCCCCAGATTGTTAACGGTCATCTATTCATTAATTAACTACTTACTTGAACGTACTTTAAAGTACTTTAAAGTACAATTTAAACCCAGTTAGCTCGGGGATGCGATGGGGGATTGGTTCTAATTTTAATTATGCAAATTAATAGCTTTTTATATTTAATAACTAAAAATATAGTCTCCATTTTGAACAAGTAATCCATTAAATGAAGATTTTTCAATGTTTGTAAACACAGGTTTATATGCTTTAAAATATATTTGAAGAATAAGTTTTAAAATGTGTTTGTAAACGCAGGTTTATATATTTGTAATACAGATTTTTTAATTTTTGTAAACACTAGTTTATATGCTTTAAAATGTATTTGTAAACACAGGTTTATATGCTTTACACACAGGTTTATATGCTTTAAAATGTTGTTTTCTTGCCAGTATATATTGGTTTACTTGCACAGGTTTATATGCTTTACACACAGCTTTATATGCTTTAAAATGTTGTTTTCTTGCCAGTATATATTGGTTTACTTGCACAGGTTTATATGCTTTACACACAGGTTTATATGCTTTAAAATGTTGTTTTCTTGCCAGTATATATTGGTTTACTTGCACATGTTTATATCCTTTACACACAGGCTTATATGCTTTAAAATGGTGTTTTCTTCCCAGTATATATTGGTTTACTTGCACAGGTTTATATGCTTTACACACAGGTTTATATGCTTTAAAATGTTGTTTTCTTGCCAGTATATATTGGTTTACTTGCACAGGTTTATATGCTTTACACACAGCTTTATATGCTTTAAAAATGTTGTTTTCTTCCCAATATATATTGGTTTACTTGCACAGGTTTATATGTTTTACGCACATGTTTATATGCTTTACACACAGGTTTATATTGTTTTGTAAACAATTGTTGTTTCGAAGTAGTAGTTTCATTGTTATTTAATAGAGTTTTACATGCTTAGAAATTGGCATTGTTGGGACAAGTTCTAAATTTATGATTGTTTCGAAGTAGTAATTTTATTGTTATTTAACAGAGGTTTGCATGCTTAGAAATTGTAATTGTTGGAGTTTTGACTAACATAAAATAATTGATGAGGCTGCTAACAATTGTTGTTTCAAACCAGTAGTTTCATTGTTATTTAATAGAGCTTTGCTTGCTTAGAACTAGTAGTTTTGACTAACATAAAATTCAGAGCTGTAAACATTTTGGTGGGGGACGCGCTCGGGTATTGGTACAAATTTAGAGCTTTAAATTTTATGCTCGGAGACGAATTTGAGGATTCGTTTTTATTTTAAAAAATGAAAAATTAACTCATTTATAATGAAAGTTAAACACTTGAATGCAGTTGTTTAAACGCTTTCCTTTATATGTTTAAATTATCCGATTGTTTCGCTGCATTTGGTGGTGCCTTTGTTAATTTTTTTAACAGAGCGTTTTTCTCTTCATGCAGCAAAATTATGTATAATAAAGAAAGATTGATACTGTTATTGCGCTGTATAAAGTAAAACCTAATCTTTTTATCGCCGACATTCTAGAAGGTTGGGGGACACGTGCGGATACTTTGTTTTGAATACAATTATCAGCTTCCTTTAATTAATGGACGCTATTTTTGTTGCTTTTATTTTTATCTTGATAAAATAAAAGTACGTTCCTACATTGTTTTTTTTTGGAAATATAATTATGTAGAAATGAGCTTTTTAATAGCTCTTATTATTTGTTTTATTATTTTTAGAAGGGAATTGGGGAGGGACTTGTAGTACTTAACGTGATGCGTGGGGGGAAAGGTCAAATTTTCTTAAATAATTTGCGAGAAGTGGTCCAAACATTTATGACATGTCGCCAAATTTAGAATATTGTCTTGGACTTGCACAATTATTGAACGGTCTAAATTAAAAATATTGTCGAATCATGCTTATACTAATTAATCTAACATCAGAGTAATCGAAGAAAATTAGTTATGTTATAGATGTGTTTCGAATGTCTTGATGGGACTCGCATATTGTGTGACGTGTCTTCATTCAATCGAAAATGAAACGTCGCAGCATATCAATTGTCTCTGTCACGTCACGTGATAATTTTCTCAATATTACTTTTCTTATTATAATTTATTTTTTTAGTATTTTTATTTATAAAAAACTTGAATAAATAATTAAACGTGAGCGATCACGTCATGCAACATCATAACGCAACTCGCGACTGTTTGTGATGTGATTATGTGTCTAGCATAATTGTCCTCTATAATTTTAATCACATTAAAAGTGTCACATACGTCTTTCCTTTTGTTGAGTTTTTTCGATCCATCTAGGGGTGTCAATGGGTACGGTACGGGTCGGGTGGAGACATTTTCATACCCATACCCATTAAAATTGACCTTATCTATACCCTACCCATACCCATTAAAAATTGATCTTACCCTACCCTACCCTTACCCGTTAATATTATCGGGTAACGAAACGGTAGCGGGTGAATAATGGATAATACTAGTATAATAATTAGTTTTATTATATTTTACAAATTAAACATCAAAAACTCATTCATTTTAACACATATATAATTGCATTTCTAATAAAAAATAAAATAAATGTGCAATCAATTCCAACTAAATTATTTTTTATAAAGAATAAAAATTCAAAAATACAAATATACATTTAAGTGGATTAGAAATTGAATTAAATATACATTTAAGTGAGTTGAAAATTGAATTGAATATATATTTGGATTTTATAATTACCCTATAAGGTAACGGGTACGAAATAGTCATTACCCATACCCTTACCCATTTATTTAATAAAAAAAAATTCTTACCCATATCCATACCCAATAAGCTAATAAAAAAAAAAAACCTTACCTATACCCACCTTATCGAATACGATACGGGTTGGGTAAACGGCTAAAAAGGTACCATTGACACCCCTAGATCCATCCGTACATCTAACCATATTGCCTTTTGTTTTTCTAATGATCACAGTGACAAATGAATTATTTAGGTTCGGTTTGGCAAGGTAAAAAATTAGTGATTTGAGAATAATTCGGGTATAATTCGAAAATAATTCGGAATTATTCAGATCAGAAATCTCAAGTCCTGCAAGAGAGCAAAAAAAAAAACCAAAAAAAATAATAATTACTTCGGAAAAAATTCATGAATAATTCGTAAAATTCGCCAATTATTTGGGTTTAATTCGATCAAAGTTTGATCAACCGAATAATTCGGCATTCGTTTCGGCATCACTCTAAAAATAAATTATTTGGATATAATTCGCAAATCATGCCACTATACTAATAATAAAGCTGTTTTGAATTGCTACAAGATGGTCCAAACATTTATGACATATTGCCAAATTTAGAATATTGTCTTCGACCCACAATTATTAAACGCTCCAAATTAAAAATATTGTCGAATTAAAAGTATTGTCGAATCATGTTTATACTTATTAATCTAGCATTAGAGGTAACAAAGAAATTAGTCACGTTATTATTAGTTATGTGACAATATGCTACGGATACATTTTAGAATATCTTGATCTAATTTGCATGTTACGTGACATGTCTTTATTCGATCGAAAATAACACAGCACGGCACATAAATTCTCTTTCATATCATGTGATAATTTCTCAATATTATTTCTTTACTATTTCTTTATTTTTTTAGTATTTTCTGTTATTATTTATTATGAACTAACTTGAAATTTGAATAAATAATTAAACGTAGACAATCATATCATGCTTCATCATAACTAATTGTGACATGATCATTTATATGACATTATTGTTCTCTTTTATCGGTTTTTTGTGGATCCGGCGGTGCATCTAACCGTATTTCCGTTTGTTTTTTTTCTAATGATAAAGCTGTTTTGAATCACTACAAGGATGACTTCAGAGTAGTGAATACAGATTGAATTTGACATATTTATATTTAAGTAAAATAAAAAACTGGACACTATAAACAGTAACAAGCGTCTTGAAAAAAATTAAATGCTATATATGAACTATTAATAATTATTGTCTCTGCGTGCTTGTTGTGATGAACAATTAAACTCATCAAATTGATTTTAAATGACAAATTTGAACTGTTAAAACCTGCCTACCTTATGTGTGATGCATCTACATGTGAAATTTTTAAATATTCGAATTAATTTAGTATAAAGTCAAGTGGTCAAAATTAAAAGGTTAATAAATTAATTTTAGTGCATTCATTTTTTGAACGTTTTTGACCGTTTGATTTTATACTAAATTAATTTGAATGTTTAAAAATTTCACATGTAGATGCATCACACGTAAGGTAGATGGATTTCAACTTTTCGGATTTATCATTTGAAATTGATTTAATGAGTTTTAGAGTTAAGCTCACCAAAACTTTGATAAGCTTAAGAGCACCCTAGTTCTACTCTGCTTGTTTTATGTAATTTTGTGAAGTCTCCAAGGGTGTAATTAGTTAAGAAATTCCAATAATTATTGTGATGCCTTAATCATCAAATTGACTTCTTTAATTAAATGATTAATCTGTCCAATTGTCAAAGATGCATAGATAGATAGAATAGAATAGAATAGTATGCATGGTTGAAAGATCTCGCAAAAAGTAGCATGGATGTTATTCTTTTTTTTTGAGAATAACTCTTAGGTACGCACACATACCCCTATATCTCTCCACTACAGAATCGAGCCCCTGTTTTCTCGCGGGAGAGCCAATGCCTTAACCGGATGTTACTCCTTTCTCTTTTTAGTAATTAAATAAATTAAGAATAACAATTTTTAAGGCGGCCAGAAAATATGGATTTCAAAAGTCAAGACATATTCTTAGGTTCGTTTTTTTTTTTTTTTTTTTTTTTTTTTTGTTGTTGTTGTTGTTGTTGTCGTTGTCGTCGTCGTACCACAAGCATTGTGCTTGTTAAAATATTTAAATAATTATGTATATAGTGGAAATGCACTAAAGCATCAATTCTCTTTTTTTTCATTATTATATCAATACAAGTACTTCTATTTTTTCATAGTAGATATATTTTTTTCTAAATAAGTATTTTTAGAGTAGATATATTATTTCTAAATAAGTATTTTTAGAGGGGCAATACTGAGCAATTGAAGATCTAAAATATTTTCGTGAAATTTGTTGGAGTTATTAATTGGTTAGAAGAGTATATTAGAGTCCAGCTAATGACATAACGTTATAATTTTAATTTAAGTTATAATGAGTCAGTTTTTATAATTTCAAAGTTCAAATAGTTGATCCGAACCACTCAATATGATATCCATATTAAAATGTGCTTGGAGATCAAATTTTATATTTTTTATATTATTTTTATTGGTTAGATATGTACAAAATCACTGTTTTGAATAATTCAGAATTATCAGAAAATAGTGATTTTGTACCTATCTTAAAATTACTTTTTTCAACATGATATTTATATAGTTGGATTGAATCAAATAGAGTAAATAATTAAATATTGATAAAACTGCAAACCAACCCAATAATAATTTTTATTAGACCAAAATCTCTCAAATTTTGTAGGCGTCGCCACAACTTTCTGAGCCGATTTTTTTATTTATATCCAAAATAAAATATAAATTTAAAAAACTAACCAACTAGCGAATGAAATTGCAAAACTACCCAAACCGGTTAACCATTAACCGGACTCAAATCAAATTTCCGGTTAATGGTTAACCGGACTCAAATCAAATTTCCGGTTAATGGTTAACCGGACTATTTCAATGGGTCCGGTTAACTATTAACCGGAAATTTGATTTGAGTCCGGTTAATGGTTAACTGGATTTGTGCTTTTTCCTTTTTTTTTTTTGAAAACAGAAATTCTTTATTTTTTTTATTTTTTGTATTAAAGTATTAGAAATATTGAATATATTTCTTTGAAAATAGACGGAATACAATATAATTTGTTTTATTAGAAAGACTGCAACAAATAACCCGGATCATATTTTTCAGATCGGATTTTTCGCGGCTGTAAGAAAAATTAATATATTTTTTTATGTGTTATTGGAAAAAAATAAAAATGCTTAGATTCCGAGTTATTGATCCCGGTTCAAAAGTCACTTATAGGTAATCTAGAAAATATTATGATCTTTCTAGTACATTTAATTTATTAAAAGTTGTATCTATTTTGAGAATTATTTTTGAATAAAAATCATTAAATAAATTAAAGTTTTTATTATTTTTTCAAAATAGATACAACTTTTAATAAATTAAATCAATTAGAAATATCATAATATTTTCTAGATTACTTAGAAGTGACTTTTCAACCGGGATCAATAACTCGGAATCTAAGCATTTTTATTTTTTTCCAATAACATATAAAAAAAATATTAATTTTTCTTACAGCCGCGAAAAATCCGATCTGAAAAATATTGATCCGGGTTATTTGTTGCAGTCTTTCTAACAAATCAAATTATATTATATTCCGTCTATTTTCAAAGAAATATATTCAACATTTCTAATATTTTAATACAAAAAATAAAAAATAAAATTCTGTTTTTAAGAAAAAAAAAAACAAAACAAAACTGGTTCACCATTAACCGGACATATACATATAATATATATATATATATATTTTTTTTAAAACAGAAATTCTTTATTTTTTTTATTTTTTGTATTAAAATATTAGAAATGTTGAATATATTTCTTTGAAAATAGACGGAATACAATATAATTTGATTTGTTAGAAAGACTGCAACAAATAACCCAGATCAATATTTTTCAGATCGGATTTTTCGCAGCTGTAAGAAAAATTAATATATTTCTTTATGTAATATTGGAAAAAAATAAAAATGCTTAGATTCCGAGTTATTGATCCCGGTTGAAAAGTCACTTCTAAGTAATCTAGAAAATATTATGATCTTTCTAATTGATTTAATTTATTAAAAGTTGTATCTATTTTGAAAAAATAATAAAAAGTTTAATTTATTTAATGATTTTTATTCAAAAATAATTCTCAAAATAGATACAACTTTTAATAAATTAAATGTACTAGAAAGATCATAATATTTTTTAGATTACCTAGAAGTGACTTTTGAACCGGGATCAATAACTCGGAATCTAAGCATTTTTATTTTTTTCCAATAACACATAAAAAAATATATTAATTTTTCTTACAGCTGCGAAAAATCCGATCTGAAAAATATTGATCCGGGTTATTTGTTGCAGTCTTTCTAATAAAACAAATTATATTGTATTCCGTCTATTTTCAAAGAAATATATTCAATATTTCTAATACTTTAATACAAAAATAAAATAAAAAAAAATTTATGTTTTCAAAAAAAAAAAAAAAAAAAAAAGCACAAATCCGGTTAACCATTAACCGGACTCAAATCAAATTTCCGGTTAACCATTAACCGGAAATTTGATTTGAGTCCGGTTAATGGTTAACCGGTTTGGGTATTTTTGCAATTTCATTGGTTAGTTGGTTAGTTTTTTAAATTTATATTTTATTTTGGATATAAATAAAAAAATCGGCTTTCTGAGAGATCAGCAGTCGTTCATTATTTCTTAAATGCTAAAAGTAAATTCGTTGTTATTGGACTAAACTTTAATTATACGATCGAACTCAGCCGCAATTTTATAAATGTTTAATATATTAGTCTTATAAGTCTACATTAATTAATCAGATATGTTAATTCGATGCATGGTTTAGAGCTATATCTAGCTATAGATGGAATATTATTTCTGGCTACATATGGATATATAATAAAACAATAAAAGTATAATTCCTTATATTTGTAAATAAATTAGTCGAAACTTTGATCTCATCTTTGAAATTAAGTTCATGCTCGTCAACATTGCAAGTTAGATTATTTGTTCCAACACACGTATCCTTCTTATTAAGGAGCTTAATGTCTATATTCTGCAAGGGTCTTGATTTACTGTTTTTTTTTTTTTCAGAATGATGCTCAGCCATTGAATTTTCAGATCGCACATAAATGAATTTTCCAAATTATGAGCTTCAACACTTAAGTATGTATTGGTCGCGCTGCATATAATTCCAGTGTCCGTAGACCGCGAGCCGCACCCGTGGACCGCGCCCTGTGCGCCGCGCACCATATTTCTTTTTTTTTTTTGCTGAACGCGGGATTCAAACCTAGTTGGATTCTATTGGTGCCAAAATTCTTATCACTACACTAGAGTTCACATATGTTATCTTGTAGATAAATATAGTATTTAACTAATTTTCTCTACAAATTTGATTTAAATTATCTCTCCTCTTTATTAAGGAACTTAATGTTACTACTACATAATTTATTTCCGTTCCTGTACACATATATGCATGCATGCACTTGATGAAGATATACATGTCGACCTAACTCTTCATGGCACAAAATTCAGAACATGATTTCCCATGATTTTGTCGATCGGCATCTAATTATTCTCCACTATTGACTAATTATATTCCTTTATTTCTTCTTTTATTTTGACCAAAAATTTTGATTATATTCTTGCAACAAATTGTCTGTTGTCCGGTGTAGGCTGCAACCTAATCGAATCGAACTTATTTCAGTTTGAGTTTAGTTTGAATTAATTTTGAACTAAGTTTGATTTGAATTAATTCCGAATCTAATTTTTTATGAACTCAATTTCAAATTTTTTACGAACTTTTTTACAACAAGAAAGAGTAATCATAGTCACCGAAAGCGAGAGGTGAAAGCCATTTACAGTTTTAGAACTGAGAGCAATGGTTACGACTTACGAGTTATGACTTATGGTTGGACAACCTTATGTTTTAACTTTTAAGTCATCAGCGAACATAAATCATTAGTGGAAATCAACAGTTCACATTACTTTGAGATTCGAACCAAAATAGTTCGCAAACCTATTTCGAACAAACCAGATCCAGTTTGAATTTGATTTCAATTAATTTCGAACTATTTTGAATCAATTTTTTTACAAACTTTTTCGAATCAAACTTGAATCGAATCACAAACTATGAATTTTTTGTGCAGTCCTAGTCTGGTGTTAACCCCAAAAAAAATCAGTGGCTAACAGGGGCAGACCTACTGTAGCATAGGGGGGTCAGCTGCCCCCCGCTGGATTTTCAAAAATAGTGCTAAAAATATGTTTTACAGACCTCTGCCCCTCCCTGGAATTCAAATTACCCCCCTGTAGCCCATTCTGAAATTTTAATAGACGGAACGGAGCCCATATAAACTCTGAGCGAAACAAATTAGCAGAGCCCAAATAGGCGCTGATCCCAAATAACGAAAATTAGTTGAACCAAAATATTTTTATTTTTATTTTTTTTGAATTCAAATGTAGAGGCTGCCAAGTTAAACCAAAATGTTGATTTCAAATTCCCTATAAATGTTGAATTGTTGATTTTTTTCAAGTAATTTATGATTTTTATTATATTGATTATTATTTTTTTTGTTATGTTGAATTGTACCCGATAAGCTATTGGGTTTAAATCCGATAAACTATTTGCGTCCCGTCCTGACAAAATTCTTGCGTCCGCCCCTGATGGCTAATTAATGTTTTAATGCATGCATGAACAAGTAAAAGCACCTTTACATGTCTGAGACAATAGTATCTTAATTCCATAAATAGAATGTTCTTCCAAATGGTGTATGAATGCATGAATGGTGGACTTATAATCAAGATATTCCTGCATCAAATTAAAAAAAAGTTAATAATAATAAAAGAAATTAATGAAATTAAAAAGGAACCTAAACTCCTAAAGTAAACCTTATATATAGAGAGGTGTAATAGAGAGGTGGTATGAAAGAGAGAAAGGAGAAGAAAGATATCATATAATTAAAGGGATGAAAATCTGCTGTTACTCTCGCCTTCTCTCTTTTCTCTCTGTAACTCTAGCATAGAAATATATGCAGCGGATTTGAACTCCATATATACATAGTCAAGATGCCTTGCTTGAAGTGAGGAGAGGGGAACACAGCCAAGAATGACTTGTCGACAAGCTAACGAAAGATCGCTATGTAGATAGGCATCTTATTTGTGGCTAAGTTGGCAGGTTGTTCTTGGCTAAGTTTCCCTCTCCTCTTCTCATGTAAGGCATCGTTTGATTCTCATAACTATATATGTAAACACTTGCATGTATATATAGATTCAATCATATTATTTGAGGCTTGCTCTCGATCGATCTCTGGCTTTCATTTTCGAGTTCAAAAGATGGGGCCATAAAAAGTTATCCAGTTTTAGACCTTTTAGATGTAATACTTGGCCGGATTCTGTTTAGAAATAGATCAGAAATCTGTCTGGTGCAGTATAAATTATTGATTTAATTATACGGAATGGTGAAATTTACCAGCTGCCAGTTTAATTTATATAAGTACAGAAGTTGCATTATGATTTAATTAAACTTGGTTGCCAATCCAAAGCCTAAACCCAGCTTAGAAATTTGTAATTTATGGATCTGGTATTCATATTATTGAAGAATTAATAAAGATTTTTGCCTCAGATATCACTCAACATTGGCAACTTAGACAACAAATAATATAACATCTAAATGTATAGCTGTCACACTGATTAGGTATCTAGCTGGATGGTAGCAACGGCTAGAAAATCTTGTAATTAAGACAATTAGAATACATATTACAGTCTCTGTAGATTAGAAAACAGCCTAACGGCTAGTAGAATTTTAGCCTATAAATAATCACGTACAGACATTGTAAAAGACACACAAGCAATCAATAAAACATCATTTTCATCTTCTCCTTTCCTGTCTAAATTGAATACATATGTTAACTAGAAAAAATGAAACTGCTAGATTCTGTGATGGGTGAACTTGTGCACATATATATCATATTATCATGCATCCCTGATCTAAACTAAAGGAACAAAACTTGTATATTCTATGATTGACCTGACCATGCCATATCATATAAGATCGATGGTGAACTAGTACATTACATGATTAGTACTTTGTCAAAACTGCAAATAGCTATTTGTCATGGTAAATATATATCTCACCTATTGTAAACTTGTAGTTAAAGAAAGCCTTAATTTCAGTCACTATGGATATGCAATTGTATCAATGCATTTAACAAATTAAGTATAGTAAACACTGTTCAGTTTTTTTCTTTCTTTTTTTCCCTCCAAAGTACATATTTTTTCCCATGAACTAAAAGGCACCGGCAAGACAAAATTATAGCAATATCAACACAAATATCTCTCTTCTGATATTAAGCGAGTTGATGTTCTGATCTGTCCACAACTGTGATTTAATTCATTGGATTTTAAACAATTAAGATTAAAAAAAAATGCAATTGTGATTTTATGTGGCAATGAATTGATATTTATTGTGTTCAAGTCTATGTTTATTTACAATTAAATATTGATTACTTTTCTATTTAACGGAGAAGTAAAGACCATATAGTTCATTTCATTGTTGAATAAAGAGAAATTATAAACATACAAATATTGTTAAAGATGAAATATTTGGTCTGATTTGCTTCTCTCTTTTGTATTTGTTGTTTGAATTTTGAACCCGTACCAAAGCACAGACAAAATACTAGTTGGATCTTTATACATGTCAACAAACTATGCTTTGCAACAATTAATACCTACAAATTACTATGTTAAAAAGGGAAAAAATTTCTTGATTAAGTATTTTATCCTTTATAATCTATTTATTTTAACAAATAAGAATAGAGTATAAATAAAATATATTAATATCAACGGTTATGATAAGGATAATATATAGCACTTAAGGGTATATATATTATATGAGGAGGGTTCAAATGCACCCAAATTTTTGTGCACTCAAATGCACTCTATCTTTTAAATCATTTTTCTCCGTTTTTAAAGTCCAAATAGTCAATCCGAACCGTTAGATACGATCTATTTATTAAGATGTGCTTGGAGACCAAATTTTATATTTTTTTTGAATTTTTTTTACTATTTATTAAGCCACTTTGAAAATCGCTGATTTTATATTTTCTGGACCATTGGATCAACGATTTTCAAAGTGACTTAATAAATAATAAAAAAATTCCAAAAAATGTAAAATTTGGTCTCCAAGCACATATTAATATATAGATCGCATCTAACTGTTCGGATTGACTATTCAGACTTTGAAAATGGAAAAAAAGGATAGAGTGCATTTGTGTGCACAAAAATTTGGGTGCATTTGAACCGTCCTCATATTATATTATATTATATTATATATATATATATATATATATATATATATATATATATATATATATATCGACCTAACTCTTCATGACACAAAACTCAGTACATTTCCCATGATTTATTAATTGGCATCACATTCTCCACTATTGACTAATTATATTCTTTTTTTATATTTTGACCAAAACTATTTGATTCTATTCTTGCAACAAGTGTTGTCCAAATTTCAGCGGTGTTAACCCAAAAAATTAAATAGAAAGCTTGACCAACGCGTTTTTATGACATCGGATCTTCCATAAATAGAAAATTTCTTGCAAATAGTGCCTGGCCGGTGGCCTTATCATCATATCATCAACAAGATATATACCATCAAATATTCAAATTATAAAAATAATACAAGAAGGAAAAAAGGAACACCTGAGGTAACCTTATATATAGAGAGAGGAGTAATAGAGGTTGTATGAACTCGTGCATTTGCGTGTGTTTGTGAGGAAGAGAGAAAGAAGGCGAAAGAGAGAATCACGGTACTGTCTTGCTTGAAGCGAGGAGAGGGGAACACAGCCAAGAATGGCTTGCCGATATGCTAACGAAAGATCGTCATATAGATATCTTATTTGTGGCTTAGTTGGCGGGTTGTTTTTGGCTATGTTTCATTAAATGTGTTTTTTCTCTCGTAAAAAGTGCCTACCTTATTGTTGTAATTTTTGAAACTTATTTTACAAATTCTCTCTATATACTTTTTAATTTATGCTATTAGTTTCTTTTTTTTTTCCTTATAATGTGAAGTATATATATGTTCTTTAAATGTTGTTTAACTCTTATTTTTAATTCTAGGCACAAGAAAAAATGAAGCGTATTCGAGAGGAAAAAAATAAACAATATTATCTGGTCGCCTGATTTATTCTATAATTGATGCCTTCATGAGATACTAGAGATTTAATTTTCCTAACATTATATTATCATTTTGTGTACTAGAAATGGACCTCAAATAAGATTTTCTATTTATTGATGGATTTTAGTTATCACAATATATAGCTAGCATTGTAATTTATTGTACAAATTGATGTAAAAATAATGGAGTATACCGGAGCTCTTTAATAAAAAAAAATTAATTGTATATGTATTTAAAATATTGATGTTGAAGTTGTACCACAAAAAATTATGTTAACTGAGATGTATTTTTCATAAATCCTTTAATGTTTCATTTCTTATATACATATTATCAGACAAAAAAAATTAGAAAAGCAAATATTTTGTATACCTTGTGTATTCTTTTATGTTTAAAGAAGAAAAAAAAGTACATATAATTTTTAAATCAAATACATTATTTTTCTAATAAAAAAAATAAAATACGAAATAAAGTTATATTAAAATAATAGTTATCAGAGATGATCATAGAAATATATAACCTATTTTTTATTTAGGAAAAATTGACACATTTAAAATTTTGCATGCAAGTCATTTGTTTGCTCAAAATATCCATACCCTATTTCAATAAAGATATCAGACAATTTGTCACGTGGCAGTCAGTCATTTGTTTGCTCCCCCTCGTGTCTGTTTTGGATTATGCATCTCATGATTGGTCGGGCTCGTAAGGGCATTTATTACTAGACCCGGTCTACCACGATGAAGTGTACCAATTGGCTAATATTTGTTGATATAATGGCCAAGTTATCACATTTATTTTATTTTATCTATTTTTTTAAATTGCACAGTCAAATAAGCTCAATGATATAACATAAAAAGAGTGAGGCTATGTTACTTTGCAATATGCGGGATCGTTTTGTGTATTGGATTTACATTTTGATTTTCAAAGTTCATATAGTTAATCCGAATCACTCAACATTATTATTATATGAAAATATACTTGAAGATCAAATTTTATATTTTTTTGAAAATTTTTTACTATTTTTTAAGCCAATTAGAAAATCACTTGATCTAAAAATTCTGGACCAAGAAAGTAGTGATTTTCTACCCACCAAAAAAAAATAGTAAACAAAAAAGTTAAAAATTGCTGGATTATTTAAATTAAATTGTATGGATGGACAAAAAGTTAAAAATTGTTGGATTATTTAAATTAAATTTAAATTTAAATAATCACTTCATTTTAGAATTTTTATCTGGTAGGGTTTTTTTTTTTGGTTAGTTGTTGGACTTAATTTGTTTATCAATATATAATAGATATACTATCCAAACCGCTCAATATGATTTCCATATTAAAATGTATTTTGAGACCAAATTTTATATTTTTAGATATATTTTGCTATTTTTTAGATAGGTATCAAATCATTGTTTTTGAAAGGTCTATAATTTTTGAAAAAACAGTGATTTTGTGTCTATCTGAAAAAATAGTAAAAAAATTTCCATAAAATATAACAAATTTATCTCCAAATACATTTTAGTATGGAGATTATGTTGAGCGGTTCGAATTAGTTGTTTAGATTTTAAAAACAAATATAAAAATATAAAATACAAATGAGACATGAAAGATACGAGATATTTAATTCTTTTTTGTATATGATACAATAATAATTCTATGTAAGTTTTACCATTCATCATGCAACTTCAATGTCCAATGGTCTATGTGTGGGGTCCGGATCCTCTACAGTAATCCAATATTTGAGTTTTGGATCGGGATCGTCTGATTCGAATCTATTGCTCGAGATTGTTTGGCGATTTAAATTCATTTTTTGAAATGTGTACGCTCCACTTCGGATAGATTATTACGGATTCAAATCAGACGGTCCCGATTTAAACCCTAAAGTTTGGGTTACTTCACTGGATTTGAATTCCTATGTGTGATGGTATTCACTGACATCCAAATTCTTGAGTTAGGTCATTATAATATGGAGTGGGCAGTGATGGGGCCCAAGAACCATTGAAGAGGGAGCGGGCTTCGGCCCATGAATCAGTGTAGCCCATGAGTTGCGTTTATATCTACAATTGAAGTAATTTATTTTATTTAGAAACATGAGAAGATGCTACCCTGCTTATATAAGCAAATTATAACTTTAACTGGAATGCAATTGCAACTGATATTAGGGTAAGGCTACGGTGCTATGGGTTCCATAGAGGGCTATGGTGCTCCGGCTCAATATTCGAGTTTTCAAAATTCTAATGGTCGATCGAAACCGTTCATCTTGTTCTCCATATTACTATGTGTTTGGATACCAAATTTTACATTTTTTGGAAATTTTTTACTATTTTTTTAGATATGTAGAAAATCAGTTGATCTAATAAAATTCTGCACCATTCAGATATTTGATTTTCTATCTATCTAAAAAAATAGTAAAAAAGTTCCAAAAAATGCAAAATTTGGTCTCCAAATACATATTAATATGGAGAACAAGATGAACGGTTCGGATCGACCATTAAAATTTTTAAAACTCAAATATTGAGCCATAGCATCGTAGCCCTCTATGCAACCCATAGCACCGTAGCCTTACCCCTGATATAATCTCATCAGATTTACAGTACTGTGAATTTAATAAAGATAATGAATGCAAGAAGACTAACCTCACTTCTAAGAGAGCAAAAACGCCAGCCCAACTTAGTAGTTCTTTTAAAACATAGGCCCAACTGTGGACTTTAGTCTAAGTTACAGATAAAATAAAGTGTAAGCAGAACATAACATAATAACATTGCTAAAAAAATTATATCGTCAGAATGTTGAGAGGAGGGTTAAAATGTCTTTATTTTTTGTGTTTTCACTATATTTTTATTTTTAAAATGTTAAAATATAACCGTTAAATATGATTTATATTATTTTCTCTCTGTGTTCATAAAAGAATATCAAATTTTGGTTTTGTTTTTAGGGGAAATTTCACGTATCCCCCTCAAAAACCTTGATATTATGTATTTCCCTCTCTAAAGTTCATAATAACATATTTACCCTTCTAAAATTCAAAAACTCACAGATTTACCCAATTCTTTTACTTTTTCTATAATAACTCATTTTTTATTTATGAATTACCAATTTTACCCTTTATTAAAAAATAAAAACTTCCCTCCATCTCTCCCCTTCTCTTTGTGCGCCATGGGTCAGTTCAAAATAAGAGTAGCCGGATATCAGGTTATCATTTTATTGTTTATTCATCTATAATAAATTTACGTGGGAAACAAGGATATGACTTTATATTTAGTATCTCAGTTCAAACACACCAGAATTTTTTTCAGAGATAAAAGTGAGCCAAAGCCCTCCAGTTCCATTAACCTCGGACACAAATTGTGCCCTTTTTTTTTAATTTACAAAAAAGAATGAAAAAGAAAGGAATATGAAAAGAATAAAAATAAAATAAATAAATGACCTATACTATGTCAGGAAATAAAGTATATACTATAAAATAAAGAAAAAAGAAAGCCAAAATTACAAACTATACCAGAAAACCTTCCAAAGGCAGTACCATACGTGGATACTGGTATTTTTGCCAGTGTGCCCCCTTTTTGTTTTATGTTTAGCGTGCAAACCAATTGATGTACTCCCTCTGAACCTCAGTCACCACTGCATTAATCGTCTTCTTATTTTTTGTGAATACTCTTCTACATCTTTCTTGTCAAATTACAAATGTTGTTGAGAGTTGTATTTTTTCTGATGACCACATGCTCATATCTAATTATTGCATTACAATAGTCCTCTTGCAGTATATAGCGACTCTGTGGCAGCTCTAATGGAACTTGAAATTTGCTCTGGACCAGCTTTGCATACTCACAATGCATGAATAGATGTTGTGCTGTTTTCTCTTATGCTCTGCAAATATAGCATATGTTCGATATAACCCATCCCTTTCTTCTTAGATTGTCAAGTACCGTTAGAACTTTATTTCTCAACATTAACCACGTAAAACTGTGACTCTTGTCAGCGCCACTAATTTCCAAATGACTAGAATATGCAGTTTGATTGTCAGTCCTTCTGTCATGGCCATATAGAAAGATTTCACCGAAATAAAGATGGACTAACGATGAAGAAAACACACCAAAATTGATCAAATCAAAATTTTTTTTTGCTCAGAGAATTAGAATCTGAACTGAACTAAACAAATTTGTAAAGTAAATAAAAAAAGCCAAGTAATGGACCTGCATATTATGGTGTACCAGGTTAAATGAAAACAGGTTATTAAAATCAATTTGAAGACAATAATATATATAAAAAAAAATGCTATTTGCTTTGCTTGTTGTATGTAAATTGATTTGAACAAAAACAGTCAAATCAATTTTTAAAAAAAAAACTGTTATTCATGCACACACCACATACTTGCAAGCATAGTGTTTTGACAATATTGTCTGAAATAAAAGAATAAATAAATATTATCGTTGTAAAAAGTACAAGGAAAAATGAATTCTATAGATGGTGTATAGAAATTTTTTACTAGTTCAATGAGTTTAGACTCGTATACAAGATGGGCGCAGTCAATGGGCAATTTATAAAGAAATATTGTGTGCTTTTTATCTCACATTTGGATGAGCAAACATTACCCATGGGGCTCCTGTTGCAGAGAGAGAGAGAGAGAGAGGGCGAAGGGGATTAGGGAGAGAAGAATTTTATTTTTGAGAAATTTAGATATATCCCCATCATAACTTTGTTAATTAGATATTTCCCCATCAAAACTTAAAAATTAGTTATTTTCCCATCTAAACTTACATAATTTATAAATATCCCCATTACTTGCTTTAATCAGCTAAAAACACAAATTAATATCAATAAAAAAAAGAAAATGTCGCTTTTAACCTTACCACTAGAATACAGCTCCCCCCCCTCCCCAATTTCACAGCTCTAATCAAATATGGGTCCCTGCCTCCTTCACGCGTTCTTGTCTCACTGTACCTCCACTGTTTTTATTAAAAATTATTGAAAGTTTCAATCCTGACTCAAAATTATGCTGTCGTTCATGTCCTGATTGTGGCTTCTCCTCAAGTGCTAGTATTCAATTAATTTTGATGGCATTGTGTGTTTTATTCAAGATTTTTCTTCAGGATTTGCAATTGGGTCATCATTTCCTCCACGAGTACTTGAGGTTCTTTCTTCGCATCTCTAAAACACCTAGCACGCTACTCCCTCCATACCACAAGCTGCATGAACAACATAATGTCCTTTTGTTGCTTAATTTGTCAGCACAATTGACCGGTCAGTAGCCATGGCATCCAGTACTGGTCTTACCGGCCAATTTTGATTATGCTCCGATGTCATTACAGTGGTTTGGCTACATTTGTTATTTCTATGACCAAAAAAAGGGTAAGCTTCTTCTTCACAGCAGGAGACATTCGATCAAACTGCTAATATCATGCATATGCCGCCAAAACAAAACTGTTGACTGTATATATATGCATGCTTCTCTTTATTCTTACTTTATCTCTTGTTTTCCCATGCTCTTGAATTATGGGATGACTATTCCGAAATGAATATTTTCATGCAAAAGTTATGCACCAATGTAGTACATTGAACATTAGAATTTGGAAAACTATTGTTGGTATATGTTTTTGTAAATAAATTAATGAAATACGCAGCAACAAAAATAATAGAGATGCAATATATTATTAGATATATCGGACTACTAAATTTGGTGTGTGTGTGTGGGGGGGGGGGGGGGGGGGGGGGGGGGGGTGTAGGGGTTACTGGGTGTGACGAGATGTGAAGGGAGAAGATGAGAAGGGAAGGGGAGAGCACACATAAGGCTAAAAGAGACATTTTAATTTTTTTATTAATATTAATTTGTGTTTTTAGTTGATAAAAATAAGTAATGGGGATATTTATAAATAATGTAAGTTTAGATGGGGAAATAACTAATTTTTAAGTTTTGATGGGGAAATATCTAATTAACAAAGTTGTGATGGGTATATATCTAAATTTCTCTTTATTTTTTTAATAAAGGGTAAAATTGGTAATTTATAAATTTAAAATGAGTTTTAATAGAAAAATAAAAGAATTGGATAAATTTGTGAGTTTTCGAACTTTAGAAGGGTAAATATGTTATTATAAATTTTAGAGGGGGGAAATATGTAATTTCAAGGTTTTTGAGAGGGATACATGAAATTCCCTCTTGTTTTTATGTAAATCAATAAGTTGAAAGTTCAATGTTTATAAATCATTTACATTAGTATGTTTCTACAAGTTCTTATTGACAACCAAAACAAAGTTAAAATGTCATTTTTTTTACAAATGCATAGATAAAATTATGTGAATCATATCCAACAGCTGTATTTTGACATTTAAATTTTAAATATTGAGTTATTAAAGATTTTAAAACTGAAAGCTTAGTGAAAACACAAAAAATGGAGACATTTGAACACTCCAAAAAAATTATAAAATATTGAAGCTTCACCATGTGCACACTACACAAATAAGTTCTAGTCTTAACCCCTTCTTTCATAACTAAGGGTGTGCTCCGCAATTGAGGGTGGAAACCTTCATTAATGGAAGGGGAAGGAAGACGCTCACCCCCGAACAGTAATCTTTACACCCCGATTTGGGGGTGAAGATTGTCGCTAAAAATCACTGCGCGTTCACCTCTGCTTCTTCAATTCTGGAGTAGGTGAAACCTTTAGACAGTTGCGGTCTGAGGCACCGTTCACCTACGCACAGTGTATTTTCGTTCCTCTTCCTCCGTGTAATCTCAATTGGAGCACACCCTAAGGGGAGTAGATTGGGTGACTGGGAGCTTCGATCCCTGGTGTCAGTTAGAGCAACAATTAGGATATGGCTGATGCTGCCTTCAATCTTCATAGTTTTGCTAGAGAGGATGCTAGGTTTACATGCTCCGTTTTGTTGGGTTTTTTGTTTGGTATAGCTTGGTTGATGGTGGTTTGAGTTTTTGCGAAAGAACAGGGACTGGAATGGAAAAAAACGCAAGAAGCATTGCAGCAACCAGAGCTCTAATGGTTTTATGTTGGTGAGAAATTTAGATTATTACTGGGTATAACAAGTACCTAAACCGTTGATCTTCATTGAGATTCACGCATGAAAAAATATTTCATTGAGATTCGTGCATTGAAAATTTTGAATTGTTGGAATTGGAATAGCATGTTCCAGCTGGTTTATTTCTGTATATTAAGGAAAAACTTGTGATATGGATTTATACTTTTAGTTCAAATAGTTTATCTAAATTATTTTTGACATGATTTTTTTTATATGAAAATGTATTTAAAAATCAAATTTTATATTGTTTTAGATTATTTTAGTAAAAATAAGTAGAAAATCAAAGTCTAAAATTTTTGAACTATATCTAAAGCGATAGTAAAAATGATAGTAAAAAGATTCTAACATCGACTATTTAAAATTTAAAAACATAACATAGATATTATCTCATATCACGGATCAAACTTAGTTTTCATTTTTTTTTAAAACCCAACATTTAATCTAGTGGTTAAAATTAATGTCTTTCACTTTAAAAATTGCATGTTTAAAACTCATGATGAATAATTTGATATAAATATTTTAAGATAAGAAGCTTGTCTCATATCTTAATTTAAAAATAATAATTAGATAACTATGCATTAATTCATGATTCATGATTCATGCTTTCATTCATTATTGACCATATACTAGTTCAATTTTTTTTTCTATTTTAATTTCAAAAATTATCATGAATTAATCACTTGTTATGGGATGCTTAATTCAAATTTTCATCTTCCCCCACAATATAATAGATAAATACATAACATAAAGAAGGGAAACTTTTAACCTCTATAACAGTACAAGAACAAACCTCATGGTTCTAAAATCTAAATATATGATCAAAATTTGAAATTAATTAATCTACAAAATTAAAACTAACACTTTCCTACATCAAAAACATAATAATACAGAACTCAGAATTCTCTTTGTTTTTACATCTCATTGTCAATTATATCGTGGATCACGACTGAAGGAATAAGCCCTTCTGTTCTAATCGCGTTTTTCTTCGGGTTTGGGCTAATAAAATACAATGTCGGCAAGCCCCGAACCTGGAATTTAAACAAAAATATCCAATTTATATATACTACTAATTCTCATATCATACTTTGGTACCTTATACAATCACCCTTGCCATGTTCTAAAATCGATCATACAAATAAATTAAGGCTATGGTAATATGCATATTATGATTGATCTATACTATGAATCCATATTTTTATTTTCAAAGTTCAAACCATCGATCCAAACCATTGAACATGATCTCCATATGAAAATGTACTTGGAGACCACATTTTACAATTTTTTCAGATAGTAAAAAATCACTAGTTTCGAATGGTCAAATTTGTTTAGAACAAGAGATTTTCTACATATCTAAATAAATAGTAAAAAAGACATAAAAATATAAAATTTAATCAGCAAGTACATGTTTATATGGATATTATGTTGAGCAGTTCTGACTTCTGATAGATAATTTGGACTTCAAAATCGGAGATATGAGTCCATATCACAAAAAAGCTATGTAATATGCATATTACCGTAGCCTCACTTGAATTAATATTAATATAATTTTAGTAATAAAATATTACCTGCATATCTCTTGCAAATTCATACTCTTCGTCAGTATCAACCTTTACAACTATAGCACGATCCTCATACTCTACCGCAAGCTGAAATTATAAGTAGTACCCAACTTATACAAGTAATGTACCGGTATATAGAAAAATGTACCAGTAAATCGTGAATTTTACTGGTATATAGTAAAAGTACCAAATACCAGATTTTGCACTGGTGTTTTTCCCATTGTTCCTCATAATTACCTTCTTTACTTAATGTGCACAATATTGTATACTAAGTAAATTTATCCGAAAAACAGTCACAACAATTTTTTTAAGAAAAGCACTCAAATAAATATACCTACAGCTTCTTATATGACCCTAAAAATGGTCATAATATAAACAAGAAATACGTCACATGACCCTCCAAAAACAGCAAATAACAAAAAAAGTAAACCAACTGTGCTGCTTTAAGTGAACTCAAAACACTCTTTTCTTCTTCTCTTACGTAAATACAGACAGTGTGGAAGAAGGGTAATTTGGTCATAGTTGTGAGTAAATACAGAAGACAAAAAAGAAGGGTAATTTGGTCAGTGTGAAACTTTTTTACTGTTTTTTAGATATGTGGAAAATCACTAGATATAAAGATTCTAGACCATCCAAAAAAGTAGTTATTACTACCGATCTAAAAAAATAGTAAAAAAAATCTAAAAAATGTAAAATTTGGCCTCCAAGTTCACTATGCATTTCTTATGTAAAATGTACCACCGCAAGCTAAAGTTATACAAATACCCAAAATATACAAGTAATGTACCCACAATTTGCTTCTATTTAGCACGAAGTCATGTATGTACCAGAAAACAGTCACATCAAAATGCACAATATTGTATACCAGAAAACAGTCACATCATGAATGTACCAGAAAACAGTCACATCATGAATGTACCAGAAAACAGTCACATTAAAATATTTCCCATTGTGCCTTATAATCACCTTCTTTACTTTATGTGCACAATATTGTATACTAAGTAAATTTATCCAGAGAAGAGTGGCCTCAAAATTGGGCATAGATTCTGGTAGTTTCTAATTAGCACCTTTGTTAAAATAGGATTTTTTTTTTTTTTAAGAAAAGCAATCGAAAAAATGCACATAGATTTCTTATATGACCCTAAAAACGGCCATAATATATACAAGAAATGCCTCACATGACTCTCCAAAAACAGCAAATAACAAAATTAGACTAACTGTGATACTTAGAAGGGTAATTTGGGCATAGTTGTGACTTGTGAGTAAATACGGAAATCAAGTACTTGGAGGCCAAATTATATTTTTTAGAATTTTTTTACTATTTATTTTAGATAGGTAGAAAACCACTGGATCGAAAGATTCTAGACCATTCAAAAGTAGTTACTACTACCGATCTAAACAAATAGTAAAATAAATCTAAAACATGTAATATTTGGAGACACAAATTCATAAAATAGACAATAATTCATATATTTTTTACCATACATTTTATCAACTATGATTTGTAAGCTTATAAGTTGGGAAGATATATATATATACCATTTCAAGCTCTTGTGCCATATGTACGCAGGGACCACACCACGTGGCATAGAAACCAATAATCAAAGGCAGCTTTCTGTCCGCTTTTACCAATTTATGTACTTGTTTTGCCGTCACCTTTTTCTACTCAAAATTATAAAAAAATGAAAGGAAAAAAAAACATTTCTTAATTTCTGTACATATTTGCTAAATTTTACAATTTTAATTGATCATTAACACTATTTTATCCATGAAATAAAATATGGTAAGGAGATATGAAGGAATTTCATGTATACCCCTAAACTTCAAAATTAAGTATTATCCCCTCTAACTTTGAAATTACATACTTCCCCCTCTAAACTTCAAAAAGTCTCAAATTTACCCATTTTATTGTCTTCTATATTATAATCCATTTTAAATCTATAAATACCCATTTACCATTGATTAAAAGCATAAAAAGTATGTAGCATGCTTAAGCAAAATGTCGGTCTTCGAGGGGAAAATACCTAATTTTGAAATTTAGAAGAGCAGATGCTCAATTTCTAAGTTTTTAAGGGCTATACATGAAATTTCTCCTTCCTTTAATAAATGGGTGCTTTGAAATTAATATAAAAACAGGGACTAAAATGCAAACCAAAATGTCCCAAAAGAGGAGAGAAATGGTTTTGTTTCAAGGTGTACTCACCACAACATAATCATCTCCCAAGTACCTACGAGGAATGGGTCCTTTGATCTGACCGGAGACGGCTCTCACTCTGCTCAAGTTGGGGATTGAAATGGAGAGGAAGGGGCTATTCACGCTGCTCAAGTTGCGAGCTTCCGAGAGAGGGAGAGAGGAGAGAGAAGAAGAAGGCAACTTTCTTCTGGGGTTAGAGAGAGAGAAAGAGAGAGGGAGAGAGGTTTGGATAGAAGCAGCAGCCATCGCCTGTGACAAGACAAGGTTTTGTATTTGTGAGAAGGAGAGAGAGAGAGAGTTAACGGAGGATAAGGATTTCAAGGATCCGTATCCTCTGCATTTGAGTTAATGCATCTGAACTGTCCGATCAGTTTCAAATTTCGTGCGAACTAAATCTGCACTAATATTAAAGACCCCTGTGTTTTAGGCGGAAGTCAGATGGGCTCCGATTACAATCGGACGGTCTATATGTATTAACTCAAAAGATGCTCTTTGAGTTAATGCAGACGATGCGGACACCAGCGGAATTTTGACCAAGGCAGCGAAGATAAGAGTAATTCTTTTATTTGGACCATTATACCCTCCTGATTCAGAAAGAAAATCAAATAAAGCAGCACTGCATTAATGGACTATCACTAAGGGGGAAAATGGACTATCACTAAGGGGGGAAAACGGAGCCAGATTATCCGGCGGATATCCGCTCCGTATCTGGATATAATCCGAATTCAGATAATGCGGATTCGGATAATTTTCGGAAATTCATAAAAGATTCGGATACGAAAACGATGTCCTAAACGGAGCGGATATCCGGATTATCCGAATTCGGATAGTTTGACCAGACTCATATAAAAGAGGAATAAATATTTGTTATAGGTGGGATTTGAACCCATGTCCTCCCATCTCAATACCTTTAGACTAAGTTTCAAACCACTACACCACAACATCTTTTGTTACCATACACTTATTTGATATATATATATATATATATATATATATTATATGAATAGATTATTTCCTATATCTTATAAGTTCATTAATATTTATATTTAATATTTTAATTAATATTTGTATCTTATAAAACTAGAAGTTCATATATCTCAATTATCCGACCATTATTCATTTTATATCCGTATTTGAATTCGTATCCGTAGACTATCCGTATCCGTTTAAGGCGGATTTGATTTTGAATTTTGATATCCGTTTACTATCCGTATCCGTACCCATATCCGCTCATTATCCGACGGATGCGAATATGGTATCAGCATTATCCGCTCCGTTTTCACCCCTATCACATATGTAATGAAAATATTTTCTTCAGATAAATTTAAAGATATACACGATGAAATTTAAAATATTGAATTGCATTTTAATGTTAAAAATTCAGACAATATTTTTTTCTAAAAATGATTTCTTGTTCATTTCTATTAAAATATTGAGTTTAATTTTGTTTATTCTGTTTTTTTTATAGTTGTTGTTTGTTAACATTATACAACAACAAGTGCTATTTTTATTTTTTATTTTTGTACAATTTAAAATTTTGAACTGGACACTATTTTGTTATTTCTTTCTAATCAATTTTGTGAACTATAATTAGTTATTAAAGATACACTGCCAACCATGAAGCAAATATATATATATATATATTTTAAAAGTACATTTACTACTGCATACCTTATACTTTATCTTGATGGTACTATATATTCTCTCAAGAATCAGTTCTATCAAACGTGTCACCATTCCTAATTTTTTTATTTTTTATTTTAAAAATCAGTTTAATAATAGTTTCACCAATATACCACGTATATTTTTGAACCGTTACAATCTATACATATTACATATAATGTAGTAGCATAAAAATAACAATCAATTGTTCTTAAAAAAATATGTTTTAACAACAAAAATTTGAATAGAGTTACATTATTATTATACTGACAATAGAACTAAAAACTTAAAAAATAGAAAATTCATTTAAATTAAGCACTAGTAATAATATTATTCTCATATCATATTAAGATCTTCATTTTCATTCACCACTTCACTAGCTTGAGGGGCTTGTGTTTTTTGATACTTTCACAAGTTAAAATTTTAAAATGACAATTGATCCAACAAGTTGTGTTGTCTTTTGTCTTTTGTCTTTCATCGAAAGACGCACCCTGTGCATCACAATATTTATCACCTCTATTACATTATAAAACCACGTATTTTTCTAGCTTTGAACCACAAATAGATAATACCTATATGTCAGCCGTGTAAAATGCTCAACACTATTGAGTAGATCTTCGTGGATTTTATACTTAAAACTGAGTATGTTTTTCAGCCTCTTTTTCGAATGTAATTACCGACCAATCAATATCCATCTATTAAACAAAATAATACGTAAATAAATAAAGTAAAATATCAGATGACCTCTTAAAATATTGTAGATTTTTTTTCTTATTGTTTAAATCTTTAAAAATATAAATTCCCTCCACATTGAGAAGAGAAACTGACCTTAATTTGTTATGTGCCCTTTAAAATAAAATTGATAAGTATATTAAATTACCTTTGATTTGAGAATTGAACAGCAATTGCATAGTTGAAGAAGAGAGAAATATCACACAACTCAAAGCACTAAAATTGTCGTTATTGTTCAAAAAAGGAACGCTCACCAAAATGGAAACACTATTCTCTGCGGAGCTATACGGAGTTTTTCATCTAGTCCGTTTATTATAATCAAACAGATCAAATCAGATCTCAAAATTTAAATTCTTTCTAATTTGATTCGTTCGATCAAAATGAACGAACAAGATTAAAAACTCCGCAGTGATACTCTCCCACCAAAATGATCATTTAATAAAAAAGTTACCGTTACTGTTTTCAGATTTGACAGCGAATATTCACTCTTTAATCATAATCAATTCCTGTTACCAATTATATATATGGTTATAGTGTGAATCTGGATCGCTGTTATTTGACGCGATCAGATTAGATCCGAGCTGTTCATTATATTTAGTACAAATTTAAAAACGGTGCCGTAAATCTAATTGTCAGAATTCTTAACTGGTTCAGCTGAGATTTAATATGACCGCCGAAAGAAAAAACAAAGAAGGAAAATTTAGTCAATCATTCTAGAATTTGTGCGTTTGTCGTTACTGAAAAGGTGCACCAGTATACACGGTAATTAAAATATTCATAATCTGATTTGGATGATATGATTGCCCTCAATTATATTTTTTTAAACAGATTTACTCTGAAGTGATTTGAATTGAAATAAATAACTCAGATTAAAAACAAAATTCAGTAAAGCACAAAAAAAAATTTTAATTTTTCTTACAGTTGTAAAAGATATGATTTGAAAAATATTGATCTAAATTATTTATCGCAGTCTTTCTAATAAATTCAATTATATAGTATCTCATATATTTTAAAAAAATAACAATATTTCTAATTTTTCAATAAAATAAAATAAGATTATTTTCCTCCGGTTTAGATAGATCTGAAAATAAGTTGAAAATGGATGCAAATTTTGAAATTTTTTTGGATATTAATAAAAATTTCTGAAATTTGTGGCATTTGGATAGTTGTATATCTTTGAAGGATAAAATGTATTGAGAATAGGTATTGTGGATTCTTCATTTTTTAAACATAAATTTTTGGAATTAAGCTAAAGAATCAGAGGCGTACTTCTATTAAACTTCTATTGATTTTGTCTTTTGTAGGTTTGAATTCAGATACCAGTCCAAGTTAGATTTAGTTAGATTTGAACCGTTCAGTGTGAGTTTGGACGAACATTAGCAAAATTTTCTAAATTACAAATAGATCCGAATTCTTTTTAGGAGCATCATTTTTTTTTCTCTTTTTGAGGGAAAAGCCCTAGGTGCATATACAACATTATTTTAAAGAAGAGAATATGTTGTTTCAGCACGTTTTCAACCGAACTGAACTAGATAAACCATTCGGTTTTAAAAATGGAATTGAATCGAATCGATTTAGTATTGCAATTGAACCGAATTAAAGTTTTATTTCAATTTATTCGGTTTGTTCAGTTCCAACCAAAATATATTAATTTTTTTATTAGGAATTGATTTATAATAAACCGAAGTATATTAAAAAATAAACAGTCATATTAAGAAATAAACTGAGATATTAAGAAATAAACCGAAGTATTTAAAGTAATTGATTAAGAATAAACCAGGGTATTAAGAAATAAACTAGAGTGGTTCGGACCAAATTCATAATATATAAAAGTTCATTCGGTTATTTCGGTTTTGAAAATTTCCAAACTGAATTGAAACTGGACCCAATGAACATCGTAAAATTTTTAAAAATACCATATTCGAAAAAAAAAACCAAACAACTAGGTTTTTTGAAAAAATTGAATTTTGACATGGCCGCATCCCTTGGGTGCTAAATGCGGCCACCCCTTTTTTTCATTCAGATTGAACTACCACACGAGAAGGAAAACAAAAAAAAGGACCGCATCTCCTAGATGCGGCTCACAGAAAGGTGGTCGCACCTAGGGGATGCGGCTGTGTTAAAATTTGAATTTTTCAGAAAACGTAGTTGTTTGGTTTATTTTATTTTTTTGGTATGGTATATTTAAAATTTTCAGAATCCTAGTTTTAACATATTTTTTCTCATCTAACCATTCAAATTTTTTTATGTGCAAATTTCGACGAATATTAAGGGTTGGATGACAAATGACAGCAAATTTTAGTCTTTGTTTTAGTTATATAGTTTGTGTGTTGCATGAGGTAAAAAATGCTACGTCGAAATCTTTATCCGTAGTTGCAAAATGTTGTAAAGTATTTTAAACAGCGCAGGTTTGGCATTATACAGCGCACTAACTATTAAATAGTACTGTTTTAATTACATGTTTTGGCCCTGTTCGGTGGAGGCTTGGGAATAGAAATAGGAATAAAGAAATTTTGAACTGAAAAATTGATGTTCTCATGGGAAAAAAAAATTTAGTTTAAGTAAATTTGTTTTTTCCCATGTGAACAGTAAATGCCGAACAGGCCCTTACATAGTTCGTGCGCTGCATGAAGTCAAAACTTTTCTGTTAATATCAACTATAGAGGGGGCTAACTAGATAAATATCATATTTAAAATACTTCTATATAAACCCAAAATTATATAACACAAGATAGTATTATTTATTTACCATTTGTTTTCCTTTACCTTACAATAAGAGTGTGATATCTTTCTTTTAAATATAATTTTACTTCGATTTAAATTATATAAAATAAATTCAATTATTTCTTCTATAATTCCATACACAAATCATTTTTATCGTAATTTATTTAATTTTACAACAAAAATAAAAATCTATAGACAATCTCGTATGAAAATAAAATATTAGAATGAATCTTTATCTAAAAGTTACAATGAACAACAATATAAAAATTTGTAAATAGTTGATAGATAAAAAAACAAACTCCAATTTCAAAGTAAAAATATATTACTTCCTTCACATTAATTTAAATTTGACCTCTATGATTTTGATTTATTTTTCTCTTCAGAAAACCTCTTAATCATTTTTTTTATCTCTCCAATAATTTTATTTTTTTCCAGTAACAATCAATAATACCTTCTAAAATGGTTAAGGTGATCTCTCCAAAATGCTTAATGAAGACAATATTTTAATAGGCATGGTTTCTTTCCTTTTTTTTAGTTTTTTTTTTCTGTTTTACTATTGAAAAAATTAGCAAATGAAACAATATACCATCCTATACTCAAGCCCTTTAATTCTTTTGTATTATTACAGGGGTGGCTAATACTTGTAGAGTGAGTCTATAGTACCATGCATATCACGGGTTGTTACTGTGTCACGGCTCTATATTCGAGTTTTCAAATCCTAACGGTCGATCTAAACCGTTCATCTTGTTCTCCATATTAATATGTATTTGGAGACCAAATTTTATATTTTTTGAAATTTTTTTACTATTTTTTTAGATATTTAGAAAATCACTTGATCTGAAAATTATGGATCATCCAAAAACAGTGATTTTCAATAAATCTAAAAAAATAGTAAAAAAATTTCAAAAAATGTAATATTTGGTCTCCAAACACATATTAATATGGAGAACAAGGTGAACAGTTCGGATCGACCGTTAGAATGTGAAAACTCGAATATAGAGCCGTAACACGGTAACAACCTGTGATATGCATAGTAGCATAGACTCACTTGTACTTGTAAAATAAAAGTTTTAGTTTAATTTTTCTATACTTGATAAAAAAAAATGAAAATGTTGGGGTGGCTAAGCCACGCCTTTGATAAGTTTACCTTCCGGCTTCCGCCCCTGGTAATCAGTATTAAGTGGTTATCATGTGTTCCAGTAAAAAAAAAAAAAAAAAAATAGTTATCATGTGTTAACTAAATTCTTCTATCTGGACCCCACAAACCTCTAACTCCGAATTAGCCAATGATATTTCACAGCCTCATCTCGTAGGCCTCCGTTCGTCTCTCTCACATACTATGTGTCTAAATATGTAACAAGTCTCTGTTTGAATGAAATTTAACTCGCAACATATGAATCTATATAATCTTTATGTGAAGTACACGAATTCAATCCCTCTTGCACTCAAAATCGTGGCTCCACCTCCACTACCGACACATTGGATATATCGGTGTACTACGGGGCTTCGGATCCGCTGCGGCACCTACCGTGTAAAATGAGGTATGTATTGTACTGTTCGTTTTAATCTGACATGAATTTCAAAGAGAGCTTCTCTATAATTCAAATAGGCAATCAAATGATTTTTGTTTGTCGAGTTATTATATCTCTTGCGAGGGGTATGTATCATCTCACATACAACATAAGTGGAGTCCACAATTTTACGGTTTAGATTTACTTTTAGTCAGATCAAACTCAATATGGTGCCTACTTAGAAATAAGGGTTAAAAAGATTTTAGAAATAAGTTTTAAGATTGGTGCTAGGTTAAAAGAACAATATGTATTTAGTAATTGAATGTGCAGTATCGGAGGTGATTCGAATTCTCTTGCTGGTTGTGATACTTACCCATTCTATAGCGGGCAGCATAGTTGTTAGACACTTGTCGAATTAAATTTGAATCACTTTATCATATGATATTAATGTTAATTTCGATTGATGAAATAACTTCATTAATAAAATAATTTTATCACTTTTTATACTCAAAATCATCAATTGAACTCAATTAGATTTAATTCTTACTTTATTCGGCTCTTCACTTTTATATCTTTGCTCAAATATTCTCTTAAATTACAATTGAATTATCTGTTCATTTTCACAACTCCTGTAACTCCTCTCACTATTAGATGACGCTCTTCTTTTCATACAACCCTTGCTAAGACTTTTGATTGTCTTGATTGAGGGTACATTAGTATGTTTTCATGGTAACTATTATGGTAGTCAATTCATGTTAATGTTTTAATTTAATTTAGACTTGTGCATATTATTGGTTGGAAATTTCAATTAATAGTGAGTTTTGAAAAGAAATTGCCAACATATTGGGTTGAAGATCAAATAGTAATTTTGAATTTGATATGAAGAAGATACTAGTATTTAGTTTGTTTCATGACGAAAAACAAGATGAGAGAAGACTCCGAAGGTGAGATCATTAGATGAAGAAACAAAAACATAAAGAAAAATTATATTGTATATATTTGATCAATTCGGGTGTAATAGAAGCACCTCCATCAATTATAGCTCAGTTAATTAAATAATAGTGCTTCATACAATAAATTTGGATGCTCATCTGTAGCTCCTTGTTCTATAGATACGAAAAAAAAATATGAACTTAAAAACTATGAATACTAAGGCTGTGCTCCAGAAAAAAAGGAGAACCCCTCTTTATTAAAGAAATTGAATGGGAACAAAGTTGAATTCCACACATTTACGGTTTGTTCATGTCATTTGCGTGCTTCAGAATAAGGTAATCAGAGAGGGACAAAAAGAAAAGCGCTACTGTAGTAAGGGAAACACACTATATAAACTTTCTAAATTCGTACCTCCAAATCAGAATGTATATTTCAATCTAGTAAGGAGAACCAGTGGTGTTATCTTCCTTTCTCTTCCTCTCTGCACTGACGTTGTAGAGGACAACATAAGTGATAAAAATTTCAAAATTAGAGAAAAAGATGTGAAAAAATATGAAATAGTTTTTTATTCTGACTTTTTTTTTTTTAAGGTCGTACCAACATATTAAAATGGTGACCTCTATGCGTTAATGAACCGTTTCATTTTAGCTTCAGACCGTTGAATCAGCATCAGAATCGAAGTCAATTCGGTCTTCTTTTTTTTTTTAATTCGTACCAGCATGCAACGAACGGATGAGATCTAAATTCAAACGATGCGTTAATGCAATTTCATATTGGTCCCTTTTTTTTTCCTACCACCCTCAAAAATCAGAATTAAATAAATACCATCCGAATAATCAGATTTCAATACGTTCGCACTGTGAATCTGCGAACGGATCGCCAACCCATTTGCGGAATGGATGTGCGGACTGATCCACTTGCACTCTGACCCGCTCGCGTGACCCGTTCGCACGGTGGATCTGCGCACTGACCCGTGGATCTGTGCACTGACATGCTCGTTTTGACTCGCTCGAGTGACCCGTTCGCACTGTGAATCTGCGGACGGGTCAACCCATACGCAGATCGACGGTGTGAATATGGCGGAATCTGAATTTCAATTTTTCGAATGGTATTTATTTAATTCTGATATTTAAGGGTGGTAGAAAAAAAAAAAAAAAAAACGGCATATTGGTTGTAGAGCAACCCGTACATGCTTAGTCACATGGCAATTTCACAGAGAATTAGATCTCACCTGCCGTGTCTCCCTTTTCATCTTTCCTCACCTCTTGAGTCCACGCCATGATTCCTTTCTCCATCTTTCCCTCCGATCTCTCTTCACTACTGCTCCTCTTCCCTGCTTGAGACCACTTTTCTCCATGGACCCTTCTAGAAATCCTCCCAATCACTACCCCAATTCGAACCACAACCCGCATCTAGGCGTTAATAAGCTCAGCAAACCGATCCGCAAATCCCCACTGCCTCCGCCTTCCTTCCAACCCGCAACCCGACCCGCTCAGCCTCAGCCTCAGGTTTACAACATCAGCAAAAACGATTTTCGTGACATCGTGCAACAGCTTACCGGTACTCCCTCTCGTGACCCGATCCCGTCATACCCACCTCCTCCTCCCACCAATCCGCATCCGCCACCTCGGCCGCCTCACCAAAGACCACAGAGCCAGCCTAGCCAACGGTTACAGAAGATCCGTCCTCCACCTCTCACCCCAATAGCGCGTCCACCTCCTCCTCCTCCTCCTTACCAAAACCCTAACCCTAACCCTAATCCGACCTTTCCTTCTCCAGTCACGGCTTACATGCGGTATCTAGAAAGTTCACTACTTGACACGTCACGGCATCCATCTCAACAAGGAGGATTGCTTCCGTATCCAGTTGGCCCACCACCGCAGGGTCCAGTGATGGGTGCACCGCCTATGCCGCAATTCCCTTCTCCCCGAATGCCTCCTTCTCCTGCTTTCATACAATCTCCAAGTGCATTTCTTAATTTGGTTTCCCCTAAATCTCCTTATCCTTTACTATCACCTCCCGGGTCTCAGTACCCGACTCCATTATCTCCAAACTTTGCACTTTCACCTGGTATTTTGGGGCCTGCTCCTGGCCATTCGCAGTTTCCATCACCTGGTCCACTGTCGCCGGGCTTTTTCTTCCCAAGTTCACCCTCGGGTCTTCTTTCTCCTTCGGCTTTCTTTCCAATTCAGAGCCCAAGATGGAGAAATGGTTGAATTATGCCAGAATTTTAAATTTCGTTTGGTTGGGGTGCTTGGAATTTGCTGAAGATAGCAAAAAGATTGGATTTTTGAAGAATAAAGGAGGGCTGTTCTTCAAAAAAAAAAAAAAAAACAAGGAAAAGAGGTGAGGTGGAGGGAACAATCAGGTAGGTTTTAGTCTGCAATTTGTTACTTCATTTTGTGAATTCTAGTGTACTTGACTTTGATTAGTGCAAATCTTTCGGTAGATAGCCATGATTTGTATGTAAACTATATAAGTGGAAATCTGGAAAAGACAAACCTTGTAATTCATTCAGTTCTAATGATCCAAAAATGGAAACACTAATTCTAGTTAGTTTCTTTTTCGGGTCTTTACTTTGTCATGTTAGTTAAATTTGCATGAGATTGTGTGAATTCGTGAGGAATGGAAATTCAGAAATTGCCATTTTGTCTGAACAATCAGTTTAAAATCTTTTAGGAATTGTTTTTTATTTCTTGTGTGGTTGGCAATTTGACATCATTACCACTATATTGCTTTTTGTTGACATCATACAGGAAAAGCAGGGGACTTACCATAAAAATAGAATAATGCTTTTTGTTGAACTCTTTATGTTGATGAGGAAATAAATTATTGTTATTGAATTTTTTTTTCTTAGTTCAAAATAAATATAGTACAGCATAAATTAGAATATCAGGTGGGGTGGTGAACTTTTTAATGGCCTACTTGTTAATTTGCATGGTTGTCAGTTATTCTGATTTATGATAATTGATAGATAATGTATTTAGATTCTTTGAAATTTGTTGTTTGGTCTGCAGTTAGTCAAGTTGGGTTGGGATGTGGAAATGAGGTTAAAGTTGAAATTTTGAACACTACTACTACTATCTTTTTTCAATTGTCTACTGAGAGTTTAAGCTTAGGAATGTAAAATTGTGGTTTTGAACAGTGAAATATGCTGCAAAAAATTAAAATGAATTTTGTCCAAATTGACAGAATATAATGCTTTAGGTCTCTGATAGATTGATTAGTAGTACTCTGTGTAGTGCTATGAGATGTCTGGTCTCTTTGGCAAAAATGCTTTTCTAAGGAGTTTGTTTTTATGGAGCAGGTTTGATTTCTATTGCAAGTAATTCTCCTGCTGAAATAAAATAAACAACTGTACAAGTTTTCCATATCCTCTTTAGTATTAGATCTGGACCGTTCGATCAAAACCCAGGCCAATCCAGTATGAGTTGGAACAAAGTGCCACTTTAGTATTCGTGCGGATTCTGATCTTATGTTAGCTTAGGGGGTATGATTTCAAATATTGGTGAATGTACTTTGTTGTTATTGTATAGAATATTTTCTTTGGAATAATCTAGCCAATAAATTGTTGTAATTTTTCATGATAAATGTTATATTTTTCATGTAGCCATAAGAGGCGTCTATGAATTTCCAGCACATTATATTGATGAGACCACAAGTATTTGATTTGTAAATGTCCTGTGAAATGAAATTTCTTAGAATTAGGCACTGAATTTATTCAATGTTAAAACGTGTTGAAACAGTCCAAATGAAAAGGTTGAAGTGTTTTTTGTTTAGTTTTTTAATTACCAGCTTATGGATAGTAATGAAGAATTTCTAAGCTAATGATCAATTATTTGCCTGGAATATGTTACATCAAATTAAATTTTAAATTTAAAGTCGCATTATAAGCGTCGTTGGTCTTCATTAGGTCTATATAATAATACAAGCAATGAATTTCGGCTAAAGTTTTTAACAGAGTAGTAATATTGGATGTGAATTTCGTAATCCGCTCATTTATTTACCGAACTGGATTGAGATGACTTTAGGGGTGCGAGTTGAAATCTCAACTTGTAATTATCACGAGCCAGTTGGACCGAGTTGGGTTTGATTAGACTTTGTTTTAAAGAAAAAAAAAAATTCTACAAATTTTTTTTAACCGAATGTCCGAGTTGGATGGAGTTAGATATCATAAAATACACATGAATTCATACAAATTCACAATTTCACGTCTAACCAAGCTAGCTTCTATCTTGAACTAGTTTAATTTGGACTGAGTCACTAACGAACTGGTTCGTTAATAGCTCGATCTAGTAAGATGCAAGTCACGATTGAATCACGAGGTATGTTCTCTTTTTTTTTTTTCATCTCTGGTCCATATGTCAAAACTGTTTTGATTCTATAATTTGTGTGCTGTATGAAGCCAAAACTATTCTGTTGAAATCTTTACCAATGAATTTCCAATCAGAACCAACAACTTTGCCCTTTTTAACAAAAACCAAGAAATTAGTATAACTGATAGGCACCTGAAAAGGATAGAGGAATGGATGACGCAAACAGCTTGTGACTAAAATACTATAAATGTTGTCAAAGAGTTTGTTTGATTTGATTATTTTTTTGCTAGCCGTTTGAAAAGGATTTAAAAATGTCGGTTAGCACTAGCTTGAGATCTTCCTTCCACGATCTTCAATCTATTTATTTAATTATTTTATGCGTATATTTTATTATGATCTGATGTAATAATATGAGTAGAATTAAAGTTTTCAAGCTCATCTAACTCTTTCGTAAACTTAATTTCAAAAAGTATCCGAATAACTCCACGCAACAAATTCAAATATTAAAACTGATTTACTTCATAAGTTTTGTGTTTACATTTCAAATTAATTTATTATAGAGTCAAACCATCAAAAAGAAAATTCAATTCATTTCAGTCCAATCGTAAATTTGAATTTGGTATATCGAATTCAGTCCAATCATAATTCCAGACATATAATAATAGTAATATTATTAAAATAACAATAATAATTATTATTATCATGATAATAATAATTTTAATAGAAATTGTAATACTTTATCGAAATATGAGTTATTCATATTGAAAATAAATGAGTGAAAATAAATTCCACATTCATACAATATAAAACTACGGTCATAAAATGACCAGATCAAGAACCAACATTTGGTCTAGTGACAAAGGCATATGGTCTCTATATGAGAGATTATGGATTTGAAACCTGGATGGGAGAAATCTTTTGCTGTAATAATAAGGATATTAAATAGTTGAGTGGTTTGACCTCCAACCTTTACTTAAAAATAAAATAGTCATATCACTATAAAAATCACTAATTGTAAACTAATTATTCGAATGGACAGGTTGGTGAATTAATTTGCACGCTGTGCAACAATATCTTATTTTAATGATCCAAGATGATTTTAGAGTTTAGAATTAGACCGTTCATTATCCGAGAAGATTTTGTTTCTTAATCTAAGAAGAAATTAGTTAGCGAGAAAAGAATTCTATGATCCAACGCATATTTAGAATTTAGACCGCTCGTGATCTAAATTAATTGGTCGTTTTCTTTTTCTTTACATGTAGGCAACTAGGCACTCAAGTACACAACCCTTTACTTTAAAGTTTAGTTGAAAATTTTAGAATTAATATTTGTAGAAATTTAATTCTAAAACTTTACAGTAAAGAATAATGTTATTACCATTGGTCCCTTGTAAAAATTAGTGGTTAAAGTAAATACGAGACAACTATTTAATTAGTAAATCAGGTGATAATCAGTCTTTAATTTAATGGTAAAGAAAATGTTCAGTGTTTATGGTTGAAACTCTCTCCCTCCCACACACCTCTCTCTTCCGAACTTTCTCAAATCGTATTTTTGCTTGCCTTTCCGGATGCAGTCTCTCTCAATCCGTGCATCACTTCCATTTAGAGATAGATACAATAATTAAGAACCCATTAATTTACATTTTTTTTTTTATGTTTATGCTTAATTTTCTATATAGTTAGAGTAAAATATTATAGGTATTACGAAATTGATTCCTATTCGTAGTAAGAAAATATTATATGATTGACTTCCCATCTCATAGCGGAAAAGTCTGGTTCCGCCCCTGCCTCCATCGGTGCGTGGCTACGTGTTTTATCTCTCTCCGTCATGTCGGGTTCCTCTAGATCATCTTTCTCATTTACTCTTAACATTTCTGTGCTGCAAGATGCTGTGATTTGCTGGTTTCGTTCAAGATGATTTATGGTTTCATTCAAAATTCACTTTTGGGGAAGATAGGCTCAATAAAGTAGTGGATTTTGAGCAGTAGTTGAGTTTTGTCGTGTAGTGCCGTAGTTTATCAATTGTTTTCTTGCTGGCAAGCTTCTTTGACAAACTACACTTGCCAAGATAAAGAACTGAATAAAAAGCTGAGTCACATCACCTAAGAATAGAATTCTAGTTTTGATTGCTAAGGATCAAATGTTGAAAACTAGGTCAGTAGGTCTTTGCTTGATTATTTGCTAAATTTGGTGGGCTAATCTCGGTGCAGAAAAGAAGCTGAGGCCCAGTTATAGATTTGACCTTTTCAAAAGTTGGGCCTTTTCTCATCAATACGGGCCGAATCGGAGTTGATTATATTCTATTGGACTAAACGGGCTTCTAAGTAAAGCACCCTGTCGCTAAATCGTATTGGGCCTAAATTTGCACTGGATCCGACCCAATTACGACTTCTTCTCGCCTTCAAGCACAGAATTCAACTTAAAAAAGAAAAAAGAAAAGAAAAATCCGATCTACTCTTCCCTCTTCCTCACGGGACGAATAGAGAATTCCAAAAGATCTATCTATCTATGGCTTCATTGCAGCAAAGAAGACCCGCCTCAGGTCGTCCCTCAGGGACCGATGGTTCCGATTTCTCCTATCGTATGGTCGTTGATTCAAGTAAGTAACCAATTTAATTTAAAATTCTTAAACTTTTTGTGTATTTATGATTTGATTCTAACTTGTATAATTTTAGGATACCAGAAGGTTGCCAAGGGAAAACGACGTCTTGGGTTTCTTATATTTGGCCAGGCAAGCTAAATTTTTTTATTTTTTTTATTTAAGTGTGAAATTCTTATTGATAGAATCATTGAACCATGAATTGATCGATACTTAATTATAAATGCAGGTTGTTAGCCAAATAATTGCTTTAGCAATTTTGTTCATAACATCTTCAGAAGAGAAGGAATTTGACAGATTTGCAATGTTATCAATTAGCACTGGGTTCTTATCTATCTTACTTGGAGAAATAGGTAAAATTTCTTAATGTGATACAACTTTGTTTTAATTAGCACTTCAGCTTAAGACTTGATCCTTGATATCAGTGGCTGATTGAAGTTAAGTGAATAGGGGTCAACTGACCTCCCATTTATTTTCAATTTTTTTTATTATTATACTTGATTTTTTATATAGTTTGGAGTAAAATACTAAGAGTAGCGTAAAATTGACCTCCATACACAACATGAAAATTTTATAAGATTGACCCCCATTCACGTCTGACCCCCACAGTTTGAAAGTTTGGCTCCGTCCCTGCTTGATATGGTAGAGCAATGAATTGCATAATTATGTAAAGCTGCCACTATGGATTTAAAGATTTTTTTTTTTTAATAATCATAGGTCGGAGACGGAGTAAATCGGCCTTGCTGAGATTATACACATCCATATCAACTATTTCTGTGCTGTGGTCCGTTGCACGCATCATGAATAGTCCTATATATTTCAAGGTTTGTAAATCAATACCCAATTGTCGCATTTATACATTACAACTCTCATAAATTTGCTTTGCCTCCTCACTGCTCCAAAAAAATTTCACATACAAGAGAGCTGAGATGGTTACTAAAAACTATAAGATCATTTTTGAGCTTTCTTCGGTGATTATAGGGAATGAAGGATGAGTGTTTTTAGATCAGATTTTTGTTTAACCTTTTCAAATTACAAATAAGATTTAAGGTTTTGAACATAAATTTTGGGTCTTTTCATATTTGAGTTGGGTACAGTACTGGCTGCTATCGGGTTACGTCACCTGTATGTAGTCTGCATAGTGTATTTTTATGTCCTTTTCAAAACTACAATATAAAATAATTGAGGGTTACTGTTGACCTGCTAATGCAAGGCAACTGGCCAGTAATTGCTTAAGGTGCAATATCATATGTACCCTACAATTTTTCAATTTCACCTTTATGCTATACAGGTTATGGGAGGGAGGAGATGATATAGCTTGGTTAGATAAGTTTTTATGCTTTCGATAAGTCCTTCAAAACCTGAATTTTTGTGGATAATCTTGCAAAACCTCCAAAATACTAGAGATGTTTCAGCACCATTCCATAAATAAGATATTAACTCTTTTGTGGTGTACAAGCATTGTATTTACTTATATATTATAATGTATAAATAATACTGATATGAGTTAATTAATGGCAGGGGTACTGATATAGGGGCCTTTATGATAGATAATTTGGTGGCCTTTCAGGGATATCCATGATATTATATTCTGCATGAATATACAATATAATTTTGTAGTTTACGGGGGTACACATTTTTCCCAATGATGATTTGTCAACATCCCCATTCCCCTTTGAACAAAGCTAACTATGGCTGTTGTTTCTATATTTCTTATTTGGATTAAATAATTAGCAGTCATATAGAATGAAAGAAACATCAATATTTTTATATTTGATTGTTAGTACCAGTAAAGCGTGGCTGCTAGGGTCCATTGACATTTGACACTGGTTTTAGTTAGAGGGGGTGGCTTTTTTTATGAGTGCATGCAAGTAAAATATGTGCGCGCACTTGTGTTCTGAAATATGATTTATTAAATATAGGTTATGCAACAACAAAGCTTGAATGGGCTAACAACATTTGAACTTGCGGAGGGTGGGCGTGTCATATTGAGTAAGTTCCCTATGTATATTATCCTTATCAAATTCATTTATTTTTATATGACTGATGCTAGGGTACTATGCATAACGTGGATTGGTTCGTACTATGAATCAATATCTCCGTTTGAAAGTTCAAATAGTCGATTTGAACCGTTCAACATCTCTCCATATGAAAATCTACCTAAGATCAAATTTTACATTTCTTACAATTTTTTTAGATAAGTAGAAAATATCACTTGATCTAAAACTTCTAGACCATTCAAAAGTATAGATTTTCCACCTATCTAAAAAAAATAGTAAAAATATTATGAAAAATGTAAAATTTAGTCTGCAAGTACATTGTCATACAGAGGTTATGTTGAACGGTTCAGATCTACTATTTGGACTTTGAAATCAAAGATATTAATCCATAGTACGGACCAATCCGCGCTATGTATAGTACCATAGCCTCACTCATTCTATATACATTTCAGTGTTCGGTCTCAGGATGCTATTGAGACACTTACCATGTATTGCACCAGTAGAAATTCAAGCCAGAATAAAACAATTCTGTGAACTTCTCTCGATTATTAGTTCTGTTGGTTATTATATTGGTTATTATATTTGGTGCTTTCCAAAGTTTACTTTAACTAGATATCTAAGTTCACTGGGAATTCAATTGCTGAAATCCTTCTGGAGAAAAATACCGGTTTTGTACCAAACCAGTACAATTACAGACTTGCATCAACCGATATAATTAATTTATACATTAATGCTAACTATTAGATTTTATTTTCGTTGGTTTAACAGGTGTGATCTTGCAAGTTTTTGTTGTTGTAACAAGCCTCGGTCTTGTGCAGAATATGTCTCCTAAGAGAGACTCTTGAGGGAATTTAAGCTTCTTAGTTTATCTTCGGTACTAGCCTTTCAGAGAATGTTTAAATGAGACCTTTTGTAGGTTTTTTCGGGATGGAGTGTCGGGTTTCTTGCTTTTGTGTATCAGATTTGTGTTACTTATGATTTTTACATTAAGAAGAGTAAAAACTTGAAAGAAAAACCTACTTGAAAATGGACAAATTTATATATTTTCTTAGAGATAATGTTTTATTTTTTGTTTGTTTGTTTGTTTGTCTGTTTGTGTGTGTGTGTGTCTGTTTGTTTGTTTTTCTCCTCAATTCTATTGAAAACAACAACAATATCTCTTATTTCAATAGAACAGTGAAATTATGGTTGAAATCTATATTCTTGCACTTGGAAGTATTAGTTGAATGCATGCATTTAAAACTGTTGGTTGAATGCATGTTTCTTTAGATTAGCATCTGAACAAGTTGCGTTCAGATTCCAGGAATCGAATTGTTATTCTCTATAAAATTCAGGATAGATGACAAAAACTCTGCATATGAATTTTTTAACTCGAGTTGTTGGCTGGCAAGTTGAATCTGAATTGATTCTGAATGAGTTATGAGTCATGAGGTTTTTTGTACACCCCTAATTTTAATTACCCGCAAAAATCAATTACAAAAAAAAAAATTGCATCGGTTGTAGCTGATACTGTTAATATAAAACAATAATTATTGCAAGCTATATATCATTGCACGAAGAACAAAATTCATACAAATGCATACAGCAATAGGAACTTGTTTGGTTCCTTAAAATTGATTGCACAAAGCACAGCAAGAAAATGGTTTGTCATTTCCTTGATAATATAACAACAGAAACAATGTATTAACAAAACAAACAAAATTATGGCAGTTTGTGGATATATAGTCTAGGAAGAGAGAGCATTTATTAGATCCAATGCATTGCAAGTAAGCTGTGCCACATTCAACACATGGTTTCTCACTTCCATCCTGACATCTATTCCACTTTCTCTAAACCCATCCATGCATGTGTTATCGTCGGTTATTGCAGCGCTAACCCATGTCTGAACACTATTAATTTGGTATCCTCTTGATTTACCTCCTAAATGACTCATGGTCTCAGTAGACTGTCTCAATTCATCTATGGCATCTCCTAGATTGTCCATGCAATCGTGCAGTGCTTCTCTGTCATGTGGGTCCATGCCACGAGTTGTAGACATCTGAGTCATGGCGGTTGTGGCTGATCGAGCACTAGCAAGACTTACTGATAAAGCGATGCTTGCCATATTCAAGGAGCTTGTTTGGATTGTGCTGGCGTAAGCTGAGAGAGATTTGACGCAAAGAGCGGGGTAAGGGGTGGTGTTACATGATGTTTTGATGAATTCGGTGTTTGTTTCGGTTTGCGGGAGCATTCGTGCCCCATGACATGTTGTGAAGGGAAGGAGAATGAAGAATAGTATTATTAGAGTATTTGGCATGGTCATATATATAATTTCTTTATATATTTTTTGTGTTGTTTTGAAGTGATGGAGAGCATCTTATATAGATGGAGTAGAGAGGAGGATAAAGAATTAGAAGCATGATTTTGCTTGGTGGTTGTGGTTATCCAAAAAAGGATGCTGTACTGGTGCATTGTATTGAAAGCGTTCATCATTTGGTCTTTTAGAATTGTACAGTGTCATGTCTTTTTCGCCCTTTTGTTTTTTCAGCCTTTATTATTTATATTTTCAAAAGTGAACGGTATATAATTAATGTGCATGTCCAATCCTTTCATCATTTATTTATTTGTTTGTTTAATTTCTTATGCAGAACAAATGAGTCTGGTTGTATAAATGGCGTATTTAAGAGGTATATATATGATCTCCATCAAAATAATGCAGTTTGGATCCAATGGTCATTGAAAGCAAATTGGGGTTTGATTAGCATCGGAGCCATCCCATCAGCTTTAAAATTCGTGTGCACAAATCATAGTGTGCACCATGCGTTCCACTCGGGCCTGGATTAGTCTGGATTTTGATCAAACGATCGTGATACAAACATGAATATTATGTTATCAATTGAACTTACCATCAATGAAAACCAGTTTTCTCATGCCCATTTATATATCTGCGGAGTTCAAATTTATAACAGCTAACTTCACATCTTCGAAGATTTTCAAAAAAAAAAAAAATTATAACAGCTGTTAAGATGTCATTAACATGCATTCAGTCGAATATATCTGTGTTTGTTCTCATTACCATTTTTTAATAAATCTGAGGGATCTTATGTTAGTGCATCATCTGTGCATGTGTTTGTTAATTTCATGATTTCATAGTGGGACCAGATATAAGCCGCTATTGCTTCCCATGCAAAACCTGAAATAGAGTGCGCAACCACCTGCCGGATTTGCCTGTACAATCTTTTTTATTTAATTTGTTAGAATATTAATATAATATATTATTTCCAAAATATATTCATACTATATACAAATTACTAATGTTAACCATTGCATATATAATTATTCTTAAATGGAGAACTTTTACCTATTGGTTGCTACACCTAGTGTGGTAAAAAATGTCTATTTAAACCGATTAATTAACTGATTAGTAGTTAGCAGTGATTAAATTAATAAGAATTTTTTCAATTAATTAGTTAATTATTTCCGATTATGAAACAATTATTCTCAATTATTTTTAATTAATCATTTTGCGATACTATGTCCATCTAACGAGTACATTATGTTATTTAAAACACAGTCTACACTAGCTCTGCAGTTTTTGTGCTTAAAAAAAAATCCCATATAAGAGGCATGGCGGAGATATCTCAAACTTTGAGTGTTTTTATTTGGAAAATCTAAACCGTTCAAATACGTTGTGCACGAATCTCAAAGCAAAAAATAAGGGGCATGCATGGCGGCTGGGGGCAGTGCCAACTTTGCGTAGTGTCGCCGTCTAATCCAGATTCCAGCACAAGTGGGAAGCCACTAGCGGGGTAAAGATTCTCCTCAAAAAAAAAAAAAGCGGGGAAAAGATTTTTAACAGAGAAGTTTTGACTTCATGTAGTTCACAGGCTATAGAATCGAAACAGAATTGTGTTTGAATTGTGCGCTGCATGAAGTCAAAACTACTCTGTCAAAAATCTTTATCCCCACTAGCGTTCTGTCCCTCTCCGATTACGTGTTATATATTCAACTCAAAAAAAATAAAATAAAATACGTGTTATATGTATTAACAACACCCACAAGTTGCTCAAATTTTGGAAATGCATTTTAATTAGCCGACTTCATTCTCTCTAGTATTAAATTAAATGCACATCATTTATTGGCGACTGCATCTAGATATTTTGGAGATATGATTTGAAGCCCTGGACCCCATATATATATCCGACTTTTTTTTATATATCCTAAAAAAAAATATCAAATCTATTTTTCAGATTTCAAAAAATTTGAAAAATATCTGATAGTCTCACTGTGGAGCAATTTGCTATTTTTTTTAGATGTTTAGCTAACTGCTCTACTGTGAGTGTGAGGTGGCCGGTTTATTAAAAAAAGAATTATAGCAAACTGCTTTTCTGTGGAATAATCAGTTGAAAAAATAAATAAATACATAGCAAACTGTTCTGGAGTGGTCAAGGCATTTATTATTTTTTTTAAAGTTGAGAGTAGATTTTTTTTTTTTTTTGAAGAATATTTAAAAATAACCGGTATATATATGCTCAGCAAAATATCTCAAATTCTCAACCCAAAGCGCCTTTTAGGTTTTGTATGAATCAAGTAAATTTGAGCCATACATTTAGGGGTGCAAACGGGTTGGATATTATCCTTTTGTATTTAAAAATTAAATACGGATATCTTATATTCAGATATCTGTACAAATATGAATACATATATAGTTTTAAATCTTAATTATTTATATTTAAATAATAAATATATATTATATAAGAAGAGGGATCGAGTTACAACAAAGTTATCACAATTATTTTTTATATTTTCAATGTCCAAATCGTCGATTCAAACCGTTCAACATGATCTCCACGATAAAATGTGCTTGTAGATCAAATTTTACATTTTTTTGAATTTTGTTTACTATTTATTAAGTAATTTACAAAAACTAGTCAATTTCAAACCATTGAATTTTGTACCCTTTTTAATAAATAGTAAAAAAATTTCAAAAAAAATGTAAAATTTGATCTGCAAGCACATTTTATCGTGGAGATCATGTTAAACGGTTTGGATTGACGATTTGGACTTTGAAAATGTAAAAAATAGTTACTGTAACTTTATTGTAACTCAAAATTGTTATAACTCGATCCCTCCTCATCATATAATTTAATATATATTATGAAAAAAATTTATGTTATTCATCATTATAAAAAGCAAACATCCATATCCCTTTAATATCCGATCTGTATTTATCTAATATTTGGTCTGTATCCAAAAAATAAAAGCGGATACATTAGGCTAGTATATCCTAGTCTTTATTTGGTTCTATGATGAATTTACGAAAAAGAAAAAGAAAGTACTAGTATTGGACACCTCTGGTCCCATGTTATGGTATTTGGCATTACTAAATGAAAACAAATGAACTAAAAACAGTTCATCTTTAAAAGCAGTTCAAGGATACGGTACCAACAATTTGTCAATTACCTAAAGCTTAATTACTTGAATTGCATACTGGTACGTTTTTTTTAATAAACATACTTTTTTTAGTTTTAAGACATGTTTATGGGCAAAACTCATATTATAAAATTGTTGTTCTTATATTTGTGGATACTGGTACGTCATTTTCAAAAGAAAAAAGCAACACATTTCCAGGGATACTGGCACGTTTTTTTTAAAAAAAAAAAAAAAAAAATTAGTGTTCTTATATTTGTAGATTAAGTATAATAAAAAGACAGCTAATTATTGGAAGCACTTAAATTATGCACAATAATGTGAGGGACAATATGGTCTTTTACTTCTTCTCTAGTACTATAATATTTTTTATTGAGACTAATCTTATATTCTTAATCTTTTATACTTGCTGAACATGAGCTTCTTAGCAGAGCTTAAACTATTAATCCTTTGTCCCTTAAGGAGGGCTGATAATAATTTAAGTCCTTTTCAGTTAACTTCTTTTCTCTTAGCTTATCTATCTCGCACGTACCTGTACCATTACTGTTGCCAAATCTTAAGTAAGGAACAAAAAAAAAAAAAAACCTTGGGCAAATATTCTGTTACAATCGTCACAGGGGTACTTTGATAAGCATTAGGATGCTGATTTAAGTTGCCAAACTTAAAGTGGATCAGTTTTGAAGGACAAATCTGTAATTGGAAAGAATTACCAAAAACAAAGCCTGACGAGTAGGGTTAAAATAGAGTCAGAGAGCTTAGTACCGATGAATGTTCTTAGAAATTGGCGATGTAGGCAACTCTGGGATTTCTTCCAGCAAAGTAGCATTGTAAATGAAAAGTTGTTCAAGGGCAGTGATCATCACCATTGTACCAGGCAATGATCTCAGCGAGCTCGCATCATAAATGGACAACTTTTCTTGAAGGTACTACTGTTTCGTAACAACCATTGCCTGGGCAGGGCCTCCATCCGTGAGCACTCGCCAACTGACAGATCACTAACAAATCTTAGGCATCTAAGTGGGTTAATAAGAAGGAGACTGAGGTGATCAATTTCCAGATAACTGATCTTTAAAGAGTAAATGCAAATTATTTTTGGGTCCCAATTGCTAAATAAAGCAATATATGTTGACAACACAATATATTCATTTCTGGCTGCAACAACTTGGAAGATTTAGTCTAGTTCTTCAAGATTTGTACATAATTAAAATATTACAACATAAAAATAGTAGGAAACAGATGCACTAAGATATCCGAAGATATCCAATTCAGTTTTGTACAGAAAATATATGTGATCTTAGAAAAATATTTATAGGCTAAGAAAACTAATTGATGTAAACTAATTAATGATTGGAGCATTGGGGCGAGGTTTGACCCAGTCAAAAGAACTAAAGAGGAAGAAGGAAAGGAAGTTGGCTGCACCAGTGCACCAGTGCTGGATGTCTCTGGTCCCAGGATGACAAGCGAAGGATAGACAAGACTGTATGTTTTGGATTTAATCTAGAATTTTTTTTTAATTTATTGTTTTCAATCTTTTCTCTTGTCATTAACCAGACCAATTTGAAATCTGCAAATTCACCAAAAGTTCCAAACAATTCTCAAATTGCCACAAAATTGAAATTGAAATACAGATTGGTATTTGAGTGAAATTAAATAATTGGTATGGTAGACTGTATGCCAAAATATGGGATATTGTTAGAAGAAATTTAGTTAAGAAAAAATAAAGATGTGTCTTAAAATAACTCAAACTTCAAATTACATTAACTGGTACAACTTCAAAACGACTGAAACTCAACAGCAGTGAACTTCTCATGTCACTAAATAAATTGGTATAACTGAAATAGACACAACAATTATAAAAATATGGTTGAACTATCTAAAATTTGTCCTTCAATCAAGTGCCAGATAATTAATTAAGAACATAAAGTCTTGAAAGAATACCCAGTGAACTTATCCTACAGCAAGGCCTAGAAAGCCTAAAGTGGGGATGATATACCAGTAGAGGGTCAATCAAGCTGCATTAGAGTTTGTGATCGTGCTGGTACAACATTTGTACCAGTAGGAATCCTGAGAAGTTCCCTAAACAGGTACTGTACTTCTATGAGTGTTAGTTCATTCCTAGTTCCACTTAAAGTAATTTAAGGTTAATTCTTATTTTCTTAGGCTCCCAATTGCTCAGGAGTTAAATTCAAGCAATACATGGAGGGAGCATAATAGGCTTATAGCATTGTCTAAAATGCAATATTTTTAGTTTTGGACAACAAAAGGCTTGGGAGATTTTATATAGTTCTTGAAGCTTTGAACAAATATTAAAATATTACAAAATACTTAGGAAATTAGATGTGGACCCTGACCCATTGTTAGTTTTATTTTAAGATGCTGATTTAACTAGCCAAAAATATAATGAAGGACAAATCTGTCATAGGAAAAATTACCAAAAAATAACCTGGAAACATTAAATGTCATTCCAAACCAGGGGTACAATAACTTAGCTGGTACACCCACATGCACCACAACTGAACACAAAATTTAATAGGAAAGACGAAATCAAAAACACTTAAATCTAATGAAAACAGGCTTTTTAACATACAAATTGCACAAACTTATGTCAGTTAGAGTGGTGCTTGAATTAAACCTTTGGCCCTCCACTTTGGAAATTTTGCTTATTGGCCCTTTGAAATTGCAGACATTATTTTTTATCTGCAAGAAACTTAACTCAAATTCTCTCTAAAGTGAGAAAAAGAAACAACAAATTGGTGCGTAATTTTGTCTCAATAGGTTTTACATAAGCATCAAATATCCTATCCTGCAAATAAACGTTTTAGTGATTTACCTAGAAGAAACTATAAATATTCCAATTGCAACTTATTTTGTGGGACTGTATTAACTAAGTAACTATGTTCATGTTATTTTTTGGTTTCACATTTTCATATACAGTTGGAAAGTATTTAAGTCACACTTTTCAAACTTTTTAAGAACCCTCCTCCTCTTGTCCGGGCTTGGGACCGGCTACATCATTTAGATATAGGCAGAGTTAAAAGTTTGAAATGTTAGTATCTCTAAAATTTAATTTAAAAGGAAATGTGACAAAAATTAATAAATTGAGAACAAGGAGGGATATATACCTTCATGAATAAACCTCAGTTGCAGTTATTTGTATCTCGTACATGGTATTTATGTAACTATGTTTTCCTTGCGCTTAATGCAGCGGAGCTTGCGTAATTTCATGCATGCACCAGCAATGTGGTACGAGTATTAAAAACCGATGGTTTTAATGGAGAACCTAATCAATTGTAAGAGTCATAGAGAAGATTCATGCTTACAGCGAGGATAAAAAATCATAGAACATGAAGCAAGGAAAAACTAGGCAAAAAAATTATAATTATGCTTACAGGGAGGACCGAAATAGAGTGAGAGAGCTAAGCCCATGGAGAGCTTCAACAATTAATTCCCAATGCATTTATGAATCAGCGAAGTAGGCAACTCTGGGATTTCTTCCAGCAAAGTAGCATTGTAAATGAAAAGTCCTTCAAGGGAAGTGAGCATCACCATTGTACCAGGCAATGAACGCAGTGAGCTTGCATCGTGGATGCGCAACACTTTGAGGGAACTACTGTTTTGTAGCAGCCATTGCTCGGGCAGGGCCTCCATCTTTGAACACTCCCTAACTGTCAGTTTACTGACAAATCTTAGGCATCTAAGGGGATCAATAAGAAGGAGACTGAGATGATCAATTTTTAGAGAACTGATCTTTAAAGAAACCAAGTTGTATACTGGGTTGACAGTATGTGCTTGTTGCATAGATGAAAGTTCAACCAGCTTTTGGCATCCCCGAATAACTAATCTTTCTAGTGACACAAATTTCCCAAATACTTCAGTCGGTATCTTAACCAGATTCTCACAGTCTTCTATTCGTAATGTCTCAAGACCACTTAAATCTATATTTTCTTGCTGCAGAAATCCGTTCAAGGATGTTAAGTTTGAGCACCTGGAAATTTTCACATCCCTGAGTGATGCTGATGATGTTGGACCACTCGAGTGAGAATTTTGGGAATATTCTGGAAGATCACTCACTGCCACTTTATCAATGGTGAGCTTATTTAGAGAAACTGTCTGATAAGGCAGTTTGGTCAGGTTTGGGCAATCATAAATATAAAAGCCCTTGAGAGATGTAAATGTATTTTCCAGGAAGGTATTGGATGTAATAGTTGCACTTCGTAATATCATCAAATTAGTGAGATTAGTGAGACCAAATGATGCCTCAAGTAGTGGCACATCAAGTTTACCACAGTTTCCCATGGTTAGTTTCTCAAGCTTGACAGGTATAAGGTTGCTCTGAATATCCACCCCGACCAGCTTTGGGGTATTTATAATTGTTAACTCTTTCAAGGATGTTAGTTTTCCAAATCCTTCTTCAGGTAAATGTAAGAGATTCTTACAATCTTCAATGATTAGTTTCTGAATAGATTGTAAATCTAGGTTTTGTTGCTGCAGAAATCCATTCAATGATATTAATTTGGGACACTTTCTAATTACTACTTCTCTAAGCGATGATTTCATACATGATGGTGCTGGAGCTGTAATGCTAGAACCATGGTGTATATCTGGAAGGGAATTAAATCCCACGTCTTCTACTACAAATTTGAAAAGAGAAATAGGAATGGAAGGTAATTTGGCCAGGTTTGGACATTCTATAATACCAAGTTCTTTTAGATTTGGAAAGCCATAACAAATCTGTGGTCCTGCCCAGGATTCCCATTTTGGCATGTTGAAGCATTGTAGGTATTCCAAAGATGGAAAAGCATTACATGAATAGTTCACTTCTTTCAATTCATCCATATGTTTAAGCCAAAGTTCTTTCAGATATGGCATTTGCTCAACAAAAGGTAGTGTTTCCCAAAAAGGACAAAATTCAAGTCTGAGGGATGACAGGTATAGATGAGATGAATCCTTCATCCAATTTGGAGATCTGCGACCTATATAATTCACAATGGACAAATATTTGACATTTGGATTGGGTCGGAGGTTATCAATGACTTGCTCACTGTCATCAGAATTGCTCCAATTATTCCAATTCAGGAATAGTGAAATAAGATTTTCCTTCTCAGATAGGTTGGCATTCATAGCTTCAACAGGAACCCCCACATTCCCAATATCCATAATACGAAGGTGTTTGAGATTGTTTAGCATCTTTAGTTCATCTATATGGTGACCACTCTCCCGTCCAACATAAAAATCTAGAGTTTGTAGAGAGGTCAACTTGTGTAATCCGTGAATTTTTTGCATTGCCTCTCTGGGAAGGTCTATATAGCGTAAGCTAACAAGATTGGTCATTCCAGTAGTTTCAACATGCTCATCATGTAAATAATTCATATCGGGCATGTCTAGCACATGTAGATGGTAAAGCTTATTAATTGAATTAGGAAGCAAACATCTACATGATTGCCCCAAATATGGTTGGCTGACGCTCAAATAGCGAAGATGCAACAAACTACCAATCTCCTCCGGCAGTTCACATCCACCATGTCTTTTTATGACCAATAAACGCAAAGTTTCCTTAAGTGAACCAATTGGGAGTACAAATCGATCTTGGTTGTTGTAATTTTTAGACAAGGTTATTATCAACGTGCGTATATTTCTAAGATTGAATATCCTTTCAATTTTACTTCCAGGAACATGGACATGTTGTGCAGTTCTAGGTATATTATCAGATTTACCATTTGGTTCTACTCTACAACATTCTCCTTCTGATACATTCTGAGCCAGATCATGCATCAAATCATGCATAACATAAAAATACGACCTTTGTTCAAAGAAAGATTTCCTAACAAGTTGGTTGAAGTATTCTTCTCCAATATCTTCTAGATTTCTTTCTCCATGTAAATGTTGGTGTATAAATCCAGCGGCCATCCACATTCTTATCAACTCATCTTTGATGAACCTATGATCTTGAGGAAATATGCAGCAAAATCTAAAGCATTCTTGCAAATATGCTGGTAGATGGTAATAGCTCAATTTCAGCACATCTGCCACATCCTTAGCTTCTTTCTCTAAGTTGATCAGCGAATCATGGCTCAATATTTGTTTCCAATAATGGATATCCATGTATGAATTCAACAAGTTCCCAATCACCTTTGCTGCTAGAGGACTACCTCGGAGCTTCTTCACAATATCATTTCCGATCTTTTGTAAATCTTTATGATTGTCAGGGTTATAACTGGAAAATGCATACTTATTCAATAGTTGTAACAACTCTTGTTCTTTCAAGGCTTCTAACACTAGATTTTCTCTTTCCAAGTTTAGCACAAGAGCAAGCATGTTAGCGACTGATTTCATTCTAGTTGTGAGTAAAATTTTGCTTCCCTGTTGTACAAATTTCAAGGGAGCAATCAATGTCCCCCAATCACAAACTTTGTCATCATTCCACACATCATCTAGAATAAGAAAAACTTTCTTTGAAATAATCCTTTCCTTCAAGTTTTTCTGTAGGTCATTTAATGATTCATTATGATGATCTTTTTCTCCTAGTTCTTGGAGAATATTTCTTGTTATATCTTTAACACTAAAGCTTGTTGAAACACAAACCCAAATTGTTTCATCAAAATGATTCTCCTTGCTAATCTCTTCAAAAATTAACTGTGCAAGAGTGGTCTTCCCTAATCCACCCACCCCAACAATAGAAAAGGCAGAGATATTCCCATGAGATACTGGTTTCTTTAACCATTCAATTATTATGTCCTTCTCAGCCTCACGGCCAACCACTTTGCTTTCGGTTAAAAGAGAACTAGTTTCTCGATTAAAAGTGTTAATAGGCTGATTATTTGGCCTTGCAAGGCCATGAAAATCTAGTGCATTAGTAAATTGGAAAAACGGGCCAACATTTGCGGCGACCTGATCTAAATTTTCCACAGCCTCCCTCAACCTCTTCAATATATCTTTACCATTGGAAGAATCACTAGGTTTTTTCTCTTTTTTTAGAGAAAAACCACTAAATTTTTTCGGGAGCAAGTAAATTTTTTTCTTCACTGTTGAAGAGGAAGATCCACTAACCTGATCTCGATTTTTCACCTCGTCTTCCAGTTCCCGGTACTTGAGTTCATCAAGCACATCTTCAGCTGCTAAGAAAGCTTCTTTGAATTGCTCCAGCCATTCCTTCACCCCTGAATTTGGGTATTTTAATTTTAACACCTCTCCAACACCCATGACAGCTGCCATCTGGGGAAGAGTTGCTTCCAGTCTACTTAGCTGGTCCTTGAATTCAGTATTGGCTGACAGCATATGCTTGCCCAAGTGCGAGTAAGCCGTCTCGACAAGCTTTTTAATAATAGCAGATCCCGCCCATTGAGCAACGGTTGAAAGAGCTAACTCCATGGAGATTTTCTTCTTCTAACTTACAATCTTGCTGGGTTTTTGTTTTGTGTTTTTTTTTTCTAAGTAGCAGGGTTGTTGTGTAGAAAAGATGAATTGAGAGAGATTGAGTTTGTAAAAGGAAAAGATCGTCTAATTAACAAAAGAACACAATTACCAAAGGAATGATTGTATGAGAGAGAGAAAGAGAGATTGAGATCTGAGAAACAGAGTAAAGACAGTAAAGATAGCAAAAGAGTTGAATTAATTTTTTCTTTTCTTTTCTTTAACTAGCAACCGATGTTGTGTACAGAAAATGAAAAGGCACTAAGAATTTGTAGTAGATTAATTGTGGGATGAAAGATGAACTGAGAAATTGAGATTCCAAGAAAATAGATCTGCTAACAAAGGAAGTCTATTATCAAAAGAGAGATTGTATGAGAGAGAGATTGAGATCGAGAGAAAACTAGCTTTGTATGAGAGAGAGATTGAGATTGAGATTGTTGAAATGCAAGCAAGAGAGATTGAGATCAAACAACAATACTGGTGGTATGCATAATCTCTGTGGCATAAAACAAGTAAACATTACATGGGGATTGTCTGAGCAAGAGAGTGTCAGTGACCCGTTACACGGTAAGTTAATGTTTTGGTCAAAAGAATATTTTCTGGAATATAAGAGCCACGGGTTATACAAATTTTGCTTTCCTCCAAATATTTAAATTGTGCTTTTGTTTTTTTTTTTCCGATGCACTGTGAATATTTAAAAAACAAATGGGGTACTTTTGTCCCTTGTAGCCAACCCATGTGGAATCGTCTCTCTGGGTGCATATTTTTCTTTTTCCAATAAAGTGTTAACATATAAAAAAATATGATATAAACAAAAAAATATTGAATCTGGTGCATTAAATTTTATAAAAATTGAAATCGTAACGGCTCATTTCAAAGGAGCAGTAATCAATGGTAATAAATGGTAATGGCTCTGTGTAGAATCCACTTCAGTTTGTTGCGGCTCTCCGCCCATTACAAACACTGCTAGCAAGGTGTTAACCATACACGATATATCATACTCAGATGTGAAAAAATTCTAAAGAAACAGTGTTCATAGAGATTTTTTTTCTTCTTAGTATCTATTTTTTATTTATTTTTGGTTTTTAACTAACAAGGGTTGTTGTGTACAAAAAAAAGTAAAAACACTAATAATTTGTAGTAGAATGTTGGATTGAGAAAAAAAATGGACTACCAAAGGAACTCAATTAACAAAAGGCCGATTGTATGAGCAAGAATTGAGATCCGAAAAACAGAGTGAAAGCCAGAGATGAAATGCAGAGCGACAAACAAAATTAGATTTTCAGTAGATGCAAAAGAGATGAACCAGCAACAAATTGAGTTAAAACCAGTGTTCTAAATAACGGTATGCATCATCGGACGAACAGGGTACCACCTAGGACTATAAATGAGCCGAATTCGAGTTGAGATGATAATAACAAGTTGTAGAGCCAACTCGAACTCAGCTCGTTATCAACTCGAGTTGGCTCACAACTCATTTATAACTCGTTTAACCATTGATAGTATTACAACCATAGTAGGAAATATCGGTATCGGTATCGGAATCGGTCACGGCCGATACCGATACGTATCGGCCAATACGGATCGGTATCGGCCGATATTTTCTACTATGATTACAACACAAGTTTAAACTCAGCTCGTTATCAACTCGAGTTGGCTCACAACTCGTTTATAACTCATTTAACCAGTGATAGTATTACAACACAAGTTCAAACATATTTTACACGAATCACAAAGCACAAATAACAGTTTAGAGATTCGAGTTTGATTATTTTGAGATTTATTGTGACCAATACTATATAACTTTATATAACTCGAGTTATAAATGAGCGAGTTGGAGTCAACTCGAACTCAGCTCATTTAATAAATGAGTTGGCCAACTCGAGTTGTAAATGAGTCGAGTTAAACGAGCTATAAATAAGCGAGTTACGAGTTCGAGCTTTTTTGCCCAGCCCTAGTACCACCAAGTGATTAATAAGAAATAATAAAAAATAATCAGCCGATTAATTAAAAAAATCCGTAACGGTTTGATCACCGCCAATAATTAATTGCCCTAAACAGACGTTTTTTACAACACTGGTTAAGATAACAATCTTGGACCATTGAAATACTCTCTGCAAAAATCTCAAGGAACAATAATAGTGACCAGTGGATTTTCAATAGGCACTTTAAAAAAGTTGACACTCGGGGATTTTTGACCTTAATGAACCTATGCTTATAGAGCTACTGGATATACCAAGATAAAATAGAGAAATTTAAATAGAAATGCTCAACTCTATATCTCACCTGTATAATTCTCATTCATATTTTTTTTTGTCACAAATCTAAAATAGCAACCAAATTTATCATTAATCTTCTAAAATTTAATTTACCAAAAAATAATAAGACAAAAAATAATCATCATTAATCATTCAAACATAAAAAATTAAATAGGTTAATATTTCTTATTATTTCATTCTATTCTTTTCTATTCTTCATTTCCCTTTTCTTCCTTTACTTTTCATCCAAACAAGGTGAAAGTGTTTTTGGCTTTAACTTGGCGCTGGATGGTGAATACAAGTTGCTGTGTGAAGATTGCAGCACAAAATTCTCAAAATTCGCTGACACTCACATCACATGACATGTTGCTCGTTGCGTTTTATTTTCAATTTGATTCATCAGTTATTCGAACTGCTACATGATTTGGCAAAAAATAGTCAAAATGGAGAACCTGACATTACATTGGTAGTCTTCATAGACTCATCCAACATTATACCAAGTATAATATTATAATAATAATTTTAGTTTGGAAAGATATTATAACAAAGAAAAATAACAGTACCAATTTGTAATTAGACCAGCCCTGTGAGTCTATTGCTTTAATTAACAGCGTGAAGCACAAAAGGTTTATACAATCAAAACTTGCATATCAATGTATAAATTAATATCTCAGAAACAGTAGGAGATACAGTCCCTTAAATCTTCAAAGATATAGAAAACTGTCCTACATAATTTTTTTTTTAATAAAAACAGAAAACAAAGAAATATTAGATTATTAGAATCAACAACTAAATTACCAAACAAATTTCTAAAAGGTGGGATGTGAGATGTGCCGGCATTTGACGATGATGAAATACACACTCATTTGCACAGCACACAAAAGACTCCACATGCATTTAGTATCTGTTTATTTAAAGAAAAACATATATTAAATTATTTTATTCACCAAAAATAAAATTAACATTTTAAAATAATATATATTACGAGAAACTACCAGTATGAATATATCATAGCAGAGAAACGCATATACCATCAATAAAGTGGTGTTTGCCAACCCAATTATGACAAGGGGTAAAGGCAAACTTTCAGTGTTTCTATTGTTTCAAAATTGAGCCTGTAATAATATAGATAAGCACTTCTGAAATTAATAAAATACAAAAATAATATTATCATAAATTTTTTTTTTCAAATATTACAAGGCTGGAATGTGATCAGAGTTAGAGCAAATGATGAGATATATAACCAACTGCGTGGCACATAAAGCAAATCCAATACCATCTTGAATTTGTTTAAAAAAATACATTTATTAAATTAAAAACAAAAATATTATTTAAATAAAATTTATACTTAACATGATGTATAGGTTATGGTAACAAATACCATAACCCATCCATATGGTTGTGTTAACTAAGCCAATGATTATCAATAGTTACAATTTTTCCATACTCTTACTCTTCCAAACCGGTGCTTGTTACACAATAAGAACATATTTTACTCTACAATATTTGACTAATTTAAAGTAGTTAACTTTAACAAACAAACAAAAAAAAAAAAAAAAAGTCATACTCATACTAACACAGACAAGGTTCACCCGTATCTGATTTGGCCTTATATCTCGGGCCATTTTTTATCATAAAGCCATCTAAATTCAAATATTATGCTTTGGACGAATTAAAATATACTATTGTTTTGAAAAGAAAATACTAACTTTTATTTTATCTGTTTTCTCCATCATCTTATTCATTGATTTATAATAATGTAACATCTTATTCATCTGAATATGAAGCATTTGATCAAATGACTTCTGCTATTATTATTTAGGTTAGGTGGTGGCAAATGCATGCTCATATCACTTAAATTGTATTTTTTTAGTCATAAAAGTCATGATCAAAACTACACAAATTAATAATTATATATAGATATATCGAGTCCAATCCGATCAAAATATGCTGGACCATTTCCGTTTTAAATGGCAATGATTTTAAACTTTCTTAGAATTAAAATGTTTCTCAAAGTTCGTAACCCAAAATTCCAGGTGATCAAGCCCAATATATTCAGCCTAAGTTACCATATTAGTCTTATACCGTGACAGTCTAGCCTTAAGTAGGTAATGAGCCTAGCTAGTAATGGGCCTTGTTTGATTAAGGTAGCATACCAAGGCCCAGCTAGTAATGGGCCTTGTTTGATTATGGTAGCTTACAAGGCCTAGTCCTGGACAGGTCTTCTTGAGCACTAATTAAATCTTTTAATTTCAATCCTTGGCTGAAATTAAATTTTAATTATCACTTAAATTCAAATTCAGGACTGATATTCTGATAAAGTAATAAATTGAAATCAGTTTTGAAGTTTAATTCAGGACTGACAAATAATGCCACTTTGTTTTAAAGACAAGAATAATAAAACTCTGCAGGATCCAAATACATTAGTTATAGAAAATAATAATAACAATTCACATTATTACCTGATGCACAGTATGTTGCATCATTCTAAATTTATTTATTTTTATTAAAAAAAAAATTAGAATGATGCAACATACTGCTACAAATCTGCTTTAGGCACACAGTTGCAACCAATCTGCTTTTATTGAAAGCCAGTAGAATAACATCACATCATTGAGATATTCCATCTTAACAGATCAAATGATGCAAGAAATTTCTGTAGCAGGTAGCAAACCTCATACTGCTACAAGCTGAAGTTCATACCAGCACAGTACTCACCAGTGACCGCTGTTATGTACATAAAGCTGCTCCTTTTGCAGAATGCGTATCCTCTGAATTAGGAGGACTTTGAGTTAATGAATCTCAACCGTCTAATTTAATTTAAACGGAGCCAATTCGGCTATGGTCTCAAAAATCTATCATTTAAACTTCAAATTTCGATTGAAATAGCTCAATAAATTGGTTATATAATGAACTTGTAAAATATCAATTTTGACTATTTTGGAATTTTTTTACTATTTATTTATTTATGAAAGATGACAATAAATAAATAAATTGCTAATATTTTAGGCTATTTTTTGTCTAAAATAATAATAAATGATCGAGTTAACTCTGTTACCTTTTATTTTAATTTCATTTAAATAAATAATACTTCTAATAAAATATTTTCTAAATATAATAAGTTATCAATTTATGACATTTATTTTTCGATGTTCGATATCGTTCATATAATTTTATATGAAGTACATTTTTATTATTATTTATTCTTCGGAAGAAGATTTATATAATGTTAATATTAAGAAAAATTGAATAATTTAATCTTTTTGAGGAAGATTCAAATAAATATTAAAAATATTTCAAGAAATCTTCATGAAGAAGATAATCTTATATAATGTTAATATTAAGAAAAATTGAATAATTTAATCTTTCTAAGGAGATTCAAATAAATATTAAAAATGTTTCAAGAAATCTTCGTGAAGAAGATATTTAGAAAATTTAAAGAAGATTTATATAATGTTAATATTAAAAAAATCAATAATATAATATTTCTGAAGAAGATTCAAAAAATATTCTGAATTGATTTATTATTTTTTTATAGCTATAACAAAATATTCCAATTGATTATGCTCTATATAAATAAATGTAGCAATGTATAAGGTATTATGGTGATGCGCACAATACTTTCACATCATGAAAGAAGAGCATAAAGAGAATTCAAATAGAAAGACATAAAACTCCAATTTATGTGTTTCTTGCTGTCATTAAATAACTAAATGTCTTTTCACTTGTGAAAGGAAGGCAGCATTATGATCTAGATTAGGATCACATTGGATCGGTGTTATAAAAAAATGACTATTTAAGACGATTAATCAGCCAATTAGTTGTTAGCGGCGATGAAATTGTTACAAATTTCTTTGACTAATCAGTCGATTATTTTTTATTATAACCGATTATTTTCAATTATTTCCGATTAATTACTTAATGGTACTATATGTCCATCCGACAAAAGTATACCGTTATTTACAATACTACTTTGAATATCAGAATCAAGTGAGAGGCAAAAAAATGAGTTGGAGCGTAACATAGAAAATGAGTTCAAACGTGAAACAGACTTCCATGGAATCTTTTTTTTTTTAATTAGGGCATGCATCTTTGTATATTTATTTCTACAATACACGAGGATTTACCATCATATTCTGAAAAAGAAATGAATTGTAAATGACTAAAAAAAATCTTTATCTTTCCAAAAATTTAATATATATACGACAATTAATCATCGCCAATTAATTTAAAGAGGATAATAAATTCTTTTATTTGAAAGAAAAGTTAACATTGTAATTTTTATTTATTGGAAACTACACTTTTGTTGTCAATGTAATTTTGTATACGACGGAAGTATAGTCAAATAAAACATGATTTTGACTTTGTACAACTAAAAAAGAGAAGCAAAATTCATGTCTTTTCACACAATTTGTTTCATTGGTTCACTAGACACACAAAACTTATCATGCCAATTCTTATCGTTAATAATATATATATATGTCTTTTAATGGCCTCAAACTTTTAATAAAAATATATCATGAAAACATCTCGATTGCTCAACAATTGAACCTGCCATTAACCCAGCTCATCACCAATCGATTACAGACTTACAGTCATCACATTTCTTTATTGTTTTTCTCCACTCCATGGAAAATGAATCATTGGGTACCGAGACTAGATGATTCAAACATGTTTTCTTTTATTGTAAAGAATTTGAGACGTTGGTAAGTTAAATTTTCATTTCTAATTATATTACTTTTTATTTGATGATTATGATAGGATAGTTAAATGTTTCTCTCTTTTTTTTCCAGGAGAAAATCAAAGAATTAAATACTATTTACAATGGAGCAATGAGTAACAGAAAAAAAGCACCATTGCTTGAAATTTATGAAAAAAATAAGACAATTAAACTTTACAGAATTTGAAAAAAAAAAAGAGACAAAAAAAGGTAGAAATTAATGAAAGTGATTTTTAAAAAGATATAGATGCAAAAGGTAAAAATGAAAGTGACATTTAAAACAACCACCTAATCCAGATATAACTTGGCGAACAGATAAAATCTTTTTTGCGAGATTTCAACTGATAAGATGAACAAAATGGTGAATCAAACCGGGGAGATGTAAAGATATGTAGGTTAATTCAGCTACATAACAAAATAGGAAACAAAATTTTTAAATTGCATTTATAATTGTATAATATGTGTATTTTATTGTATTGTATACCGTTGTACAAATTTTTTGTTCATTCGTTGAACTGGTATATGATTGCAAAGATCCAAAAAACCTTTTACGATCTCAGTTTTCTTATGATTTAATTTGGGTATGGAAACTTTCTAATTATTTATGTTACTTGGCTGTTGTAATTTTGTATATTTTATATTTTGTGAAAATATATAATGTCGTATGTATTTAGATGTGTTTTGAATATGTGTCGTGTCATGTTAATTAATACATTAAAATATTGAGTTGTGTGTTGTGTAATGTCGAATATTAGCTAAAGTGAACTTAGCATATTAATTGACACGACATAACTTGATAAGACGTGTTTCGGCGTGTCATGCCGAAAAAAGCCAATTAATTTAGAACTTAGTTTTAGTTAGAGGTGTAGAATTTGAATTGAACAGTCACAATTCCTAGAGAAAACACAATCTTAGACTTCGAATGAATGCCAATCAGATGCAGTCACGTGGCGATCTTATTTGTTATGTCTTCAGGGAAACAAAAATCGAGTATGCTGTATGTCTGATACATCAAACCACTATCCGTCTATCTGCGTTAAAGTCTCATCGTCTTCTATCGACTCATGACACGTGGCGCAAACTCATTAGCTGAAATTTGGATTTGTTTGAATTTTTTCGTTGCGGTTTTTTTAAAATGATGTATCAAGTCATTTCAAGACGTGTTGTGCCTTGAACGTATCAGGACGTGTTGTGTTTAATCTTGCCACTTCTATAAAATTTTAACACAAATAAGTTCATAAACACGACATAGACACATCTTAATACGACACGACATATCCGTACCGTATCATGTTGTGTTTTCAGACATGTGTACCGACACGTGATGAAAAAATAGTTAAAATCAAATCATGCAGTAAAAATATAATAAAGAAGTTATACTCTATTAACACATAAAATGTGGTCCACCAACAATCATAAAACATGGATTTTAGAATTAAATTAAATTATATCTCCATTCTTATATTATGCACATAGATGTCCTGATCTGCCAATGACTACGATTGAAAGATGAAATTTTAGATTTAATATCAGTCCTCAAATCAAATAATCTTTCTACTTTTGATTAAATGCATCTTTTTTATGTATAGAAGTTCAAATTTAGTTAGAAACATACTCGCTACACGTACTGTCATGCAATATGTTACAATTAAAATAGAACAAGGAACAAAATTGAAGAAAAAATCAATTTCTTTGTTTCCTTATTTATTTCTCTTTTCCTTATTTCTTATTTCTCTTCACCTCTAAATTGAAGCCAATTATAGTAAGATTTAACAATGAATTATTCTTTAGAACTTCACCTCTAACTTATTGATTAATTTATGCTGCTGATGCAATGGTGAACAGATGATAGGAGGCTTCGGATTACCTCCTATATCTTTTTGTGTAAAATACTTTCTAACATTTTTTTCTTGATGCATTTTTTTCTTAATTTTTGCAATTATTTAAAAATTGCAGTTGATTAATAGGGAGAATATAATAGAGATTATTAGACACACAATCAATTTGCTTTACTTTTTAATACTGAATTTCCTACTACGAGTATATAGCTACTTCTTGTTTATTCAAATTTGTCAAATTAATTTGCATCTTCTTTTTCTTGAAAGAGGTGTTCTTATTTCCTTTTTTTTTAAAACTAATGATTAAAAAATGCTAATTTGTTTTCAATTCATGTAGGATGACATCTCGGGCACATGAGAATGACAGATTGGCATCATACGCATGACCCTGATGATAATTTCCACTCAAATCAAATTTTAATAACTTGTGGGCTTCTGTGCATTTCTTTAAAAAAATTGAGTAAATCTTTTTAGTATTTTTCATCAATTATTATCATATCCTCATATGCTTGAGGTGGATAATAGTGGTATGAATGTAACTACTAAAGAGTACCGGTCACATTTTAACATCTTGTCATTCGTCAAGGTACTTAAAATCTCAAATCAACAAAATCATCAACAAAAAATGTATGAAATTTCACCTATGTAGGCCTCACTTTTGACTGGGTGTGATCTCCATTCTATGAGCCAGGATACCAAGGATCGATATGCTCGACAATTCAGAAGTTATTGCAGTAAATAAAGGTAACAAGATAATTACATTTGTTTTTTATTTTGAATTTGGATATGGTTTCTGATACATTTTCACGTGTAATTACAAAAATAGATTCACTTGATGTTTAAGGAAAGAAGCTTCAATCATATTGTGGTTTAGATTGGTTATGATTTATTTCTATTTTTTTAATGTTATTTAAGAAATTTTTGAATTGATTGATAATTATTTGATCATGTCTTCATTTATTCCTTATTTTTATATCATTTAAGGAATATTATTTATCATTTAATATGTCATTTTATTTGAGACTTTTTTTTTAAAATAAGTCAAATATATATATATAGAGAGAGAGAGAGAGAGATGGGCTATGGTGCATTGCAATGCATGAACCCTCTCATGCATTGTACTATAAATCATGGATTTAAAGTCCAAACGACCGATCCGAACCGTTCATCTTTTTTTTCATATTAATATGTGCTTGGGGACCAAATTTTATATTTTTTGGAATTTTTTTACTATTTATTAAGCAATTTTTAAAGTCGCTGATATGATGGTCCAGAAAATTTTACTGTTTTTTACTGTTCACAGCAAAACAGCAATTTTCAAAAATGCTTAATAAATAGTAAAAAAATTCAAAAAAAAAATGTAAAATTTGGTCTCCAAGCACATTTCAATATGGATTAAACATCTAACGGTTCGGATCGATCATTTGGACTTTAAATCCATGATTTATAGTGCAATGCATAAGGGGATCCATGCATTGCAATGCACCATAGCCCATCTCTCTCTCTCTCTATATATATATATATATATATGTCATTTAAGAAATGTTATTGATGTGTAGATGTCATTTAAAAAATATTATTGGTCATTTACTCTATTTTTTACGAAAATATGCCATTTTGTATAAGACCTTTTTTCTCTTATAATTTGTTTCTGTTGCAACGTACGAGCACGATACTAATATATACTAATATATAATACGACGTAATTAACAAATACTTGTGTGTGGGAAAAAATCACATTAGGCGATGAAAAAGAAGGCTATTTTTTGTTTAAAATAACATACAATTTGAGTTACTATAGGGACCGGGACCCGGTTTCACTACAATCATTCAAGAGGATCTACAACAACAAAAATAACATACAATAAAAAAAAGTAAAAAAAAAAAACTCTATTCAATCACAAAATAATACACCGTTGATTTATACAACTATATACTAAGATGTTTCATTAAATGAGAACTTTATGCTGTGTGCATGCGATCTAGTCTGGCACGTAAGTCTTTAGTAATATGATGTAGAAATTCTTTGTATTAATTTCATGGATTCATATAGGTTCTGCAACCATGCAGCGGATAGAAGAGACGAACCAGATTCGCACAATTAGGGATGTTCAAATGGTTCGGTTTATTTGGTTTTGAACCGAACCGGTACGATTCAGTTTTAATGGTTCGGTTGTTCGGTTGAATTGGTTAGGTTCGGTTGATTTTTCCACTTAGTTCGGTTTAAATGGTTCGGTTCAGTTTTGATTTCTCAAAACCGATTAAACCGAAACGACCGATTTTATTGATAGGGTCAAGACTTCTAGTATTATTTTGGTTCATTAATTAAAACCGAAGTTTAAATTGGTTCATTAATCAAAACCAAAGTTTAAATTGAGTATTATAGATGTATTGAGTTTTGATTTTTGAGAAAGTTCAGTTCAACCGAACAAACCGAAGTTTAAATCGGTTTAAATGGTTCGGTTTTAATTCGGTTTGCTATTTTAGTTCGGTCGGTTCGGTTGGATTTTCAAACTTCGGTTTTAAGTTCGGTTTAAAACGAACCGACCGTTTGAACACCCCTACGTACAATAGCTGTCAAAGAATTAGAGTACTTATCGTCAAGCAATTAACATATATATTAAATCTAACAGTATAACTTAGAAGTAATTATAAATATCTAACGTTACATATGAATGGTAGATTGGTAGTAAAAAATTAGAAAATACAAGAAAATATGTATTTTTTAAAATACTGAGAAGTATTTGAGACTCGGTACTACTATAAAAAAAATTAGAACTATAAGAAAATATATATTTTTTAAATTACTGACAAGTGTTTGAGACTCGATACTATTATAAAGTTCTTTGTATTTTTTTTTCCATACTTCTAAATTATAGAAACAATCGAGAGAACAATAACGTTTTTAGAAATACGAATTATGGGCCTTCCAATCGAGATCAAGCGAATGGGAGTAGCCCGTGCCAGACAATGGATAGCATTGAGAGCAACACATCAATTTCATGAAAAAATTTGGCCTATTTTATTCTGCTTGAACTTGGCTCCATTTTTTTATCGTTAGCATTTCTAAAAATCAAAATTTTAAGTTAGCAACACGTCAAAATTTCATAACATGCGCGCATTCAGCTGAATATTAGTGTGATCAGCATGTTAATGACATCTTAACAGCTTTTATAAATTTGAACTCCACCAAGTTATATATATAAATGGACATGAAATGAGAAACAAACGGTTTCCATTAATGGTAAGTTCAATTGATACAAAATTAGTCTCGTCACAATTACAAAAAAAAAAAAAAAAAATTCTCTTATTTATCACTCAAAATACTTTTACGACTCTGTTATCAATGTTGTAACTTACTACTCAATTATCTAACATCCAAAATTACTCCCTCTACTACTTATATTATTATACATCTCCAAACTACTATAACACTCTTCTTGATTTCTCTCTTGCTCTCTTATTTGCTTGAATTGCTTTCTTGCTTGAATTAATCAAAATGTGGAGCAAGGCACCATATATATAGTTGCCATAAAAATCTCTAGACACCCATTAAAATAGGAAAAGTATCATCTACGGAGTTTTTCCGTGCGGTGCTATGCGGCGCTTTTAATCTGGTCCATTCGTTTCGAATTGGACGGACCAGATCAGATGTTGCCCGAATTTTAAAAAAACTCAAAATTTGGTGACCCTTAATCCAATCCGTCCGATCCGAAACGAACGGACCAGATTAAAAGCACCGCATGGAAAAACTCTGTAGAAAATAGCGTTTCATTAAAATATCCAAAATTCTAGAGGTTTTCTAACCCACTAGTAAATGAATTTGCATCCTCTGAGATATCTTAAATTTTGCATGACTTTTTGGAAAATCGCAACCGTTCAAATACTTCTGCACGAATCTCAAACCTCAGATAATACTAGCCCCCTTCGCTATCGCCAAATAGGCACCAGACACATCGGTCACGCAAAATATGAGATACCTCAGATGATACGCACTCCTAGTAAATTCACTAACATTCATATACTAATTTGATTACTCTATCACTTCCTAACAATTCTAGTTATATATTTTGGGTCGGGTTGGGCTTGATAGCGTTGCCATTCTCAATACTTCCCCTCGACGCTGACTTTTATTTGTTGATGATCGATTGAGCATTCCGAGTTGTGTACGCATCTCGATGAAATTCTTCACATTAAATCCCTTCGTGAAGATAACAACAACTTGCTCTTCTGTAGTTGTCAGCTCCATACAAATATAGAGATATCATTCTTAAGAGATACTTAACAAAGGGGGCGGGTTCTGGAATTCTCCCGTTCGCCGACCCTCAAACCAACTGTTAGATCCTTTGGCCAACCAGTGTGTAGTCCTGTCAGCCCTAGTACCCCGGGAGCCGTTTGTCGAAAATTGTAGCTGTAGGCGTAATAAAATTCTTGGATTTCATGGAACTATGATACTGAGTTTGGTTTGTGAATCTTGGTATTTAGTCTTTAATTGGCAAATTTCTAAATTGATATTACGCTGATGAATTGAGTTGTGCTATAATTGGGATTAGTTAGTGCATTCCTTTAATCAGGTTGTAATCTGAATACAACACGCACCCCTCTCGGTTATTTCATTATTGTTGTTACGAGCTCAAGGCTACCTCATATCAGTGTTCTGCTTCCTGTTGAATTGCTGATGTTTTGGAGATGGTACCAGGTGTGAATGTTGTTCTGGTATCCATCAGTCAGACAAGGACTGATTTTTGTAAAATTTTGTAAATAAGTCCTAATTAAAACTTTGTTGGGGTTTCAATTCTATTTTATCAGGTACCACTACTAAAATTTCCGTTTTTAGCAAGGGGAGAAAAGGCATTTCCAAACATGTGAAGGGTCCATGGAAATGAAATCAGCTTGTCTAACACCGAAAACCATTTTCAAGTACTAATTAAAAGTATATTCAAAGGCCTGTAGACTTTATTAGGTATCAATTGCTTATCAATTGCTAAGTAGACTCTCTGACTTTCTGTTTTATTTTGTTGAATTGAAATCAAACTTTTTTTTCATTTTGTAGATAAGCAAGCATCAGTTGCACATTCTACGGCCATAAATTTGGGTTTCTACTATATTAACTTTAATTTATTTAAATTTCTTGAATTGGGATAAATTCGGGTTTTATCTTGTTAAATTTTTTATGTATAGTATCCGATTAGTTAATGAGTTTGAATCCAATAAGTTATTTGAATTCTATTTTTGCTCCCCTGACAGAAATCCTACATCCACCCCTGCATCGGACCAAGTTCGGCCTGATGGACAAGTTAAACCGTTTGAGTTTTATAAGATTCATGCAAATGATGTTGTCAGGTGATGCGTGTAAATGAAACGGTGTGCATTATCAGTTAGCGAACGGGTCAAAAAAATAAAATCTCTCGCTCCTTTTTGCTGAATTTCAATTTCCCATAATTTAGGTTATTCACATAAGTTTAACTGAGAAATTTGGCCTATTTTTTCTAATTCGCATTTTTTTTCACTGATTTTATTGTTACATCCATTTAGTTACATTTGTTATATACTGAAATAAACTTGACGGGAACTAGCAGCGAAACTTTCTATTCAACAATTTGGACAAATAACCTAATTTGTTATTGTGAAATATTTTATTGTTACATCCATTTAGTTACAATTGTTATATATATACTGAAATAAACCTGACGAGAACTAGCAGCGAAACTTTCTATTCAACAATTTGGACAAATAACCTAATTTGTTATTGTGAAATATTTTATTGTTACATCCATTTAGTTACATTTGTTATATATATACTGAAATAAACCTGACGAGAACTAGCAGCGAAACTTTCTATTCAACAATTTGGACAAATAACCTAATATATTATTGTGAAATATTAATTGTTGACTTCAATATACTGAGTAAATAGTATGGTAAATTTTATAATTTTATTGTTTTTAAGTATTTCTGTCTGTTATGGTATTCTTGTTAAATTTGTTATTTCAAATAACTGTTCTATTTTTTTAGCAATATGCAGATATATTCAAAGTGGGTTGAAACTGGCAAAAATTGGTACCGGCCATCTTGATTTATAATTGGTACCAATTATCTGGAGTTTAGATTTATTTGGCTCACATAAGCATCACGTATCACTACAAAAATATTTTCAATGAATATAAACAAATGTTAGATATATCAAATCATACAAATATACAACAGCCAGTAAAAAAACAACAATCCATTTCATGACTTTTTTACATACATTGCAAATTCAGAAAAAAAAAAACAACACTGCCATTGACAGACAACACCAAGGAATTGAGCGACCTACGTGAGCTACTAGCAAATCTGAAAAGATTCACTTGATCAATCGAGAGCTGCTATTGGCTGTAAGATTAACAGCAGCCCGGTACCACTGTTACCAGCACTGGTACGACAAAGAGTATCATACTGGTACAACTGGAATTACTGTACCAGCAGGCGATAATCCAAGGATCATCAATGAAGACGTGAAAAGTCATACCAGGCACTGAACCAGGAAACTGATTCAATCTAATTTAAATTTCTTTTCTTTTTCATGTTCTGGCACTGTTACATGTTTTCACTTCCGCTTTACTGCTAAAATATTTTGAGTATTATTTTCTACTTTTAGTGTGGTACTAAGCCCACATTATGTGTCTTTTGTTACATGACACCTGGCCAGTACACGGTGGTGCTGCTTTCAGAGTCGTTTCTCTTCTTCTTTTTTTCTATTTTTTTTTTATGAACTACCAAAATGTCATAAACTCATAATGTAGATGTGTTTACAACAGCTAAGGTAAAAGACAGTCGCTTTGTCTCTAATTAAAAAATTGACATCTTTATCCTTGCTGGCTTTATACATGTTCGTGTGCAAAACTCTATTAGGTCTTTTTTGTTCAATAACATTAGGGAGAGATATTTATAAGTTAAAGGTTTGCTGGCTGTAATACGCAACAAAGCAGAGACGAATTAGGATGATTTATTTGATTTGGATAATATATGTTTGTTGGGTTACCGAATATATCCGAGTATGGATCGGATAAACTTTTTCAGCCCTGAGTAGTTAAAAATTAGAAAATACAAGAGAATATATTTTTTTTAAATTTTAATTAGTAGTTAAGAATTTAAAAATACAAAAAAAATTAAAAATATTGAGAATATTTAATATTCGATATTATTATATAAAAATAGAAAATCCAATAAAGCTAATAAAATTTCAACTAAAAAAACCAACAATATATCATAATAAAATTTCAACAACTAATAAAATTGCAACAAAACTAATAAAATATAAACTACAAAAGACACATTAAACTTCTAAAAAAAATTTCAACAATAGTGGTCTTCTTTTAAAAAATAATAAACAGTGCATGTGCATGCACTGCAACTAAGTTGAAGTGGAATCTGAGTAAGAGTGCACGATGAGATACACTGTCAGCTGTGTGACACATAAAGCCAATCCAATACCATCCTGAATCTATTTTATAAAAAAATTACATGTGTTAAATTAAAAAACAAAAATGAAAATATTGTTTAAATAAATTATATACTTACCATGATGTAAAGGTCATGATAATGGATACCATATCCCAACCATATAGCTGTGTGACTAAACTAACGATAATGAATGCCAATGGTAATTTTTTTGTGGTGCCACTCCTCCAAGTTGATACCTGTTACACAATAAAATATTTTATTTCATAATATTTGACTAATTTAAAATAGTTTATTTCAACAAATAAAAAAACAAAGTCATACTCTTAACAGCAAGAGAAGATTGACCTGTACATCACAATACCAGAGGCCACACAAAATTCACAAATGGCATTGAGTCTACTCTCTGCAGGAACCAAAATAAGCATTGCGCCCAATAAAGTTCCTAGTGAAGAGAAAATTCTGAAATCAACACCTAAACAACTAAATCCTATAAATAAAATAAAACATGATTAACTTGGGCCATGTTTTATTAGATTAAGTACTTTTATTTTCTTTTTCACTTTTAACCCTATCGACTGAAAATAAAGGCAGGAATCATAATCCCATTCTATGAAAAGAATTTACACCAAAGACTTTAAAATTAGCTTGTATCCTTAAAATTTTTTAAGTTTGTATCATGTTACTGTCCCTGTCACCCTTATTATTACATAATCTACCCTATAATTTTAAAAGAAGTATATTACCTTCAAATTCGATCAGCGAACTTGAGTAGCATGCCAAAATAAATCATCTTAATCAGGACTCCCAAAATATTAATCGCTAATAGTAATATAAGAAAAAAAAGGAAAAACACTGTATATGCAATTATTTTACTCAACAACTCTAATAACATAACTTTTGATTATTTGATCTTCTCCAATATCCTAATTGTTTTCATTATATTTGTCTCATTGTTTAACAAGCAGAAATAAAAACTTTTTTTCGATAATAATCACACTATAAAATCATACCAACATATGTGTGTATGAGAAAATTTAATTATATGAGTAAAACTTATTTGCTTCATTGGAATATTGTGCAAATAGCACAATTTGTACATGTCATATCATGTGTTTAATTCATGCTTTACATTTGTTTTTCATCATGGTACTATCAAGAAAAATGAAACTTAATTTTATTTATATTTGACAACGAAAAGCGTGAATAAAAGGCAAAACTCAATCTGTAAGCAAACGAACAAAAAAATGAAACCCCAAGTTCTTAACCTCAAATTATTATATTTAATAAAATTAAAATTCAAAATTAAAGCTCTAGTAACATAACAAATAAATTTAAAAAAAAATAAAAAGACGGCAATTATAATCTCATTTCAAAAAAAAAAAAAAGCAAATGACTAAATTGACGATGATTGTCGTGTATATATATGTCGGAGTATTAAATTTTTGGAAACATAAGAAACAAATGACTCATCCATTAATTGATTAAATTATATGACTCTTTTGTTATAATTTTGATTAAATTATATATGATATTAATTTATTAGTTAATTGTTGTTATTTATTTTATTACCCGTAATTTTAATAGGTAAAAGCAGGGTATAAGTAAGTTAAATTTTAACGGATAAAAATAAGATATGAATAAGACTAATTTTAAGTTGATATGGGCATAATAATGCCTTCATCCGACCATACCGACCCATATATACCATATCATTGACACCCATACTTCGGAGTTTAAAATTTTAAAAGCGGTTAAGATGTCATTAATTCAGCTGAATATTAGCATGTTTGTTCTCATTACCATTTTTTAATAAATTTAAGAGGATCTCTTATGTTAATTAGTGCATGTGTTTGTCTCATGATTTTATAGTGGGACCAGATATAAGCCGCTATTGCTTCCCTTGCAGAATCTGAAATAGAATGCGCCACCACCCGTAGGATTGCCATAACGAACTGTCCGGAATGCGAGCGGACCAATTGGACTTTTCTTGTCGGACTCAGCTATTAATCAAATAACATGAAAATGGGTTTGGTCTCAGGCTGAAAATAAAATAAATAAAATAGAAAAGAAATTTAATTAAAATGGACTATTACAATGGGTTATTACAAGACTTGTAGAAATTAATAAGTAAAAATATGAGTCAGTACGTGAGCCGATTCAAATCGAGCCAAATATTTATATGAGTCGAGCAGAGCAGAGCTTTTTTCTTACAAAAACAAACTAAGTTAGAGCCGAATCATTTTGCTTCTCTCGTTGAACTGAACCGAATTTGAATCTAACCTTAATCATTAACAACAGTCCTAGGTAACGACTAGATTATTTCAAGAGCAATAGATTGTCTTTGGGCCAGTAACTGTTGTGGAAGTTGAGAAGTTTTTTTTATTTAAAATTATCCGTTAATTTTGAATACTGTGGGCTGTTGCCTGTTGGTGCCCAAAAGTCTATACTATTTTTAGGCAAATCCTTCTTTACTTTCATGATTTCATTGTGGGATCAGATAAGGCGTCGCTATTGTTTCCCTCGCTGAATCTGAAATAGAATGCGCAACCATGCATCGACGGATTGTCATAACTTACTGTTTTATTTATTTTGTAAGATATTTTTCTTAAAAAAATAAAAAAAATGGAATTTCACCTGTTTCATTACAAAACAATATAGGTCCTTCAAAAATTCAATTATTCTGAACTAGCAGAACATCATCCAACTAGTATCAGCAACCACAAAACAATAAAGTATACCATAAAATGTAATCAAACTAACAACACTAACAACATCAAAATCCCTATCAATCACTAAGAGTAATCGCATAAGAAGAAGAGCTAGAATCAACTAAAGACCAATCAGGAGATAATAAATCAGCTGCCTCATCAATGACATCAGAGATGTCCCCATCATCCGACTCTCCTAAATCAAGAGAAGGGACTCCATCTAAAATCAAATGGGAACTGGCTCTGTCCTAAGAGTCTGTGTCCGATATCACTATCAGAGAGCTTATTTGAGTCTGATGAGAAATATCAAAAGGCATAATCAATGACAATTTAAAATATGAATTATCTAAATAAGACTTACACTAATATGAAGTCAAAGCAATAATAAAAGATGCAACATAACTAATAGCTAGTACTAGTGTATTTTGAAAACAAATTTTATTTATGATCAACCAAACAATCCATAAAGTAGCTTTCCTAATTAACTCAACTAACAATGAATCTTTAAATCAATAATCAAAATTTCAAATATCAAACACTTATGTGCAATTAAAAACCCGTAGGATTGTCATAACGAACTGTCCGGAATGCGAGCGGGCCAATTGGGCTAGATCCCTTCTCCTGACGAAATCAAAGGCGGGATCTTCTCTTTGGGCCTGAACAGCACCCCTGGACCCAATGGGGGTAACGGCTAGATTATTTGAAGAGCAATGGACAGTCTTTGGGTCAGTAACCGTTATGGAAGTTGAGAAGTTTTTTTATTTAAAATTATTCGTTAATTTTGAATGGTGTGGGCTGTTGGCGCCCAAAAGTCTATACTATTTTTCGGCAAATCCTCTTTACATTTCATAGTGGGATCAGATGAGGCGTCGCTTTTGTTTCCCTTGCTGAATCTGAAATAGAATGCGCAACCATCGACGGATTGCCATTATTTATTACTGTTTTATTTATTTTGTAAGATATTAATCTAATAGATAAATGTTCTGCTCCCTCAAACTATCTTACCCGAGTGTGTCTCTTAAGTAATTTAACAGAAAAAATCTTCTATCATACCCAAGTGTGTCCCTCCATTATTTATGAAATCATATATTTAAATGACATAATTTTTTATATGTGCATAGATAAAATAATGTAAATCACATCTAACGGTTTTATTTTGACTTTTAAGTTTTAAGTTTTGAGTTATTAAAGTTTTTAAAAATGAAGATATGGTGGAAGCACAAAAAATAGAGGCATTTGAACCCTCCTCATATACAAATTACCAACTTTAACCATTGCATAATTATTCTTAAATGACAAAATTTTATAACTATGGACTACTACACCAGCCGAATGCTTTTAAGTAACCATTTAAGAAACAAAGAATAATCAGAGTTGACATCAATTTGAAAAAAATTATAATATTATCAGATGCGCACTACTTAAAAATTTGATAATATTTGTATGCCATAAAAATGTCACCCGTTGAGAGGATTTTTTTTTTTTTAAATAATAGCATCAAATTTAACTATTTCAACGAAACAAACATATTAGATTTCATTGTTATGAAAAACAACTAGCTCCACCGAGTATAAAATCTTTTGCTCCATCATATTTACTGCCTGGATATTAAATTGCCTCCACTAATTATGTGGATCGGTCGAACTGTTTTTCATACAAACCAAATCTAATATATTTATTTCGTTAAAATATTTAAATTTGATTATATTTATAAAAAGTTTTCCGTTGAGTGTGCATAGATATTAATTATATGCACGACTGTTAATATTGTAACTTTTTCCAAAATTATGTCAAACTCCGTCTATTTTTTTTTTTTCTAAATTGACAACTAAAAGAAATTCAGCTTCACCAACTGCATTGTACTTAAAAAACAAAATCCTTTATAAAGGACGTGGTGCTGCGAACTCATATCATCTACGGTATTTCATCGTGTTCATTATATATCAGTACAAATTTTAAAAGATCCCATGCCGTTAGAAGTGTTTATCGGATCCGATTTAATCGGTTTTAAAATGAATTGAGATAGTTTGGTTTAAATTAATGGCTTGATTTTTCAGGTTAAATGGATCGATTCGGTTTATTTTTTAAATCCGGTTTAATAGTTTGGTTCAGTTTTGAAATTTAAAAACCAGTTAAAATTTAACCGACCAAAATTTGGGAAACTCTTCGGTCATAACCAAATATTTAAACAAAATTAAAAGGTAGGACAAAAATGTTTATTGTTTGGTTCAGTTTAAAACAGGTTAAACTGAACTAAAACAAATTTTATTCGTCCTTTAAAAAATAAAAGTAAAGAAATATTTTATTCTTATGATTAATATTTTATTTCGGTTCAACAAAACAAACTGAAATTTACTTCAGTTTGTTTGGTTCGGTTCGGTTCTTGTTCGGTTTTAATTATATTTTAGTTTGGTTCAGTTTGATTTTCGAAATCCGAATAAAACTTTAATTTACCTATTTTAGATCGATTTGAACTGTACTGAACCGATAAACACCTCAGATTTATCCGAATTTTGATCAAACAATTCGAATCTATGAGGTAACGCAGAGGATCCGCACTCTGCTGCACCACATAATTAAGACCGAGTGCATATTTGACATTTTAAATGTGCAATAATACTTTGGGTCCGAGAGACCAGCCGAGCTTGGGCTAATCCAACAAGTGGGAAGCCGCTAGCGTTCTGTCTATTTGTAGCAGCAAAATTTGGAAATTCCCTTTTTCTTTTTTTTTTGAGTAAGAAATCGGAGTCAAGGTTCTATTTTATTAACTGCAATTAGTTATAATCATTTAAAGAGTTTTGAGAAGGAACCCTAGTGTGGATTTATAGATGAATAAAAACAAAAACAAAAACAGAGAGAAAACAAATAAGAAAACAAAAAAGAAAAGAGTAAAGAAAACGAAAAATAACAAAATACATGAAACAAGCGAAAAATAGCAAATACTGTCAAAAACAGTTCTTTTATACATATTGCTCATAATACTGTAATATTTTTACAACATCTTAAAATGGTTCACGAGAATTATCTAACATAATACAACAAATACTGTAACAAAAGTTCCATCGATTAAAAATTGTCACAAGCTGCTAGATGTATTTACCACTATATATACATAAGACAAAGATCTTTTATACGCATTGCTAATAATAATGTAACATTTTTATTTGAGAATTATCTAACATAATACAACAAATGATATTTGAGAAATATCTCCCGCATTATATATGTCAGTTTCAACAACCCAAAATTCATCTCTCTATGTAACCATTGTCAAATGTTATCCCAAAAATATTTCTCTACAATTGTTTAATGATCCTAAAAACCAAAGAGATAAAACGGGCGAGAAATAATTAATAAGATTGTTTTCCAATGCAGAATTCAATTAACTAAAGTTATTGAATGTGCATAAATTCATATATAGAATTAAATATTCGGAACTTAATGTTAATAGTTCGATTTTACGTATTCATAAATGCAAATCCACAACAACAATATTTAAATCAAATGCATACAGAATTTCAAACAAAATTTCAAAAGAGGTATTTGGCTTAACTTAACATTATCATGTATGATAATGAGATTTGATGAGATCTGCATGAATCTTGACAAAGTTTAAATCCAGGTCTTGTTCGGCAATATAAATTAAACATGTGAGGATTAAGATTTTAATCTTACCTAAGAAAGTGTTTACTGAGGTAATGAGATTAAAAATACAAAAATTAAAATGAATAAAATTAAACTAGTATCGTACCCATGCATTGCAGTAGGGATATATATACTATAAGAAAAAAAAATATTAATGAAACTAATAATAATTATTCAAAAATTAAGACACATATTAATAGAAAATTTATATGATTATGTATTTTTAATTAACTTTAATCGTGATCTCTTATAACAATTTGATAATGTCATGATTCTTTTTAAATACCAATGATATCAAATAATATCTCGATTCAAATCTAATATCAAATATCATACAACAATTCAATATTGACATATAATATGATATCAAAAAACATAAATAAAAAGTGTTATCGTGTGTATGTATAGGAGTAATATACACACACATATTATAAGAGAAATATATATTCACACACACGTTGCAATTTATATTCTTCTTTGTTTCCAATTTAGAATACACACACATACACACATTGATATATTCTAAATTGCCCACAACAATATATATAGAAACAAAGAAAAAGAAATAAAAAAATAAAAAAATTAATTTCCATTGTAATCTGTATAGAAACAAAGAAGAAGTAAAGAAACAAAGAAATAAGAAAATGGAAGGTGGAGTCTTCTCAATTGAAGAGGAGAAATATGAAAACAAATAAATAAGGAAACGGATAAATATATCGCTAAATTTCAGAGTTTATTCAATTTTAGTTGTAGCATACCGTGTGGCAGTACATGTGGTGAGTATGTTTTTAACTAAATTTAGACTTTTATACAAAAAATAGATGCATTTAATTAAAAGAAGACAAATTATGTAATTGGAGGGTTGAGATCAAATCCGAAGTTTCATCTTTCAATCGTAACCGTTGACGGATCGGATACCCAAGGTGCTTAATAATAGAATGGAGATACAAAGAAAAAGGTCTTTTTCTTGTAATGCTATCAATTGTTATTTTATTTGATACATTGTGACCATGAACATTGGAGAATTCGTATCAAATGTGCACAAAAGATCAAATTGTCTGTTGTATTATTATATGTTGTTATGTAAAAAAAAATATGCAGCTAATTGCTATACAAATGATTTTGATTGCTTAACAGTTTAGTTTACCCAACCAAATCATACTTTATTCAATTAAAATATTACATTAATTACAACAAAGTTTGACAACATAATTTAGTTACATAATGTATTGTGATTCATTAGAACATTGTGCAAATACAAATTAATTTATTAAAATGGCGAGATATGGAAATGGGTTGAACTCTTCTTTCAGAGCACGTCTCCCGGCTATGTTTTTGAATATAAGCCTGTGAAATACAAATTAACATAGTTAAACAATTATGTGATAACTACTCAGACAATTAAATAATATAAATGAAATGACGTAGTTAACCTTAACAAAAAAATATATATATCATACCAAAGTGGTAATGTTGATTTGCTCCAAAATCTTATTTATTTCATATTTTCTGTTTCAAAACTTGAAAAGAAGAAAAAAAAAAACAAATTAATTAGTTCATAACCACGGTACAAAATCATACCAATATATGTGTATAAATAACTTCAATAGTATGAGTTAAACTTGTGATTCATTAGAACATTGTGCAAATAGCACAATTTATACATGTCATTACACGTGTTTTTCATCACGGTACTATCAAGAAATATGAAACTTAATTTTATTTACATTTTACAACGAAAAACGTGAATTAATGAAACCCCCAAGTTCTTAACACCAAATTATTATATTTAATAAAATTTAAATTCAAAATTAAAGTTCTAGTAACGTAACAAATAAATTTAAAAAAAATAAAAAAGACAGCAATCATAATTCCATTTCTTATCAAAAAAGAAGAAGCATATTCAAAGATGTACAATTATTGGTTCAAATTTTAACTAAATTGCCGACGATTGTCGTATATACAGAGTAAGGCTTGGGTGCTATGGATAGCATAGAGGGCTACGGTGCTACGGCTCAATATTTGAGTTTTTAAAATCCTAACAGTCAATCCGAACCGTTCATCTTGTTCTCCATATTAATATGTGTTTGGAGACCAAATTTTACATTTTTTGGACATTTTTTATTATTGTTTTAGATAGGTAGAAAATCAAATATCTGAATGGTGCAGAATTTTTTAGATCAAGTGATTTTCTATCTAGCTAAAAAAATAGCAAGGTTCTAAATAGCGTTTATCGCGTCATAGCGGGGAGCCTCCACAAAAAGCTATAGCGAATAGCGACGCTATAGAGAAAGCTATCCCAAATAGCGTTTTTTATTTTTATAAAAATTATATTATATATTTGTACTAAATATCAACATTATTTAGTCTTATAGAACAATAAATAATATCAAATTGATTAAAAAATTATAATATTCATATTGAACCAATACAAAGTCCAAATTGAGACTCAAAATATCTATAGTAATACTAATACCATAAACTATCGATCTTTTTCTATTTAAAATATCTTCAACATCATCACATAATTTATCTTTTTTCTATTTAAATTTCAATATAACCTAGAAATTGAAAAGAAAAAAAAAATCATACTTCTAGTAAAATAAACAGATGATCCTTGAAGAAATTCTTGTTAGTCCCTAAAATTTCCATAATTTAGCAATTATTTATTTGATTTATCATCAGTTAAAAAAAAACCAAGAGCAGAATGAAAAAGTTATTATAGCGGACCTGAATTTGATATAATGTAATATTCATCAAAATTAAACAATATCTTCACCATTTATTTATTTTAAAGCTCATATAAATAAAAAAAAAAAAAAGCAAATGTTACATAGCGCACGCTATTTGCGCTACACGCTATACGCTATAGTGGACCGCTATTACCGCTATAGCGTCTGTAGCACAAATAGCATGTTTTAATGCTATAGCATAGCGTTTGGTCTCCAAAAACGCTATAGTGCGCTATTTAGAACACTGAAAAATAGTAAAAAAATTTCAAAAAATGTAAAATTTGGTTACCAAACACATATTAATATGAAGAACAAGATGAATGGTTCGGATCGACCGTTAGCATTTTGAAAACTCGAATATTGAACCGTAGCACCGTAGCCCTCTATACTATCCATAGCACCCAAGCTTTACTCGTATATACATGTCGAGTAGTATATTTTGGGAAACATAAGAAACAAATGATTCATCCATTAATTGATTTAAAAATTTAAACAATTTGTCGTATATGCACATCGACATTTATAATTCAATTATTTTTTTTCCAAAATATGATGATAAATCCTCGTGTATTGCTAGAATACATATGAAAAGAAGCACAAATAAATTTACAACAAAATCTATTTATACCATATTTTATCATTTTATTTAATTAATAGTTCATATCTTTTAAAAAAAATGAGATAAAAAATTATTAATGTGATAAAAAGAAATATGTTTTTTTTTTTTATATTTATTGTGATATTAGCCACATGATATGTTTAATACACACTCTCTTGTTTGTTATAGTTTAGATTAAATTATACATGCTCTATTATTTGTTTCGTTATCTGTTATCTTAACGGGTAAAAATAATGTATGAGTATTTAATTTTTAATGAGTAAAAATAAGATATGAACAAAACTAATTTTAAGTGGATATGAATATAAAAATGTCTCTACTCGACTTGCACTGTATCTATTGACACCCCTACTTTAAAGTTCAAAATTTTAAAAGCTGTTAAAATGTTATTAACATGCATTCAGCTGAATATTAATGTGTTTGTTCTCATTACCATTTTTTTAACAAACCTAGGAGGATCTTTGGTGTTAGTATGATTGTTTCATGATTTCATAGTGGGATCAGATAAAGCGCCGCTATTGCTTCCCACGCACAATATGTGGAATAGAGGGCCTGTTCGGTTGCACTAGTGGGAATAGGAATGGGTACAGAAATTAAAAATTTTGAACTGAAAATTACTGTTCACATAGAAAAAAAAATTCAATATAAGTGAATTTTCATTTTCCCACGTGAACAGTAATCTTCACGGTGCAGCCAAATAGGCCCAGAATGTGCAACCACCGATCGGATTGCCAGAAGCCCAGAACGAACAATTTTATTTGTTTATTTTTGTAAGAATATTAGTTTAATATATTATTTGAATGTTAAAATCATATATTATTTCTGAAACATATACAAAGAGTAGAGATTTAATTACACTATTTATGCTATTTATGCTGAAATAATTTATAACTCATTTTTGTGATTTTAAACTCCAAATAGTTGATCCGAACCGTTTAAAATGATCTCCATATTAAAATGTGCATATAAGACCAAATTTTACAATTTTTTGAATATTTTTTTAGTATTTAATTAGATTTGAAAACGTTGTTTTTCAATGGTTCATAATTATCTCAAAATAACAATTTTGTACCCATCTTAATAATTACAAAAAGAATTCTTAAAAATATAAAATTTGATTTCCAAGCACATTATAATATAAAGATCACGTTAAACGTTCGGATTGACTGTTTAGATTTTTAGTAAAAAATGACTTATAAATATATATGTCAAGATGTGTCACTATTTAATTGAATCCCTTCTCATATACAAATTACCAACTTTAACCATTGCATAATTATTTTTAAATGACAAACTTTTATAACTATTGACTACCACACCACACCAGCTGAATTTTTTTTAGTTACCATTATTTAAAAAAAAAAATAGACGGAGTTGACATTGATTTGAAAAAATTCCAATATAATCAGGTCCAATATATATTTTTTAAATGCCACCGGCTGCGTTGCACTTGAAAAAAATCCTATTTAAAAAAATGATCCCGTGCAATGTTCATCGGATCCGATTTAATTGGTTTTTAACCGAATCAAGATAGTTCGATTTAAATGATTCAATTTTTCCGATTGAATGGTTTGATTCGATTCATCTTTTAAAACAAGTTTAATCGGTTCGTTCGGTTTTGAAATTTTAAAAACAGTTAAATCGAACTGATCGAAATTTTTAAACTCATCTCCATTCGGAACCAAATATAAAAAAAAAAAAAAAAATTGAAAATTACGAGAAAAATGTATATTGTTTGGTTAATTTGAAACCGGTTAAACCGAATAAAAACAAAAAAATTGTCCTTTAAAAAATTAAAAAAATTAACAAAAACAATATTTATTCTTATTATTAATATCCTATTTTCGTTCAACTAAACAAACCGAAATTTATTTCAGTTTGTTCGATTCGGTTCTTATTCGGTTTTGATAATATTTCAGTTTGATTTGGTTTAATTTTCAAAAACCGAATAAAACTTTAATTTGTCTATTTGAGTTCAATTTAGACTAACCGAACCGATAAACACCTACATGCAGTATAAATTTATGTCAGATATATCCGAATTTTGATGGAACAATTCAAATTTAGGAGGTAATGCAGAGGATCCGGGGTTGCGGACTCTGCTGCACCACAGAATTAAGACCGAATGCATATTTGACAGTTTAAAAGCGAGCAAATGAGCAATAATGCTTTGGATCCGAAAGAATGTATAAAAGCTGCAATGTCCAGCCGAGCTTGGGCTAATCCAGCACAAGTGGGAAGCCACTAGCGCTCCGTCCCTCTCCAATTACATGTTATATTAAACAAATACATTGATCAAAATTTGGAAATTCCTTTTAAACATGTCACTTCAATTTGATCCATAACTTCAAAGGCATTGGCCGACTTAAAAATTGTCACGCTTCAATTTTAGGCAGGGTGCCACAACATATTTATCACTATACAAAATACATACACAAGGCAAGACAAGATCTTTTATATACATTGTCAACTTTACTATAATATTTTTGCGACATTTTAAAATGGTTCACGAGAATTATCTAACTTGAATACAACAAATGATGCTTAAGTAATGTCTCTCGCATTATGTCAGTTTTGACAACTCAAAATTCATATCTCTGTGATTATCGTCAAATGTAATCCAAAAGTATTTCTCTATGATAAATAACGAACCTAAAAAACCAAAAAGATAAAATGAGCAAGAAATAATGTGGTTGTTTTTCAATGTAGAATTCAAGTAAAGTTATTGAATTTGCATGAATTCATATCGAGAATTAAGTACCCGCAACTTAATGTTAATGGTTCAATTTACGTATTCATCAATGCAAATACACAACAACAATATTCAAATGAATATATGCGTACAGAATTTCAAACCAAAATTTCAAGAGAGGCATTATAGAAAAGTCCAATCAGAGATTATAGAAAAGGGAAAAAGCAAATGAAAGGCCAAAATTTTGGTCATGCAAAGATAATTAATTACCAATAAATATCTTATCAATATGTGATTGTAATGTTTTCACATTCAATGCATAAATCATAGTGTGGAACTCTCCACATAAATATCCACTGTCAGTTTAACAAGACCGAATCGTCTGCCCCCAGAGTCACTGTTAGTGGGCCCTCATTTAAAAACAGTAGCAGTACTTAAACCCTTCAACAATAACCGGTCCCACCCCGCAGTGACTTTGGGGGCAGGAGATCTGATTCCCAGTTTAACCCTCATGTTTGTATTTTAGCATTTGAATCAATAATCCATAGATAATAAAAGAAAGATGATTAATATAGTTCACATTGAAAGAAAAATTGCACGAAGAAACCTTCCGTTAGTACTCAAATAACAATTAAATTAATTATTCACAATAAATCAATACCTACTGAGAAGCTCCCATTAAAAGACAGACAAGCTAAATGAAATGAAAATTGTGCTAAACAAGCAATGATATATTGCAAATGGACAAGAGATAAATTTTGTTCTCTTCATAACAGCATTATTTTTCTATTACCCTATAGTGACAAAAGCTTATATATCCTACAAAAGAAAAGATAAAAAAATTGTCTTTTCAGAGTTATAGTCCAAATAAAAAAAATATTCTTGTTATAGGTTATGTTTCTGGACAGAAATATAGTGCAATTGTATTTCTCATTCTTTCTCCTGACCCTTCGACGAAGAAAGACATTCTATGCAAAGAAATTAAGAATTATTTCACCAATAGATTTATCGGTCTCTTGTTACAATTGGATTCGGAAACTGGGAATCGTTTTTGCTTTTCTTTCCTCTGGCTACTAAGAAGTTTTAGTTCACCAGGTTGTCTCTTGCCTACCCATAAATTCAGCAGCAATTTAAAAGGATGATCTATTTGAGAATCTAATAAGAATTCCATCATTACTTAATCGTTCTCTAGATAGAGAATCGATAAATAGTAAGCAACTATGGGATTTTTTTTTATAAGAAACTTTAGATTAGGACCAATAGATATATCAATTGAATTGATATTCAAACGAGATAAATCATATTTAGTAATAATCATACTTTTAAGTATGGGATTTTAATAAGAATTCCATCATTACTTAATCGTTCTCTAGATAGAGAATCGATAAATAGTAAGCAACTATGGGATTTTTTTTTATAAGAAACTTTAGATTAGGACCAATAGATATATCAATTGAATTGATATTCAAACGAGATAAATCATATTTAGTAATAATCATACTTTTAAGTATGGGATTTTTTTATTTGAAGCTCGTAGGTACACAACACTCAGGTTCATAGAATAGATGTCAAATAATTAAAGTACGTATTTGATCTCAAGTTTATTATCAAGCGATTAAAATATATATTAAATCTAACGGTATAACTTAGAAGTAATTCTAGTTAAGTCGTGAAATTATCATTACATAATTTATTAGATTACTTATATTCATTATAAAAAATTCAAAACTAAATATTTTTAAATTTCTATATTTATTACAAAAAAAACAAAGTCATACTCACACCAGCAATGGCAAGATTGACCCATACATGAAAAATTCTCATACAAGCAATGGCAAGGTTAACCCGTACATGAAAATACAAGAAGCGACATAAAATCCTCTAATTATATTGAGTCTACTCTTTGTATTAACCCAAACAAACATCCCATCCAATAAGGTTCCCGTGGAAAGAAGTTCGGTAATAATCACCCAGATAATTAAATCAAATATTAGGCTTCTGACTCAAATTAAAATATGCTAGTGTTTTGAAAAGAAAATTATTATTTTTATTTTATCTGTTTTCTCCATCATCTTATTCATTGATTTAATAATGTAACATGATATTTTTTTTATTTTCATGAGAAAAAAATTATTATTATTTGGATTGGCTTGATGCATATACCAAGCCCCTATATAAAGTATAAAGAATTTGATCGAATGAGTTCTGCTATTATTATTTAGGTTAGATGGTGGCAAATGCATGCTCATATCACTCAAATTGTATTTATTTTAGTCATAAAAGTCATGATCAAAACTATACAAATTAATAATTATATATAGATATATCGAGTCCAATCCGATCAAAATATACTGGACCATTTCCGTTTTAAATGGCAGTGATTTAAAACTTTCTTAGAATTAAAATGTTTCTCAAAGTTTGTAATAAAAAATTCCGGGTGATTAAGCCCACCGTTTTAAATGGCAGTGATTTTAGCCTTGATTGGTATGCACAATATATTCAGCCGAAGTTACCGTATTAATCTTATACCGTGGCAGGCTAGCATTAAGTAGGTAATGGGCCTAGCTAGTAATGGGCCTCGTTTTATTAAGGTAGCTTACCAAGGCCTAGCTAGTAATGGGCCTTGTTTGATTAAGGTAGCTTACCAAGGCCTAGTCATGGACAGGTCTTCTTGTGCACTAATTAAATCTTTTAACTTCAATCCTTGGCTGAAATTAAATTCTAATTATCACTTAAATTCAAATTCAGGACTGACAAAGTAATAAAATTGAAATCAGTTTTGATGTTTAATTCAGAACTGACAAATCATGCCACTTTGTTTTAAATTTAAAACAAGAATAAAAAAAAACTGTGCAGGATCCAAATACATTAGTTATAGAAATTAATAATAATAATTCACATTATTACCTGAATAATAGTCTGAAATTTCTTCTTAAGCTCAACTGCTACAAATCTGCTTTAGGCAGACAGTCCAGTAGAATAACATCACATCATTGTGATATTCCATCTTAACAGATCAAATGATGCAAGAAATTTCTGTAGCAGGTGGCAAACCTCATGCTGCTACAAGCTGAAGTTCATGCCAGCACAGTACCAGTAGTACGAGGAAGTGATATGATATTCACTCCTTTCTTGTTGAATGGATGCTTTTGGTATGGTAGCTTGATTGTTTCAGCTGTAAGTAAATAACTCTACAAATTAATGGTCAGAGTGTTGTCACTGTGTCAGAAGCAACTCAAGTTGATTCTTAGAGCAGTGGCATTTTCTTAATGAAATAGTGAAAGGCTCAAACTTCTCCATGATTATACCAACTTATAATTAGCATATATATATAATTTAATTCTAAAATCCATGTTTTATGATTGTCCTTGCACCACATGTTATGCGTTAATCGAATTAATAACTTCTTTTGCTACGTGATTTCTTTCCAACTGCAATACAATCCCTGCAATTGGAGAGGAGATCAACACACAATTATTCATGAAAAAATATTTTGCACATACATGCATGTGGCATTGTGGCTTGACACTTGAGTACTAGTCATGTTTTACCATGATTAAATGCAATTAAATTCCATATAAATAATTAATAATAGTCGTTTTGTTGGGGGAATTGCCATCTAGCTAGAATTAATATTAATTTCCATTTTCAGCTAATACATGCTTGTTAAAGAAATCTAGTTTTAAGTAATAGCAAAATAATGATTTCCTCCAAAAAAAAAGGGAAATATGATATTGTATCTACTTCACAACAGTGTTGTAAAAAATGTATGTTTAGACCGATTAATCGGCCGATTAGTCGTTGTGGTCGCCAAGTCGCCACGGATTTTTTTGATTAATTTGTCAATTATTTTTTATTATAACCAATTATTTCCGATTAATCGTTTGATAATATCATTTCCGTTCAATAACTGCATACCATTATACAACACTGCTTAATAAAGGATATCCGGAAATTTTAAAAACACCCAAAGAATAGGCTTGAGTCTTTTTTTTTTTTAATTTCACCTTTTTTTTGTTTTATTTTTGCACAACAATTTTCGATTCATTTTTTTATTAATAAATAACTTTCATGCTGTTTGTAAAACAAAATTGGAATCATAATTTGGCCACGATTCTTTGCAAGGCCAAGAGCTTTGCACTACAATTTTTTTTCTCAAAAGATCTCCGCGTAGATGTAGAAAAGAAAAGGGACAATTTTGTCTTTTCCTTTTTAATCATAGTTTAATTAATATTTTTTTATAATTAACTACAGAATTAATTAAGTGCATTTTTAAATGAATTGCATCTTTTATTATTTAATCTTTTGGAAGAAAAATTCAATAATGTTAAAATCCAATAAATATTAAAAAGATTTCCATAAATCTTTATGAAGAACATTCAAGAAATATACTGAATTGATTTATTATCTTTTTATGATTATAACAAAATATTCCAATTGATTATGTTCTCTCTATATATATAAGTGAATATAGCAATATATAAGGTATTTTGAGAGATGCGTGTGAATGAAGAGCATAAAGAGAATAAAAATTGAAAGACATAGAACTCCAATTTATGTTTTATCTTGATGTCATTAAATAGCTTGATCACTTTCCATTTGTTAAAGCATCACAAGAGTAAAATATGTTTGTACCCTTTAAATTATGACGAGGTTCTCATGAAAATGCTTACAATACAACTCTTTGGTAACGTAATAGAGAATTTTTTACATCCTCCCGGTACCGTAATAGAGAATTTTTTACAATTAGTTAATTTGGGTTGTTCTTTTTAACTTGGCATGAATCTTAAAGTCCAATAATACTATCCTCCTAGGCTATCCTGAATCTCAAAGCGGTTGGAAGTTAATTTGAAACCGTAAAGTGAGGAAGATAATCGCTACACAGATTGTGAAATTAATCTTTGAAGGACATGGATGTCCTTGGACAACTCAGAGAAAGGAAGGCGGCATCATGATCTTGATTAGGATCACTTTGGATCAGTGTTGTAAAAAAGGACTATTTAGGTCAATTAAGCAGTTAATTAGTTATTGGCAACAATCAAATTGTTATGAATTTTTTCGATTAATCAGTCAATTTTTTTTTATTATAATCAATTATTTCTAATTAATTACTTGATTGTATCATGTTCATCTAATAAACGTGTACTGTTATTTACAATACTGCTTCGGATACAAAAATCTAAGTGAAGGCAGAAATTGAGTTGAAAAAAAGCAAGAAAATGATTTCAAATCTGGAACAGAATAACATGAAATCTTTTTTAATTATGTTTGTATGCATGAGAATAATTAAGTGGGAATGAATGCAATCTTGAGTTACCCGGGATATTATTTTTTAGAGACTCTCATTCGTTCTCATTTTTATTTTATTTTTTTCTGAAATAAATTCTCACCCTAAAATGATGGGACAAAAATAATGTAGTCAGATTGAATAATTTTTTATTTTTTTTCTCACGATAATTGTCGCTCTGTCTTATCCATCCGTTTATCTTATTTTTTAATTCTGAATAATAACAAAGTCACATTTAATTATTTTTGGTAAAAAAAAAAATTGTACAACATTGAAATATTTTTTGATACAATTTTTTATAAACATTTAATTATTTTTTGTACATCATTAAATGATTTTGTTATTGATACCTCTGTAATGATTTCGAGAGATATTTTGCTTTAATTGTATTTTTCTATTGTTGTCACATGACAGATGGTATGATTATATGTGCTTCTTTGTATATGTATTTCAGAAATACACGATAATTTATCATTATATTCTGAAAAATAAATTAATTGTAAATGAGTGATTTAATACTCGACATATATATACAACAATCATCGCCAATTTAATTAAAATTTGGACCATTCTCCATCTTGGAATATTTTTATTTTTATTTTCGATAAAGATGGAATTCTAATTGGGTTTAAGAACTTGCGGGTTTCATTTATAGCTAGATTAAGTTTTGCCTTCTAATTCACGTTTTTCGTTGTAAAATATAAATAAAATTAAGTTTAATTCTTCTTGATATTACCTTATGTGATGAAAAACGCATGTATAATCTATGCGAGATAAGTATGAATTTATGGAGTGGAGAAAAGCATGATATGACATATACAAATTGTGCTATTTGCACATTATTTCAATGAACCATGTATGTTTAACTAATATAAATACAATTCTATATACACACATATGTTGGTATGATTTTCTACAAAATATACTGTATGATATTAGAGGAAATCAAAATAGGACAAACTAATTAGTTTAATTTAATTAATTAATTTGGCCTAAAAATATATTTAGTTTTACATTAAACTAAATTAAAATAATCTACAATACACTTGATTCTAACTTATTAATGTACCAATTTGAACAGAGACCAACAACCAACAAAAGTAATTGGTGCTAAATCATTTCATCAGTCCTATAATCCCTTTGTCAATAATTCAATTTTTAATTTTCTAAAAAATATTGGAATTAATCTATATATAATTTTTTTTAAACAATGATTATAGTAAGAGAAAAATGAAAAATGCAACCGTGATGTAAAGAAACTCTAAACTAATTCCAATGTCAATGTTGTTGATTATGAGAATCAAGGTATTGCAATCTCGTAATGCAATTTAGCAAAGCAGCTAAATAAGACAATACTAAAAAATTATGCTCAAGAACTCGCCTCTTGATTTTTTTTTTTCAAAACTTCCAATTGTAAAAATATTCAAATAATTGATTATAAATATGTATTCAGTTGTTAGAGACTAAATTTCTATAATAAAAAGGTGATAAAAAGCATCAAAGGTCATATTTTTCCTAAAATCTGGACATAAACATATAAAAGCATACAACCTAGATCTAGCAAAATAAAATCTACCAAACTAATTTGACACATTTTTCTCTCAAATCTGAACACTTTTATGTGCTTTCCGTTTTCAAATAACAAATGTAAACACACAAAAAAAAAGAACAAGAATACTGAGCGATCTAAAAAAAGCAACAAACAAAACATATAATTAATTAAATACGACTTACAATGAAGCAATTAGTAACAAAAACGAACACAATTGCCTGAAATTTATGAAAAAAAAAATAAGATTATTAAACTTTATAGAATTTGAAAAAAGAAAGAGATGGAAAATGGTAGAAATTAATTTAAGTCACTTGAAAAAGAACTGGTATGATGAATAAAATGGTAATCAAACCGGGAAGATATCAAGATATAGAGATTAATTTAGTTATATGTTATATCACAAAATAGGAAACCAACTTTTAAATTGCATTTATAATTATATAATATGTGTATTGTAGGTATTGCACATGGCTGTACAAATTTTTTTATTGATTTGTAAAATGGGTATATGATTGGAAAGACAATAAAAAAAAAATTCCGTCTAAGCTTCTTATGGGTTGATTCGGGTATGGAAAATTTCTAATTATTTATGTTGTAATATTATATATTTTATATTTTGTGAAAATGTATCATGTGTATTTAGATGTATGTTGAATATGTGTCGTATCATGTTAATATATTAAAATATTAAATCGTGTGTTGTGTAATGTCGAACAGTAACTAAAATGAACACAGTATATTGACACGAGCATGACTTAATAAGACGTGTTTCGGCGTGTCATGCCGAAAAAAAGTCAATTAATTTAGAATTGATTTTTAGTTAAAGATGTAGAATTTGAATAGCCCGGACACGATTTCTACAGAGATAACACAATTTTAGACTTTGGATGAATGCCAATCAGATGCCCTCACGTGGCGACCTCTTATTGGTTGTCTTCAGGGACGCAAAAATTATGGAAAGAGTATCTCTGCAGAGTATTTTCTGCGGAGCTTTTCAGCTGATTTGTTCGTTTTGATCGGACAAATCAGATTAGAGGGGCTCAATTTTGAGATCTGATATGATCTATCAGATCAAAACAAACAAATCAGATTTAAAGCTCCGTACAACTCCACACATAATAGTGTTCTAAAATTATGTATGTCTGGTACATCAAACCACCATCCGCCTAAGGGCTTTTCATTATTAAAAAAAAAAAAAAATTCGTATCTTCTATCGAATCATGACACGTGGCGAGAACTCATTAGCTGAAATTTGGATTTGTTTGAATTTTCCGCTGCGTTTTTTTTTTAAATAATAATAATGTATCAAGTCATTTCAAGACGTACAGCAAGTACATTCATAAACACGACACAGACACGTTCTTAATACGACACGACATATATGTATTATTTATATCGTGTTGTGTTTTTAGACGTACGTACTGACATATGTCATGAAAAAATAATTAGAATCGGCAAAAATATAATAAAGAAGTTATATTCTATTGACACTTAAATTGTGCTGCAACAACAATCATAAAAATGGATTTTAGAAATAAATTAAATTATAAATTTATCCTAATATATAGTACAACATAATTAACAAATGCTAACATCACATTAGGCGATGAAAAAAGAAAGCTACTTTTTTTCAAAGTAACATATAATTTGAGTTATTTTCTGGACTCAACTAATGAAATTATTTTTGAGTTTTCAATGTTTAAATGGTCAATCTGAAGCGCTACATGTTCTCTATTTTAATATGTTTTTGAGAACGAAATTGTAAATTTTTTTAGAATTTTTTAACTATTTTTTTTAGAATTTTTCAAAACAATATTTTTCATATTTTTCATATTTTTTATTTTTTTTACCATATCAAACAATATATTGTAATAGAATTCCAACAACTAATAAAATTGCAACTAAAAAAATCCAAAAAAGGTAATAAAATACAACTAAAAATAAACACAATAAACTTCTAATAAAATTTCCAACAATGGTGACATGTGCATACAGTGCAACTAGGCGGAGTAGAATTGGAGCAAGAGTGAACAATGAGATATACTGTCAACTGTGTGATATATAAAGTCAATCCAATAGCATGAATTAGTTTAAAACAAAAATACATGTATTAAATAAAAAATGAAAGTGTAAATATCATCTAAATAAAGTATATACTTACCATGATGTAAAGGTTATGGTAACGGATACCATATCCCAACTATATGGCCGTGTTAACTAAGCCAATTATAATGAATGCCAACAGTAATTTTTTGTAGTGCTACTCTTCAAAACTTATACATGTTATACAATAAAAACACATTTTATTTTATAATATTTGACTAATTTAAAGTAGTCAACCTTAATAAACAAGAAAAACATAATCATACTCATACTAGTAAGAGCAAAATTAACCATACATCAGAATCCCGGAAGCCACACAAAATCCACAAATTATATTGAGTTAACTCTCTGCAGGAATCCAAATAAGCATTGCGCCCTATAATGTTTCTGTGAAGAAAATTTTTGTGATAACCACTCAGATAATTATGACATTAGATTAAGTCTGGCCAGGGCTCAAATCCGACCCGGCCTACTGTCTCAGCCCAGACTTTATTGGAAAGTTTGTATTTAAACCAATGTTCTTAATAGCTAGCTATAGCTTTTTGGGACCCTAAAAGCTATGGCACTGTGGGCGATATATAGCTAGCTACTTAGTGCAATCACTTCTTTTTTTAACCGTCCCGCTATACCACTATAATCGCTATTTAAACCATTGATTTAAACTCAAATATTATGCTTCATATTCGAATTAAAATACACAACTTTTTTTAAAGAAAATACTTACTTTTTATTTTATTAGTTTTCTCCATCATCTTATTCGTTGATTTAATAATGTAACATTATACTTTTTTTTTTCATTTTCATAAAAAGAATTATTATAATGAATGAGTATTATTTTAATTATTATTATTCGATAATTTCTACAAATTTTGAAGAACTGGCTTGATGCATACACCAAGCCCCAATATATAAAGTGTGCATTTGATCAGATGACTTCTGCTATTAATATTTAGGTTAGGTTGTGACAAATGCATGCTCATATCACTAAAATTGTATTTTTTTTTTTTTAGTCATATAAAAGTCATGATCAAAACTACACAAATTAATAATTGCTTATAGATATATCGAGTCCAATCCGATCAAAATATATTGGACCATTTCCGTTTAAAATGGCAGTGATTTAATCTTTATTAATTAGAATTAAATTGTTTCTCAAAATTCGTAATCCGAGCGCAATTTAACCTACAAATTAAATGGATCTCATTCATATTATTTCTAAATTAACCTGTGTTTCGAATCATTCTTATGAAAAGGTGTTTACTCGAAAGTGCTAAAAGTTTGAATTGCATCAATTGAAATAATATTTTTTTGTAGTATTTTTAAAAAAATATATATATTGAACAATTGATGGCAGTGAATTGAATGTGTCTACCCAATTTTCCAAAAGTCAGGGCTCATTAATAAAAATATAATAAAATAACAATCAAATTAGTAAGTTGCATGCATGCCATCATAAACTAATTAACAATAATAGCTACATATATCTTACTACAAATTCACTATAAATTGAATGCAAATGTTGATCTTCATCTAGTTTTTCTGACTAGTGATAATAGCAGAACAATTTGTCACAAATTAAAAAAAAAATAAGAATCAAAATGGGAAAAAAAATTAAGGATTAAAATGATATATTTAATGATGAAGTGATACTTTAAATATTTTTAAATTGAAAACTCAAAATATTATTTAAATGATAATTGTAAATGTTGAGTTCTTATTTTAGGGGATCCGGACACCCCACGCTGGTGGCGCCAGGTTATCTGATTGCAGTTAATGAACGGCTAATATATCAATTATGTACTAAATACAAGTCTATTTTTATATATTTGCTTTAAAATACCAATTTTTTAAGGGAAAAAATTAAAATTAATTTCATAGTTAAATTATTTAATGAAAATATACAAATTTTAAAATATCTTGTTTTGCATATTTGATCATGAATATAAATTTTTAAAACCTAATATTTTGTGTTTAGAATTCAATATACCGAGGTCCGGTAAATTTGAATCAAGTATGGTATTTTTATAACTTAAATTACGTATTTCAAACGCAAAAACACTAGTTCAGATAAATCTGAACTAAGAACCTAAATTTTTGTGTTTGGAATATCAAGGTCCTGTAAATCTGAATCTAGTGTGGTATTTTTATTACCAAAATTTTGGTGTTTGGAATGCCAAATAACTAGGTCTAGTAATTTTGAACCAAGCATGGTATTTTTTTTAAATCTCAATTTTTGAGTTTGTAACGCAATATACCGAGGTTTGGTAAATCTGAACCAAGTCTGGTATTTTTAAAACCTTAATTTTGATGTTTAAAACACAATATATCGAGGTCCGACAAAATTTGAAACAAGTCTGGAAATTTTAAAACTGAAATTTTGGTGTTTAGAACAAAAAATAATTGGTCCGATAAATTTGTACCAAGTCTAATATTTTTAAAACCTAATTTTGAATTTCTAAATCCTTAATTTGGACGATTTCTATTAATTTAAAAAAATAGAAATCAAAGACCATCTAATAATTTTTATTTTTTTTAAAAAGCATGGTAGAAGCGCCATCTTAATAAACGGCTATATATATGCTAGATAATCCTAGCAACATTTTTGCTAATATATTTATGTACCAAATGACAAATGCAAGGCCGTTCTTTAGGCTGTGCTTCAGAAAACTCACATGGAGAGGAACGGAAAGGAAGAGGAAGGAAGGAGACAACCACGGTTCTCTTCTCTTCGCTACAGTGATTTCAACATTTCGATTTGGAAGGTATAAATTTGGAAGATTCATATTGAGCGTTACTCTTGCTACAGTAGAGTCTTCCCTTCTTTTTCTCTCTGATTTTCTTCTTTTGGAGCAAGGCAACAAGCTTGGGCAAATCTAGTCTGCCGGCCTTTCCCCTCTTCTCCCGTTCCTTCCCTTTAATGAGCCATATTTCCTTTCAACTGGAGCATAGCCTTACGATATTTCCTTTAATATCAGTGTTGTAAATAACAGTATGCAGTCGTCAAACGGACAGGGTACTGTCAAGTGATTAATTAGAAATATTCGAGAATAATTGGTCATAATTGGGAATAATTAGCCGATTAGTTAGAAAAATCAATGACGGTTTGGTCGCCGCCAACAACTAATCAGCCAATTAATTGGTCAAAACGGATGTTTTTTACAACACTATTTAATATACCAATTTTTTAAAGAAAAATAAATTAAAATTAATTTCATCGTGCAATTATTTAATGACAATATAAACATTTTATAAATATTTAGTTTTCAATTTTTGGTCATGAAAATTAGTAATCTAATAAAATATACGATGATACTTTTAACGACCTATCTGGAATTACGTACTAAGTTATACCGTCAAATTCAATATGTTAGCTATTGGAAAACATTAATTGAGGTGGCTTTTTACACATGATGCACAACGAATCATAATTTATCTTTTTTAAGGTTAATAATATTCAGTTTTTCGTTTACAAAAATTATTTTTAAAAATAAATTTCCAATCCAAACAATTTAATACATAAAACAACTTCCTCCAAAAACCTTTAAATTAGTTTATATCCTCCACCTGTCCCTACCACCCATATTATTACATAATCTAACTACCCTATACTTTTAAAAGAATTATATTAACTTAAAATTTTGATCAGTGAACTTGAGTAGTACTATACCAAGATAAATTATTTCAATTAGGCCCCCAAAGAATTAATCACTAACAATAATATGTTGCCAAGGTTTATAAACGGGAGCTCATACGCAACCAACATCAAACAATTCATTAAAGTCGCAAGGTATGAAAATGTATTAAATCCTTTTTTCAGAGCATGTCTTCCAATTATGTTTTTGAATATAAGCCTGTAAAATACAAATTAACATAGTCAGACAATACTATAATGACCACCCAGACTGTTAAATCATATAAATTAAATGACTTAGTTAACCTTAACAAAAAAACAAAGGTAATGTTAGTTTCCTCCAAAGTCTTATTTATTTCATTTTTTTGTGTACAAAATCATACCAATATATGTATATAAATAAATTTAACTATATGAGTTAAACTTGTGATTCATTAGAACATTGTGCTATACAAAATCATACCAATATATGTATATAAATAACTTTAACTATATGAGTTAAACTTGTGATTCATTAGAACATTGTGCAAATAGCACAATTTATACATGTCATTACATGTGTTTTTTACCACGGTACTATCAAGCAAATTATTATATTTAATAAGATTAAAATTCAAAATTAAAGTTCTAGTAACATAACAAATAGATTTTAAAAAATAATAAAAGGACGGCAATTATAATCTCATTTCTTATCAGAAAAAAAAAAAAACATATTCCAAGATGTAGAATTAATGGATCAAATTTTAACTAAATTGGTGATGATTGTTGTATATGCATGTCGAGTATTATATTTTGCGAAACATAAGAAACAAATGACTCATCCATTAATTGATTTAAAGATTTAAACAATTTAGATTTATCAGCAATGCGCAACGATATCACAATTCATTTTATTTTTTTTCAAAATATGATGATAAATCCTTGTGTATTGCTGGAATACATGTACAAAGAAGCATAAATTAATTTATGACAAAATTTATTTATACCATATTTTATCATTTTATTTAATTAATAATTTACATCTTTTAAATAGGGGATAGAAAATAATGGGATAGAAAATTATAAATGTGATGAAATAAATTATATTTTTTTTATATTATGTGATGTGAAGTTATGAACCGCACAATTTATATTTAATTCGCGCGCACACACATACTCTTTTGTTATAATTTGGATTAAATTATACATGATATCAATTTATTCGTTAATTGCGGTTATTTGCCTTATCCATCCAAGTCGGTATAAACTCAAGTTTTGTTACCTGTTATTTTAATGGATAAAGGTAAGATATAAGTAAGTTATTTTTTAGGATCATGATAACAATCTCCGTAGATCTATCCCCGCAAAAAATCCCGCACTAACTGCCAAAAAAGTCATGGGGAGACTGCTCAATCATTAATACTCCGCAGAAAATGTTAGTATTTAACTTGAAACATCAAAGTATTTATTCTGGATTTGCAAAGTATTAATCTTTATGCAATGATCTCTATTTATGACTGAATAAATCAATCCATTAATTGTTCCCGCACAAAATTTTCTTTTTTTTTGAATTGTCCCCGCACAATTGGGGACCATTAAATAAACAATCCCCTCATAAATACTTGTCAGTTATCCCCGCACAAAATTTTCTTTTTTTTGGATTGTCCCCGCACAACTGGGAACCATTAAATAAACAATCCCCTTACCCAATGATAAATACTTTATGTTACATAGATAAATATTTTTCAAACATAATTGCAATTTTCAGTAAAAACATCAATGATAAATACTCTAAGACATAATGATAAATACTCTATGTTACATGGATAAATACTCTATGTTACAAAGATAAATATTTTATGTTACATAGATAAATATTTCTCAAACATAATTGCACTTACAGTAAAACATCAGTGATAAATACTCTTAGACATAATGATAAATACTCTCATGTATAAGGATTAATACTTTATGTTACATGGATAAATACTTTATGTTACATAGATAAATATTTCTCAAACATAATTGCAACTTACAGTAAACATCAATGATAAATACTCTCAGACGTAATGATAAATACTTTATGTTATATGGATAAATACTTTATGTTACATGGATAAATATTTCTCAGAAATAACAAATAAACATTTATTAACGGGGATTGTTATTAGATAACAATATAATTAATGCGGAAATTATTTTTAAAGGAATAATTAATGAGGGAATTGTTATTAGAGGAAAGCATAATTAATGCGGAGATTGGTATTAAATAACTCTAATTTAATGCGGGGATAAATGGAAATTCTTAGCCAAATAAGTGAGGGGATACGACATTTAAGGAAGAGATAGAGTGCAGGGATAAATGGGGGGAACAGGGGTGGAGGGATTAGTATAATTATTCTATTTTTTAATGAATAAAAATAAGATATATGTAAGACTAATTTTAAATAAATATGGATATAAAAATATCTCCACTAGATCCATCCATACTGTATTCATTGACATCCTTACTTTGGAGTTGAAAATTTTAAAGGATGTTAAAATGACATAAAAATACATTCAACTGAATAATAGACCAACTGAGTTCTACAAAATCATACCAACTTTGGATAAGGGTATGACTAACAGTCTGACTTTTACAAATATGTCGTGGCGCTGCATATTCATATTAGTATCCAGAGTAGAACTAGGGTGTTCTTAAGTTCACCAAAGTGTTTGGTGAGCTTAATTTTAAAATTCATTAAATTGATTTTGAATGACAAATTTAAACTGTTGGAACCCGCCTACCTTATGAGTGATGCATCTACTTGTGAAAATTTTAAACATTTGAATTAATTTAGTATAAAGTCAATCGGTCACAATTAGAAGGTTAATAAATTAATTTTAGTGCATTCATTTTTTGAACGTTTTTTGACCGCTTGACTTTATACCAAATTAATTTGAATATTTAAAATTTTCACATGTAGATGCATCACTCGTAAGGTAAGCGGATTTCAATGGTTCGAATTCATCATTTGAAATCGATTTGATGAATTTTGGAATAAAGCTCATCAAACACTTTGGTGAGCTTAAGAAGGCTCTAGTTCTACTCTAGTATCCATATCTATCTAATATCCAATCCGTATCCGATTCATTTATATACCTACTTCCAAAACTACTTCAATTTCTTATTTCTCCTCCTCGAACTCTTTCATATATTGTATTTGTCATTCAACTCTTCTTTGTTTTTCATATTTGTCCTTAATTAGAACCAATAAAATAAAAGTAACACTTGTTGAACTGCACAAACAAATTGTCTATCTCTAAAAATTGACGAAACTAATCTTAAACATGGAGACTTAAAAAATTCTCTGAAATATCCAAAATGCCAGAAAAATTCCCAGAAATATACATAAAACCCCAAAAGTATTATAACTATTATATCATCATAGTCATAATAAATATTATAACTATTATTATTTAATTACTATATTTTTTATCATTAATATAGCCATTTTTAATTATTATCATAAATAATTGTAAAGTTATTAATATTATTCTTGTAGAATCTACCTTTTCTTTATCCAAACTGGTAGTGCAAAATAACTTTTTCAATTAGATATTTTCCCATCAAAACTTCAAAATTAGTTATTTCCCCATCTAAACTCTCTTAATTTATTAATATCCCCATTTTTCAAAATTTTCACTAAAAAATATAAATTAATAACGACTAATAGTTCAACTGACAATTTTGCCCCCCTTCCAAGGTCTTTCCTGCACCTCATCTTTCACCTTCCGTCCATCTACCTTCTCTCCTCTTCCTCTCACAATTGTATATCATGGAGGAAGATTCAAACAATATCTATCTATTCTCTTTATTGATTATCAGTTCTAATAATAATTCTAGTCCTAATGAGAATGACAATGTTTTGAGCAACGAAGGCGTAACAATCAGTGAAGTTGGTGATAAAAATTAATTTAAACTAGTATGTAAAAGTTCCCTCATGAAGCCCGTCGGTCAGGATAAATTTCTATTTATTTCTTCTATTTAATTATATATTTTTTGGATGTTGTATTATATTTGATAATATTTTATTCAATTTAAAAAGTAAATTATTTCTTTTATGTACATGTTTTAATTTCCAAGGTAAAGCCCACAAACGTATTACTTATTGACAAAGTGGTGATAAAAATAAGAAAAATTAACAGCCACAAGAACACGAAAATCGATCGGAAATGCAAATTATAAAGAAATAAAACCAAGCATTAATATGTTATCTCCAATTAGAAAGATAAACAAATCGAAGAAGGGTGCCCTTTGTTTAAGGCAATTAGCAAAATATTTAGCTTATGAGTCATGCGAAAAAAATTTGTCAGAAAAATCAATTTGGAGGACTAGACCTTGGTAAGCTACCTTAATCAAACAAGGCCCATTACTAGCTAGGCCTTGGTAAGTTACGTGCCCCAGTTAATTTGTCATTACTTATTACCATACTCAACAAGGGTAGAGGTAAAATGTTCTATTTTTTTTTTTCACCCATTTGTTTTTAAAGTTAAAACGGTTGATCTGAGCCATTTAACATGATCTGTATATTAAAATATATTTAAAGATTAAATTTTATATTTTTATTAATTTTTTCGCTATTTTTAAGATGAGTACACAATCAGAAGATTTTGGACCATTCAAAATCTGTAATTTTGTACCTATCTAAAAAATTAATAAAAAAAAACTGTAATTTCTACATCAAACAATATATCATAGAATTACAACAACTAAAAAAATTGCAACTAAAAAATTCCAATAAAGCTAACAAAATTTAAATTAAAAACAAATACAGTAAACTTCTTATAAAATTTCCAACAATGGTTGTCTTCTCTCAAAAAAAAAAAAGATAAACAAAACATTGGCATTTGCATTTGTATGCAATTCAACTAGTCTGAAATAGAATCAAAGGATGAGATATACTGTCAACTACGTGACACATAAAGTCAATCAAATACTATTCCTGATCTGTTTTCAAAAAATGTATTAAATTAAAAACAAAAATTAAAATATTTTTTAAATAAAGTTTATACTTACCATAATGTATAGGTCATGGTAACGGATACCATAACCCAACAATGATAAATGCCAGCGACAATTTTTTTGTACTTCTGATATCTATTACACAATAGAAACATATTTTACATTACAATATTTAACTAATTGAAAATAATCAAACTTAACAAACAAAAAAACAAAGTCATACTCATATACCAGCTTGGAAAAAGTTAATAATGATACTTTTATTTTATTAGTTTTCTCCATCATCTTATTTATTAATTTAATAATGTAACATGATACGTTTTTCATTTTCATAAGAAAATACTTATTATTATTTGAATTGGCTTGATGCATATACCAAACCTCTATATAAAGTATAAAGAATTTGATCAAATGACTTCTGCTATTATTATTTAGGTTAGGTTGTGGCAAATGCATGCTCAGATCACTCAAACTGTATTTTTTTAGTCATATAAAAGTTATGATCAAAACTACACAAATTAATAAATAATGTTGCATGGATACGAATACGGGTATCGTATCGGATACAATACGGATATGGTGATACAATAATTTTCAAAAATCATGAATACGATACAATACGCCTATTAAATATATATAATTTTAATTATATTATTAATTCAACACTTGTATTATATAAATTAAATATAAAAAAATCATACGTATAACAATAAATATACATTAAATAACAAAATTATATATTAAATATCACTGTTACTCATTTATAATATAAAATGAGAGTTGGTCTAGTGGTAAGGGGATAGTGGCAAAAAAATTGAATATTAGCCTTTGGTCCATGCGCGGTGCACGGATGCGCCAGACGTATCAGGTGTGTATCTGGTCCAGATAGAGTTGTATCCTGCTGTTTCAATTCGTATCGACGACTGTATCAAGAATTAAAGATACACTACCTCATCCGATACGTCAACTGACATATTCGGTACGTATCGGAGCCGTATCATATCCGTATCGGATACTTACCCGATATGGATACAGAACCCATTATAAAGTATCCGTGCAACATAGGATTTATGCCAGACTTATCCGAATTTTGATTAAACAATTCAAATTTAGGAGGTAATGCAGAGGATCACCACATAATTAAGTTAAGACCGAGTGCATCTTTGACAGTTTAAGCGTGCAATAATGCTTTGGATCTGAAAGAATATATAAAGGCTGCAATGTTCAGCCGAACTTGGGCTAATCCAGCACAAGTAGGAAGCGAGCCCGCATCGTCTGCATTAACTCAAAAAAGAGCATCTTTTGATTTGATGCATATAGGCCGTCTTATTTTTAAATGGAATCAATCTGATCACATTCTATAATTCTTTTAAGTTCTTTAATATTAGTGTGGATTTAGTTCACAGATCTTAAAGAGGATCAGACAGTTCAGATGAATTACCTGAAAAAAATGTTTTTTGAGTTAAGGAGAGGATGCGAATTCGTAGGAAGCCACTAGAATTCGGTCCCTCTCCGATTACCTGTTATATTAAACAAACAAATTGATCAAAATTTGGAAATTCCTTTTAAACATGTCATTTCAATTTGAGCTATAATTAATTAAGTTCACAAGTATTAGCCGAATTAATTTCTGTAACAGCAAATTATGTGCAAACTGCACATGCATTACTATACTTTGTAAAGTTACATCTCAAAATTTCTTGGTGACTTCTAACCATAGTCAATAACAAATAAATGAGCACGTTAGGCAAAAAAACACATAATAATTTAATTATACAAATGATACGTAAAAAAATATCATATAAAATTTCAATTATAATTTAATTGAGGTTATTCATATATATGATGCACCAAATAAAAAATATGCAAATAACCAGTTGTTTAACATGAAAAATGAATAATAATTTCTCTTGTTTTAAGAATAATAATAATTTAATTCTTCATTTAAAAAATAATAATTCTTAAAAATAAAATTCCAGGCCAAACAATTTAATACACAAAACAAGTTCCTCCAAACAAGAAGACATCAAACTAACCTTGATCAAGGTATAAATATGGTGAGCCTCAATTTCAAACAAAATAGCATAACTTAGTGAAAAGCACCAAAGAAAGATTAATCGGACATTAATTATTTCAACGCTTTAAACCTCAAATTGATCCAAGGACATCTTCTAAATTAACATGCAAACGATGTTAGATGTGTAAATAGTTGATCAAGTTAATTAATTTGGCCAAAACATGTTGAATGTGATCAGCATGAGATTTGATGAGATCTGCACGAATCTTGACAAAGTCTAAATCGATGGGGACTTGTTCGGCAATATAAATGAAGCATGTGAGGCTTAAGATTTTAACCTTACCTAATTGGGCATTTGTGTTTACTAAGGTAGTGAGATTAAAAGTGCAAGATTACAATGAATAAAAAAAAACTATTATCAAATGTGCACAAAAGATCAAATTGCCCATTTGTGTTATTATTTGTTGTTATGCAATAAAAAATTATGCAGCTAATTGCTAGACGAATGATTTTTTAAAAATGGCACATGCCACCAATTTCCATTAAGAAAACCACGCGGATATGTACATGTCCAACAGGTCTTCATTATCAGACCCTATGCCATACATTGTTGTCATATGCATATCTCCCTCTAAATCCTTAATTTGCACCTAACACTAGTTCAAAACAATTATTCATATAAATCCAAAAAAATAATAATAATGAAATCATATCTCAATAACTATCAGGGGCGGATTTACATTCACCCGTACGGGTGCTAAGTCACCCTATAAATTTAAAATTTTAGTTTGTATATTGAAATTTGATTTTTTTTTTTTTTTTGAACATTTTATATAGACTAGCCCCCTCATACATTATCATATGTCTACTTGTAACATGATGGTTAGAGCTTTGTTTTTAGCTGTGGAGAGTTTGAGTTCAATTTTCACTAACAACATATTGTTTATTTTAAAATTCAGCACCTTCTATCATGAATTTCTAGTTCCGCTCCTGATAACTATGACGATCCAAACAGAGGCGGATCTAAAGCCATTCAAAAGATGGCTAATTAAGCCACCTCTATAATTTTAAAATTTTAGTTATGAATACTAAAATTTAATTGAATTTTAATTTTTTGAAACAATTTATATAATCCAGCCCTATCATAAGTTATCACATGTCTACTTGTAATGTAGTGATAAGACCTTGTGTTGTGTTTGGGGAGAGCTTGAGTTCAATTCTTATTTACCACAATTTATGAATTTTAACTTTTAGCCTTCTCTATCGAAATTTTCTAGTTCTGCCCCTGAATCCAAAGGATCATCTCAGTTCTAGACCAAACTGCCTACAAATCTGGAGGTTCTTCTGATAGTTCCACCTCAGAAGAGCTCTGCCCTTGATCCAAAGTTATCATAATATTCTTTAAATCAGAATAAGAGAAAGCTTTAACAAAGAAGAATCATTATTACACATACACCAAAAATTAGTAAGGGATACAATTAATCTTAACGGCTAATTGTTGGATAGGCCTAATATTACCATCATTTAAAATAAAAGTATTAATTCCTTTCAAGCTCCTCTAATCATTTTTACCAATTACCTATATATCTTTCAATGGTATATGTATAAGCGTCTAACACCCATAAATCTCGAACTTGAGTACAATTAAATGTGAAACCATTAAATTAATTAGCTATCCAATGCCAATTAAATGGGTATGATATAGGGACAAGATGTAAATAATTGGTCAACCGATTCGCCACTACCACAAAAAAAATACAATTTTGGAATCCTTACCAGCCTCTTTAAGTTAAGTTATCTTTAGTTAAAACTATGTTTTTCTTGACTAACCAAACAAAACAAAAATAATTTGATTTTTAACGGTAACTTGGATTTCCAATAGAGTGTCAAATTCATCATTTGGGATACCTTCAAAATCTAACCATTTATGGAAGGATCTTGAGGTAAATTCCCCTTTAGAGGACCATCTATCTAATAAAAAGTAGGTAGTTTAACTTACCATTATATATGCACATTTAGGGTCCTTTCGGCCACATACTATTCACCGTGGGAAATAAAAATTTGCTTAGAGCTAAGTTTTTATTCCCACGGTGAACAGTAAAATTTAGTTTAAAATTTTTGATTCCCACATCCATTTCTATTCCTTACTGGGTTGCCGAACGGGCCCTTAGGGCTTGTTCGTTTGTCACGGGATGAGATTTGTTGAGAACGGGAATCCACTTTTGAAAAAGTGGGAACCCATGGTTATGAGTATGTAAGGGTATGTTCGGATGTTATGGAATTACGGAATGGGAATATGATTTCACTTTTGAAAAAGTGGGAACCCATGGATATGGAATGCATGTGATTAATTATGAGAATATGAGAAAATGAGTGTTCGTTTGTATCATGAGATTAATTGTGGAAAAGTTTTATTTATTTTAAAATATGTATATTTATTTAATTGGTTTAGTTTAATTTAGTCATAAATGATTTTTTTATTTAATTATTGTTTTTGAATAGTACAGCGTTCTATTTTGTATTGATGTTAACCAATGGTAAACATACTTTTTTTTAAAATTATATTAATGAAATTAAATAAAATTGATTAAATAATAATATTAAAAAAATTAACCATTTCTAATAAAAATATTACTAGAATGGTACAAATAAAATAAGAAAATATTTATAAATAAATTAAAAAATAAGAAAAGACCATTTAAAAATATTTAAAAAATAAACATTTATAAACAAACAAACAAAAATTTAAAATATATAATTACAAAAATTAGAAAACAAACAAACATTTAAAATATGTAATTAAAAACATTTACAAAAAAAACTTTCACAAAGAAATAAACATTTAAATTATGTAATTACAAAAATTAGAAAACAAACAAACATTTAAAATATGTAATTAAAAACATTTACAAAAAAATAAACTTATAAAAGCATTTACAAAAAAATAAATATTTATAAACAAACTAATATTTAAAAATATGTAATTACAAAAATTAGAAAACAAATAAATATGTAAAATATTTATTAAAAAAATAAGAAAACAACAATTAAAAACATTTAAAAAAATTAAATGTTTATAAACAACCAATAATTTAAAATATGTAATTAAAAAAAAAAGACAAGGCCGGTCCGGACAATTTTGGATACAAGTTCTAGTTCAAGTAATATAATTGGACGCTTCAAATCATTTTAATTTACTAATGAGTGCCAAAGTTCCGGACTATTGTTAGTCCCACAAGTTCTAATAAAATTAAAGAGGGAGTCCTTATATATCATTTGTTAGGTGTGTGTTAGGTGAATTTTTAGTGAGGAGAGATGGGAGGATATAGGCCCCGTGGAAGGATAGCATGATTCAGAAACCATTCACGTGAGGAGAGAGAAGAGTGGGAACAAAAAGGTTGAGTCTAACATAATTTTTTTTTTCCAGAAAAGAAAAGTGAATTGAAATGGGAACGGTAGGAAATAACCTATGGATTGATTTCGGGAAATAACAAGGCTGCCGAACAGCTGTTGGGAATTTTAATTTTACTTTGCCCGAACCCATCAAATTTCCTCTAGGAATTTGACTGTTGAACACGGCCTAAGAAATTGATTATGGGAATGTGCTCAAATTGGTGTACAACAGATTTTAAAGTAATATATATATATATATTTTTTTTTGACATACTACCGACAAGACACGAAGTATTAAAATTTTTAAATTATTAGCTAAATCCAATTTATTATTAATAATTATGATAAAATATCTTAATTATGCTAAGAAGTAACTAATTTTATTGCTTGGGATAAGCTAGCTGTGCCATTTGGGAAGAAAAAAATGGGCTTTGATGGAATTTGTTTTTTCCCATGAAAATAGTGTCATTAGAAGAGAAAAAAAAAAGTAAACCTCTTGGGATTGAATTGGGAACTCAAATAGAAAAATACCATACTGCCGAACCCACCGAGTTATAGTTTATTCAATTAAAATATTTACATTAATTACAAAAATGTTTGACAACATAATTTACTGTAGTTATCATAATTTACTGTAGTTACATAAAGTATTTGGTAATTTAATGTAGACCTTCAAAGTGATTTGGAACTTATGATAACTGTACAAATTAAGACAAACTAGAGTTTATAACGCTTTACAGAGAAAACATTCTGAGTGAATGACTTTTCCTTGGCACGACCTCTGGATTCGGGGTTTTTGAGGAGCACACCAGTTCAATTGGCTGGAAAATGTTTGTGCACCTCACACCCACCTAATTTAAATATTTTGCAAGATGCATGCTTGATGCATTTGCTGATTTGGTTTATTTTTTTTTAGTTAGTTGGCCCTATCATTTCTTTTTAATATCAGTTTGCCTTACACAAGCAATAAATTCAAGATAGAACGGACTGAGCTTTGGTTTACCAAAAGGTTTTGACTTGCTTAATTATCTATCCATACATCTCATCATTGACGGAGGAGTATTGTTCTCCTGCAGTTCAGTCTAAGTGTGACTGACAGGCGGGTACCACTTGTCAGCAACACAGTTTGCCGCTTGACGAGAGGGGCAGAGTCGTTGGAGAGTCCAGAGATCAAGGAAGCAACCTTCAACCTCGCAGTGAAGTTCTTCAATAAGGGGAATTCTATCTCTGGTATCGAGCCGTTGAGATTGTTCAGGTACAAATCTTCCCGATTAAAAAAAGAGGCAACAATTAGCAACAGAAAATAGGGTGAGGATCAATGATTTTTTTTGCAAAAAGACAGAGATACAACCAGGGTTTGAGCTACCAAGTTTTATTGCAGAATTTCAAACTAAGAAAGGATGGATCGTCAACGTGGATGCAAGAGGCATACACTATGATTCAACAATTTGTAGTAATCCAACTGAGTTCAATCCTTCAAGGTTTGATGTAAGTTTTTCTGAACCATAATTAGTCCTACTTTTAATAAGATAATTAACTGTATTGATTCATTGGAGCAGCCAGTTTTATGCATTTTAAATTAGACACTTAACAGAAACTTCACTTTCTCCTTAAAAAAGGAAAAATAGGAAGACCCAAAGCTGTACAGCTTTTTGGTATTTTGGGCAGGAGGAAGAACATGCTTGGGTATGAATTTAGCAAAGGTGATGATGCTGGTTTTCCTCCATAGACTTGTTACTACTTATAGGTAAAACTTGTTTATTTTTTATTTTTTCATTTCTCATGTTATCTCTCTTCCAATATCTTGCTTATAACTGATAAATTATGATTCATTACAAGTTGATTTTAATCACTGAGGAAGCATTGTTTCAGTTTGTAGTGTTAGATTTCCTTTTTACCTGTATTTGAGGAGATTAATCTTTTGTTTTGTTTTAATAATCTATATTTTTAATAAAGGAACACCCCATATCAAAAGCTCATATATTAAATTACCATTAGTATTGATTAGCTCTCTTTTAATTATGTTTCCAAGGCTCAGAAATGGCTGTCCCATTACTGTATTTCAATCGCAAGGAACATGAAATAAAAGACTTCCTATGTATTAAATATAATTATGTTGTAATATATAAAATTAGCATATTTTAGGTTACCACATTAAGCATGCCTGATTTTCTAGCAGCAGAGATTCACTCAAAGGAAATAAAATAAGAGAATCTACTGTAGGGGACTGTAAAACTGGTACAGAAACTGACTTGATTTGATTTTAGACAGAAAATTGAAGACAGATATAATAATCAATGAGTGTTTCAATTTGATAGAACATATTTACAGTTTCTGTTCCCCCCCTTTTCTTTGCAAATATCTAATTGTGAGAAAAATTTCTTTGTTAGGATGCAGAAAGGAGCTAAAAAAATTGCTTGAATCATACGGTACAGTCAAAGAGTTAGTTCTTTTCATAACACCTGCTTGCAGTGTACTTAATTTTTTTTTTTTTTTTCTTTCTTCTTTTGTCTTTGAATTTCATAGAAGCTCATTCTACGGCCAAGTCAAACAATGCATCTGTCAGTTTGAAACCAGAACAGACGGTTATAAACTCGATCAGAGATAAGGCCCTGCCAAATGCACAGCAAATGCCTGACAAGGTGTTTAATTTTTCATATATTTGTAAATTGTCTGTTTCATTTAATTTGGTCAATTGCTGTTAAATGCTAAGGTCAATCCATTAGGTGTTGATCAATTCATTATATCAGGTGCGCTTGATCAAGGCCTTGAATTAAGATAATTTTGGTCAATGCTGACTTTTTTATTTTAGGAATTTCTTTTGTGCTAATATTAGTCTCAGTTTTTTTAATCATTTTGAAAAGTTTTGTGATGACTTGATTTTAACCTATAAAAATGAACTAAGAAATTGAGAAATGTCTCTCTCAAAAATATTTGACTATTTTTTTTTCTTTTTTTCATTCTCTAGTATCAAAGGAATGTGAATTGACGTATATAGACTGAAAGTTCTCTTCTTTCATTTATCTCCTTTATATTTTCTTTCTATTATACATTCTCTTGCCAGAAGAAAATGTGAGTATATATACTGATGCACAATCCTGTAAACGGAGCGGGTAACGCTGGTATCAAATCTGTATCACACTATTATCATTTTTTATTTTTTTTATTATTTAAGATAGAACATTTGATAAAATTTTATGCTTGGAAACAAAAATTCGTTGAACGAAAGAAATAATAGTTGAACTTTAAATGATTTTCAAATTGAAAATATCGGAGATTAAAAATCTGATTAAAGTTTGAAAAAATACCGTTAAATGATCAAGTCTAAAAGTCCTACAGTAATTTTACAATCAGAAATTAGAAAACAAAACAAGTAAATATTTGGAGTTGAAATCAGAAATCAGAAAGTAAAATACCATTTTTCAAAGTTTGGATTTTTACATTCAAAACTTTAAATTTTGCAATATTGTAAATAAGTCCAAAGTATATTTAATAAAAATAATTAAAATTATCACGTGTTACAATAACACATATCCAACCGATTTGTACAACTACAAAGAGAAGCAAAATTCATGTATTTTCACACAATTTGTTTCTTTGGTTCCATAAAAACACAAAACTTGCCATTCAATTATCATCCTCAATAATATACACACACACACATTTCATGGCCTCAAACTTTTAACCAAAAATATCATACATAGCTTTGAAGCTGTTATGATCAAGCAAATTAGAACATATAGTAAATATTTGAAGTTGAATAAGAAATTAGAACATACAGTAATAATTAAGGAAATAAAAATTTTGAAATATCGGTAAGATCATCCTCAGCACTATTTATATTACTATCTACTTGATAGTCCCCATCGCTAATTTTAATCATCACGCTAATTAAATATTTTTCATTTGATTTTCAGGAGAAAATCAAACTTATTAAACCCGTAATTATAAAATTAAGAAAGGAGAAAGGTAGAGATCGTGGTCATTGCCGGCTCTGGGCAGCTATGGCGACTGCTTTTCAGCATATATTAAAAAAATTAAATTAATTAAACATGTTAATCAATGTTAATAGTTTTGAACAACTGACATACGGTCTCTGTGTCAGATTTATACTACACGAATAAACACATTTTTTATCTCTTTTCTTTCTGTTGGACTGATTTTCAGCAATGTGCCAATATTATTTGTGCTTTGAGATTCATACATAAAGTATTTAAACGGTTGATATTTTCCGAAAAATACACGCAAAAGTTGAGATATGTGAATTCTGATTTTCAGCGCATCTTCTTCTTCCCTCTCAGCCGACAAAGTAGACTTTTTTCCAATCTTCTCTTACATGTGGACCCCAAACTCCTCAAATTAAATCAATCTCTCTCACTTACATACGGACCCTACTCCCCTTTTATTTTCCTTCTTCATCTCTGTTCTCCCTTCTTCCTCCATACAATTCCTGTCCCGTCGCCTTGAAGAAAAGTGAAAACCACGCGAGCAACGACTTTGTCCACCCTACCCTAACCTAGGTCGTTCCACGCCATACAACCAAATTCTCATGTGGTTATGTGAATGGACAACTTAAAAGGGTGAAGAATATTGGGACATCAGGTCAGCCGAGCTACACAAAAAAAATTAACTTGTGAATTTATTTTATGTGGATATTTTTTTCCTAGATGAATTATATCTAAATATTGCACGTTCAGAATTATTGTTTCATCAATTCTCACATCAATAATTTTATCTACAACAATAATTATGCCTTCAATTTTTTTCACAACTCCTTCAAAATTTCAATTTTTATTTTAGCGAGCTTGGAATGCAGATTTAGTCTGAGTACGAGTAAGGATCGATGCTTATAGATTTAGGTCGGATTTGTCCGAATTTTGATCTAACAATTCAGATTTATGAGGTATTGCAAAGGACCCGGACTCTGCTGCCACACATAATTAAGGATGAGTGCAAATTTGACATTTAAGTTTGCAATAATGCTTTGAGTCTGAAAGAATAATTCTGACTTCTGTCTCTTTGTACTTTGTAGCAGAAAAATTTGGAAATTCCTTTTAAACATGTAATTTCAATTTGAACCATAATTTAGTTCAGGCGCATTATCCGCCTTAACCTCTGTAGAAGCCAATTGTGTGCAAACTACACATCACTATTAATGATTTTTTATATAAATAGAACAAATTTTAATTATTTTAATGTAACAAGTACTATTAATTTGATATTTTATAAAAAAAACATGTAAGAATCAGTGGAGGAAGAAATTATCATTTGGTTTTACTGAATCTGCAATTAGCTATCTCTGCTTATTCCTCCTTTCATATTTTTTATAAAAATTAAATTAATGATACTTGTTCTATTAAAATAATCAAAATTTATTTTATTTAAAAAAATATCCTATTAATTGGCGGCTGCAGCTAGATATTTTCTATGGGTCATTCGGCTAACGTGTATGTAGGATTAATTATTGATCAAAGTCTAGTTTATAACTCCTATGCTTTGTATAGTTACATCTCAAAATTCATTGGTGACTTCTAAGCATAGTCAATAACAAATAAACAAACATAACATATAAATAAGGACGTTAGGAAAAAAAAAAACGAATAATAATTTAATTATACAAATGATAGGTAAAAAATATCATATAAAATTTCAATTATAATTTAATTGAGGCTATGCACATGATGCACCAAATCAAAATATGCAAACCAACCAGTTGTTTAATATGAAAAACAAATCATAATTTATCTTTTTTCGAATGTTTATAATATTCAATTCTTCGTTTACAAAAATTATTCTTAAAAATAAAGTTCCAATTCAAACAATTTATTACACAAAACAACTTCCTCCAAACAAGAAGAAATCAAACAAACCTTAATTAAGGTATGATGAGCTTCAATTTCAAAGAAAACAAAATCGGGCCATATTTTATTAGATCAAGTACTTTTCTTTTTCACTTTTAACCCTATGGACGGGAAATAAAGGGAGACCATCATAATTTCATTCCATAAAAAAAAAAAAAATTACACCAAAGACCTTAAAATTAGTTTGTATCAAATACCAGTCCCTACCACCCATATTATTACATAATCTACCCAATAATTTTTAAAAAATGATATTATCTTTAAATTTCGATCGGCAAATTTGAGTACCACGGTAAGATAAATCATCTCAATTAGTTTCTCCAAAACATTGATCACTAGCACTAATATGTTGTCTGGGGTGCTCGTACATAACCCACAAGCAATTCATTAAAGTCGCAAAATACGGAAATGTATTGAGGCCTTCTTTCAAATCACGTCTTATGACTATGTTTTTCAATATAAGCCTGTAAAATACAAATTAACATAGCCTAATAATTATGTAACGACCACCCAGATTATTAAATCATATAAATAAAATGACTTAGTTAACCTTAACAAAAAAAAAAAAAAAAAAAAATATATATATATATATATATATATCATACCAAAGCGGGTAATGTTGGTTTCCTCCAAAGTCTTATTTATTCAATTTTTTTTTAGTTCAAAATCATACCAATATATGTGTATAAATAACTTCAATTACATGAGTTAAACTTGTGATTCATTAAAATATTGTGCAAATAGCACAATTTGTACATGTCATTACATGTGTTTTTCATTACGGTACTATCAAGCAAAATGAAACCTAATTTTATTTACATTTTAAAACGAAAAACATGAATTAAAAAGCAAAAATCAATATATAAGCAGAGGAAAATAAATAAATGAAACCCCAACTTCTTAACCCCAAATAATTATAATTAATAGAATTTAAATTATAGTAACATAATAAATAAATAAATAAATAATTAAGCACTTATAATCTCATTCGTTATATAAAAAAAAAAGTATACAAAAAGCATACTCCAAGATTTAGAATGGTCCAAATTATTACTAAATTGGCAATTGTTGTCGTATATCCATGTTGAGTATTATATTTTGGGAAACATAAGAAACAAATGACTCATTTAAAAATTTAAACAATTTAGATTTTTCAGTTTGCACATTGGCAATGCACAACGACATCTACAGTTCATTTTTTTTTCTCAAAATATAATGATAAATCCTCGTGTATTGCTGGAATACATATACAAATAAGCCCAAATTAATTTATGACAAAAAATATATTATTTTATCATTTTATTTAATTAATAATCTACATCTTTTAAAATAATGGGATATAAATTTATAAAGGTGATAAAAAATTATATTTTTTATATTATGTGATATTAGCTGCATAAATATATATTTAATACACACATACTCTTTTGTTATAATTTGGATTAAATTATACATGTTATCAATTTATTCGTTAATTTATGTTATTTATTTCGTTATTTGTTATCTTAATAGGTAATGATAGAATATAAGTAAGTTAATTTTTAATGGATAAGGATAGAGTATAGGTAAGACTAATTTTAAGTATATATAGATATGAAAATGTCTCCATCTGATCTGTTTGTACCGTATCCATTGGCACTTGTACTTTGAATTCAAAATTTTAAAAGTTATTAAGATGTCATTAACATGCATTCAGCTGAATAAACCAACTGAGTTTTACAAAATCATACCAACTTTAGGTAAAATTATGACTAACAGTCTGACTTTTCCAAACATATAGGTCGTGGGATCTGTATCCTCTTAGGAACAATTGAAACGAACGGCTCAGATTTATTCTCAGTCCGTGCTTACTCAGATGGCACAGGGGAGCAATATATTTGTGCTTTGAGATGGGTCCGAAAGGACATATAAAAGCTGCAATGTCCAGCCAAGCTTGGGTTAATCCAGCACTAGTAAGCCACTAGGCACTAGCGTTCTAGAAAGCGTATTTTCTGCGGAGTTTTTCTGTGTAGAGTTGTGTGGAGCTTTTAATCTGATTTATTTGTTTCGGATCGAACGGATTCGATTAAAAGTTCCGAAAATTTTGATTTTTTTTTAATTCGGATAAGATCTAATTTGATCCATCCGATCCGAAATAAACGGACCAAATTAAAAGCTCCATACAGCTCCGCACGAAAAAACTCTGATACGCATCATAACGTTCTGTCCCTCCGTAGCAGCAAAATTTGGAAATTCCTTTTAAACATGTCGTTTCAATTTGAGCCATAATTAAGTTCAAAAGCATTACCTGACTTAATCCTCTGTAGCAGCTAATTGTGTGCAAACTGCACATCACTATTAATGATTTTATTTATTTATTTAAATTGAACCAATTTTAATTATTTAACAGAATAACTGCTATTAATTGGTTTTTATTTTTTTATAAGAAAAAAAACAGCTAGGATCGGTGGAGAAAAAAATTATAATTTGATTTCACGAGATTTGCGATTAGCCATTTCTGCATATTTCTTCCCCCACCTAAGATCAGTGGAGCTATTTTTTTTTTATAAAAAACAAATCAACAGTACTTGTTATGTTAAAATTATTAAAATTGGTTCTATTTAAAAGAAAATTCCATTAATTGAAAGAAAGTTATTTAATATCCAATTTGTCAGAGACTTTTTTTTTGTTTTTTTTCAAAAATAGAAGGATCACAATATTTTCTGTATTTATCTAGAAGTAACTTTTAAACTGTGATCAATAACTCAGAATCTAAGAATTTTTTTTTCCAATAACACAAAGATATATATTAATTTTTTTCTTACAATTGTGAAAAATCTAGCCTGAAAAATGTTGATCCGAGTTATTTATCGCAGTCTTCCTAATAAATCAAATTATATAGTATTCCATCTATTTTCAAATAAATATATTAAATATTTCTAATATTTCAATAAAAAATAAAAAATAATAATAATTTTTGTTTTGTAAAAAAAACTTGAAAACCGGCAATTTTATCACTGGTGCTAGAATCTGGTTATTTTTTCGTCGGTTTTGACTGGCTTCAAACCGACAACTTTATTTTCGAAAAGTTAGCTAGAAATTGGGAAAACAATATCGGCTTGGACAGATTTCAAATTCTAGCTCAAAGGGAGTAGTTTTTGAAATTAATTATTATTTTTTATATTAATAAAAAGGGATAATTTCCAGTGTACCCATGGAAACTTTCAAAATAGCCAATATCCCCATCAAAACATTAAAATTTCTTATTTCCCCATTCTAACTTGAAACTCTTTTTTATTTCCCCATGCATTGATTAAATTTGATAATTTAAGCTGAATTTATAATTTTATTTCATTTTAAAGATTAAATGTCTATTTTGCCCCTCTTCTCTTTCTCCTTCACCCCATCTTTTGTAAAGCTTCTCTTAGTTAGAAATGGTGATTTGAAAGAGAAAAATGGAGAGCGCTTTAATGTTAGAGGCGGTCAGAAAATCATCAATATATACTTTGATTTTCTTCAAAAATGAATAATCAATACTTTATTGCTTATTTAAAAAAAAAATCAATACTTTGGCTCTTTTTCCTTTGCTGTTTTTTAAGTGTATAACTGGACTCAATTTGATTTTTCTTGGTACCATACTAAACGACTCATATATTGTGTACTTCATACCAATCAAAAGATATCTCTTCAAGCTTAACTGGGTTCAGGTTAAAATTTAACCCAATTTCGATAATTTCAAAATATGCCCATTAGAGATGGTGATGTCCCAATGACAAAGGAGATCTTTCAAATAACATGTACATAGAAGTCAAAGGCTGTGCAAAAGGCAAAGCCATTTCCGATGGTGAGAACATAAGTTGTAGGTGGAGAAGGTGGTATATATGCATCCAACTATACTAGAAGTCTTAGTAGTAGCATGTGCAAACGAGTGGTGGAGCGAGTCATCCATTTTTCAATAACATTCAAAACTCTCTCTATTTTTCTCTTTCAATTCACCATTTGTAGCTAAGAGAAACTCTATAAAAGATGCAATGAAGAAGGAGAAAGAAGAAAGGAGAAGAGGGGGCAAAATAGGCATTTAAATTTTAAAATAAAATAAAATTATAAATTTAGCTTAAATTATCAAGTTTAATTGACATATGGGGAAATAAGAAAGAATTTCAAGTTAGAATGGGGAAATAAGATATTTCTATGTTTTGCTGGGGATATTGGCTATTTTGAAAGTTTTGATGGGTAAACTGAAAATTTTCCCTAATAAAAAAATCGGAATATTTTCTATAGATCGTTCGCCTAAAATGCATGTAGGATTATGGATCAAAGTCTAGTTTATAACTCCTATACTTTGTAAAGTTACATCTCAAAATTCATTGGTGACTTCTAACCATAGTCCATAACAAATAATAAGCACGTTAAGAAAAAAAAAATTTAATTGTACAAATGATAGGTAAAAAATATCATATGAAATATAATATAAAATTTCAATTATAATTTAATTGAGGTTATGTACATGATGCACCAAATAAAAAAAATATGCAAATAACCAGTTTTTTAACATGAAAAACGAATGATAATTTATCTTTTTTTAAGGTTAATAATAATTTAATTCTTCGTTTAAAAAAATATAATAATTATTATTATTTAATTACTATATTTTATTTTTATCAGTAATATCGCCATTTTTAATTATTATCAGTAATAATTGTAAAGTTATTATTATTATTCTTGTAGAATCTACCTTTTCGTTATCCTAACTGATATTGCAAACTAAACACTGCATTATTTGAATAGGGGTAACATTTTAACACAGTAGTTTTAGCTTCACGCAGCACACAAAACATGTGCAATCCTGTTTTGATTCTATAGTTCCCGCACTGTATGAAGTCAAAACTGCTTTATTAAAATCTTTCCTTTTTGAATAGTATTATTCTATTTGACAAACGGGGGCGACCGTAATACTTTCATATAATTAATTAATTTTGACCAAAACCAGCGAAAAACTGGTTCGAGAAGAACAGCGCGGAGAAAAAGAGGAAAAAACAAAACTGAAGCTGCGATCAGCCACCATTTTCATCTGGGATCTTCTTCTCCGATTAGAATCTTCCATTTCCAATCGCACCTCCATATCAGCTTCGATTCGTGGAGGTTGAAATTTTCCAGCTGGGTCGGAAGGGGAGTTTCTCAGCGCTAGATCTATTGTGGCAAGACACGGATCTGACCCGTTGGATCGGATCCGACAGTGAAAATGGCTCTCTCAGGTATGCGAGGGCTGTCAGTGTTCATCAGTGATGTAAGGAATTGTCAAAACAAAGAGCAGGAGAGGCTTCGGGTTGATAAGGAGCTTGGCAATATCAGAACCCGCTTCAAAAATGAAAAGGTTAATTACTGCTTTAATCGTCCTTTTGAGGATTTTTAGGTAAATTTGCTGAATTTCACGTAGTGGGTTGACCAATTGACTGATATGGGTGTAGCTCTTGCAACTGTTGATTGAATGTGAAATTGATTTTTCTTGTTCCATATTCTACAAGGATAACTATGGAAATGCAAAAGTAATAAATTCAGTATTATTCGGTCAATGGTAGTAATTTCAAGGATAATAATTTTTCGATATTCTTGTTCTTTTCATGCAGTGTGTTGAATAGGGATTGATTTCCAAAGATAGGTTCATTATTTGTTAAGGTTAAAAGACATGATTTACTAAAGATTAGGGGAAAAGAAGTTAAGGTCATTATTGGAATTTTTGTTTATTTTTTCTTGTGGATTGCATGATTTATCTTACTTATTATTTCTAAAGCTTTTGGCCCAATTTAAGTGAGAATTTTTTTTAGAAATGTGAGAGAAAGCTACAGAGTCTCTCAAGAATAATGCCATGAAATCTGGTAGTTTTTAGAAAAGATAATATGACAATGGATTGTCATAAGATGACCTTTGATTTTTAATTTTTTTTTTTGTTATTACTGATTTAGAAATACAATATAAATACTGACATAAGCTAACTCTTTCTGACAGGCCTTGTCACCTTATGAGAAGAAAAAGTATGTTTGGAAAATGCTTTACATATACATGCTAGGTTATGATGTCGATTTTGGTCATGCAGAGGCTGTTTCTTTAATATCTGCACCAAAATATCCGGAGAAACAGGTACATATATTTCCTTGTGCTGTTAGAAATTAAAGCGATAAAAAAATGGAATAGGAAAGTATTTACCACTCAGAAAATGGTAGTTGAAATTTTTTTTTGGTTATTCCTGTTATGCTGCAGTTAGCACATGTCATTAACTGTTCTGGCACGTTACTGCTGTCCTTTTATTTTTTGGTTCCGTCTTTTGATGTTTTCTTTGTTAGACATAATGCAATGCTGTACATAAAGTAATAGCCATTTTCACATGTGTTGCATAGGTTGGATATATAGTAACTTCATGCCTATTAAACGAGAACCATGACTTCCTGAGGATGGTAATAAATACTGTCAGGAATGACATTATCGGGCGCAATGAGACTTTCCAGTGCTTAGCTCTGACAATGGTTAGTACATGTTCCATTTAATTATCCGAGAATACTAAATGAAGATAAAACACAGTAACAAATTTTCAGGGAAATTTGTTATTTCCACTGTTTGATAACCATATTAGAAATTGATCTGTTCTAAGGTTTCAATTTTCCTTAAATTATGTTGGTCTTCAATGCATTTAGTGAATCTAATATTAGTTACTGTTGGTCACTTCTTCTGACTTAAAAGAGAACAACAAGTGACTAATTCGGTTTTAAAAATAGTACTGTAGTATATGTGGTTTGAAGTTATAAAGAATAATGTATTTACTGCAGGTGTGATACTAATGTTAGTTATGCAATTGACCGCTTCTGATATGAAAAAGAACAAAGCAACTGACTACTCCGGTTATTAAATGTACATTAGCATAAGTGGGCTTGAAGTTACAAACAAGTATTATTAAATTTCTTTTTATTACGCTGTTCTCTGTAGGTAGGAAATATTGGTGGAAAAGAATTCTCTGAATCACTAGCCCCTGATGTCCAAAGACTTCTTGTAAGTAAAAAAGCCTTTTGAAGTCAGACTTTCATATATTATATCCTTATTTTGCCGAAGTAATTTATTGCCTTCTTTTTTTCATGACAGATCTCAAGTAGCTGTAGGCCAGTTGTCAGAAAGAAAGCTGCTCTCTGTCTTCTTCGACTTTACAGAAAGAACCCTGATGTTGTTAATGTTGATGGATGGTATGTATAACACTATTCTATTTTAGGTGGCTAATTTAACTTCAATCACTAGTTGGTAACATACCAATAGAAAGAAAAATGTATCTTAAAGAGTACTCCTGAAAAAAAAGAGCTGCGAGTAAGATTTCCTATCCTTCTTCACAAAAGAGAAGCATGTTTTCTTATGTAATAACCAGGTATACCTTAGAGGGAGAGAGCAGGGGCAGAACTAGAAAATTTAGATAGAGGGGGCTGAAATGTAAAATGCGTAATCTGTGAAAATACATATTGTGTGGTCACTGGGATTTGAACCCAAGTCTCCACAACCACTAGGCTACAAGCACACATTTCGCAAATCATATACATGGTTAAAAATAAAAACTAAATTAAATTTCAATAAACATGATTAAATTTTTTTGAAATTATGGAGGTGGCTAAGCACCTCCTTCCTGGGCTATATGTAGATCCGCCCCTAGGAGAGGGGTAGAATGAAATCAGGACTAAGCTTTGGGAGAACCTCATCATTCTTGTCTAAGATCCATGGTTTTATGTTAAGTGAAGTGCTACTTTGTAGTGAGAGAGAGAGAGAGACATGGCTACAAAATTGTGCACTTATTTTTGCTTTTATATTCATCAGGGCTGACAGGATGGCTCAGCTTCTTGATGAACGTGACCTCGGTGTGTTGACAGCTGTAATGAGCCTATTTGTCTCCTTGGTCTCGAATAACTCTGATGTGTACTGGAATTGCTTGCCAAAATGTGTAAGAATACTAGAGCGGCTTGCAAGAAACCAAGATGTCCCACCTGAGTATACTTATTATGGAATCCCATCTCCTTGGCTCCAGGTTATTCATTCTTTATTTTATTTTTTTTATTGAAATTCAGAAATAATTAGGTATATTACTAGACAGGGTATATTGCCACTGTTTATGTATGTTCATGCTAGTTCTTGCCCTCTTCCAAAGGCTTTCTTTCTTAAAAAATAACAGAAAGAAAAAGAAATAACATAAATATAGGCGGTATTGAAAAATCCTGAATAAACACCAAGATAACTAAAATTGGAATGGGAAATCACAACAAGACGGATTTTCATTAAAAGTGCATTAATGCTTTACAGTGGTTTTGTGACAGATAAATCCTTGACAATATAACTATTACATAAGCTTGGAAGTCTCTCAGATAAGTTACCGTTTAAATATGTATACAGGTTAAGACAATGAGGGCTCTTCAGTATTTTCCAACAATTGAGGACCCTAGTGCAAGGAGAGCTCTGTTTGAGGTACCTATTTTACTTGAAATTAGTTATAGAACTTAAGTTGTCCATTATTAATGAATACCTTTTTTATTTTATTTTCTTCTTTTGTATTACAGGTTTTACAACGTGTATTGATGGGCACCGACGTTGTCAAGAATGTTAACAAAAATAATGCCTCACATGCTGTTCTTTTCGAAGCCCTTGCTTTGGTGAGTGCTAAATGCACATCAAGTTTTACTAATACAATTAACTTATTGTGGGTATTTGCATTTTTTTTTTTGCACTCACCTGAGTTCAACTATTTTTCTGACTATTTAGTTTTGCGTATGCATTTTTTATTGTTTTCTAAGATGGACCCCTTGTAGTTATTAGTTTGATAAACTTAATTAATACAGTGGTAGAGTAACATACTTGTATAATTACAATCATGCTATTTGAACCAACAGTTACTATCCACTTAAAATTCCTTTGCTTTTTTGTTCAGTTATCTTCTATTTTCCTGCACTTTAACATACGTAATTTATTTTATATGGTATTGAGAATATGAATTATCTCACTGTATCTTGGTTTCCATATAGGTTATGCATCTTGATGCTGAGAAGGAGATGATGACTCAGTGTGTGGCGCTACTTGGGAAGTTTATTGCAGTTCGTGAACCAAATATCCGTTACCTTGGCCTTGTATGTTTTCATTTTTTAACATTAAATTTGGAAATTTATATGTGTGATATTTTTAGTCTAATTTGATGTATGATATGCAGGAAAACATGACAAGGATGCTATTGGTTACAGATGTGCAAGATATTATTAAAAAGCATCAAGCTCAAATCATCACTTCTTTGAAAGATCCAGATATCAGGTACTTTTTTAAACTTAATCCTTACGAGGTTACCACGTTTGAGATTTGTATATAAAAAATTGCAAATTTTTGATTGCATATGCAGATTACCAACACATTTTTGTTTGGTTAAGTGATAGTCATCTTGTCCAATTTATACAGTTGCCATTCTGTATGTTAATTATAAATGCAATTACAGTATTAGAAGGCGTGCTCTTGATCTTTTATATGGAATGTGTGATGTCACTAATGCGAAGGATATTGTTGAGGAGTTGTTGCAGGTAAAACTAATGCAACTCTTTTTCTTACTATTATTATTATTGTTTATGTTCTGAGTTCACTAAAACTTTGTGGTTGTTGTCTATATTTCCGTTGGGCTTCTCAGTATCTCAACACAGCAGAGTTTACCATGCGTGAAGAACTGTCACTTAAAGCTGCAATCTTGGCAGAGAAATTTGCCCCAGATCTTTCATGGTAGGAAAAATGTTGCACACAATTATACTTGAACTGTTGATCCGTATGATCTAAACCAAATGTGCTATTGTTATTTATGCATATGCAGGTATGTTGATGTCATCCTTCAGCTTATAGACAAAGCCGGTGATTTTGTCAGCGATGATATTTGGTACCGTGTAGTCCAGTTTGTTACTAACAACGAGGATTTGCAGGTCCTAGTCTTAAATTTAACCTTTTTTTTTACTAATGCAATTCCAAGCTCTTTTAATATCTTTGCTAAATTGTGTCTCTTACTATTGCCTTAACAGTCATATGCGGCATCAAAAGCTAGAGAATATATGGATAAACCTGCCCCTCATGAAACAATGGTTAAGGTACTTAATATTCTCTCACGTATGACCTGTGCTACTCAAATTGAAAGCTGTTATCTTTATACCAGTCTTATGGGTAGTCAACTGTGCATTGGTGCAAGGTCTTGTTTATTTTGTGAGTTTGTGTTTTAACTTGTATGTGGTTATGTATTATATTTACATATGAAATCCTTTCAATCTGTTTGATCGAACTGGTGAAATAATATACAGATTAGCGCGTACCTTCTTGGAGAGTACGGCCATCTTTTGGCTCATAGACCAGGTTGCAGTCCGAAAGAGTTGTTTCTTCTTCTCAATGACAAGATCCCTACTGTATCGTGAGTTTGTCATTAAGTTTTGCATATGGCGTTAAGTTACTAAGTAATAGAATAAAAAAATTGATTGATCATTTTACAGAATATAATTAAGATATTGTATGAAAGTAGAAATCCTTGTATTCTCATTTGAAAATGAGAGTGGAGCAAAGGATTTGGGATTTGAGAATCCGAAAGAAGGATTTGTTAATCTGTTTTTTTTTTCCCATTTTTTCTTACCTTATAATATAAAAACAATTAATGAAATTGTTTAATCTACAAGAACGGAAATTTTTATGCTTAATATCTTTTGTTTAATCTGTATCTACATGTCTGTTTAATCTGTTAACAACCCAGATGGTGTATTGTCATAATTTGTCTTTTTCATCTCATTTAGGACCAATACTATTGCCATTCTGCTTTCAAGCTATGCCAAGATATTGATGCACACTCAGCCGCCGGATCCTGAACTCCAGGAGCAAATCTTGATTATATTCAGAAAGTGAGTAATATTTCTCTGGCATATGTGTTACTTGGTGCATCTCTTGGTGTACTGAGAAAAGTTATATTTTTTTTTTTTTTAATTAGATACGAGAGTTATATTGATGTGGAAATTCAGCAAAGAGCTGTTGAATACTTTGAACTCAGCAGTAAGGGCCCTGCCTTAGCTGATGTTTTGGCTGAGATGCCGAAATTCCCCGAACGTCAGGTATGAAGATTTAAATTCAATAGAAAACAATGAGAGTTAGATTATTTATGGAAGTTTTACATTTCTGTAAAAAAAAATGATATGAAGAGATTCTTATATGTTATCACAAGTCAACTGTTTACCTTGTGAAATCTAGTCTGCGTTGCTGAAAAAAGCTGAAGATGCTGAGGTGGACACAGCAGAGCAAAGTGCGATAAAACTCAGAAATCAACAGCAAAGTTCCACTGCCATAGTTGTTTCTTCAGATCCACGCTCAGCAAATGGATCTGCACCCATCACCCCTCAACTTAGCCTCGTCAGAATACCTAGTCAAACTGTGGTTTGTTCCCCATCTCTCCATTAGTAATGAAGAACCAGTGTTAGGTTTTTTTTACCCTTTGTATATTTATTGTGTGCTTGTTTTTCATATTCTGATATGTAGGAAGAAGTTGAGCACGAAGTAACTGTAGAGAATGGTTTAGCAGTGATAACAGAGAGCAAAGATGAACCGCTACCAGTTCAACCTGAACCTGAACCTGCACCGATTCAACCTGAACCAGTAGTAGTACCAGTTAATGCTGAACCTGTGCCGGCAAAGCCTCCTCCCTCAGCAGGAGATTTGCTCGTGGATCTATTGGGGCCTCTTATGATAGAGGGTCCACCAGCTCCTCCAGGCCCACAAGTTCCTCCTTCAGGCCCGCAAATTCCTCCTTCAGGCCCAGCAGCTCCTGTTGCAGCTGTACCAGGACAAAACCTAAACCAGGGCTTGGATTTGGGTCAAGAATTGGCAGGTGCTTTGGCTATCACTACTCTGGAGGATCAGACAAACTTAGTTCAGGTAAGTTTCCTACGTCAACAGCTTTCTTTTTATTGTCTTGTGTGATTGGGTAATATATTTTGGTCAAACTGACAAGATTTATGACAATATTTAGAGTAGAACTAGGGTGTTCTTAAGTTCACCAAACCCTTTGGTAAACTCAAGTTTAAAACCTGTCAAATCGGCTTCAAATGACGAATCCGAACCATTGAAATCCAAACCATTAAAATCCGCCTACCTTACGAGTGATGCGCCTAGATGTGAAAATTTTAAACATTCAAATTAATTTCGTATAAAGTCAATCGGTCAAAATTAGAAGGTTAATAAATTAATTTTAATGCATTCATTTTTTGAATGTTTTTTGACTGATTGACTTTATACGAATTTAATTTGAGTGTTTAAAATTTTCACATGTAGATGCATCACCCGTAAGGTAGGCTGGTTTCAACGGTTCGGATTCATCATTTAAAGCCGATTTGATGGGTTTTAGACTTGAGTTCACCAAGGGGATTGGTGAACTTAAGAACACCCTAGTTCTACTCCAATATTTAGATAGAATTGAAACTGAAAAATAGCAATTATTATCAAAAGCTTTCTTTTATTCCACAAAGGCAATACCCTGAGTTTATATATATGAAGAGGAGGGATCAAGTTACAACATTTTTTGAGTTACAACAAGTATTTTCTATATTTTGAAAGTTCAAATCGTCGATCCAAACCGTTAGATGTGATCTCTACAATAAAATGTGCCTGGAGACCAAATTTTACATTTTTTGGAATTTTTTTACTATTTATTAAGATGGGTACAAAAACTAGTCAATTTCATACCATTGAATTTTGTACCCATCTTAATAAATAGTAAAAAAATTCCAAAAAATGTAAAATTTGGTCTCCAGGCACATTTTATTGTAGAGATCACATCTAACGGTTTGGATCGACGATTTGAACTTTCAAAATGTAGAAAATACTTGTTGTAACTTGTTGTAACTCAAAAAATGTTGTATCTTGATCCCTCCTCATATATGAATTACAACATATTCTTATAGAGGATATCTACTACCAAATACAATTTATATATTCTGTGTAATACCAAATACAGACTTTCCAAAATAGATGCACCAGAGAGAGAAAGTAGAGATGTACTAGCTAGAGAAATATATCCCTGAGAGACATTCCAAACTGAGATGCATATCAGAATCTCAAAGATAGCACAAATCCTAATTCACATCTTGACACACACAACTAGAGACAGTTCAGTGTAGTTTTGACTTGTAATGGAATTCTATGGTGCCCTAAAATATCTGCCTTTCGCCATTTTTTTTCAAAAGAATTCTGTATTCATGTTGAATCCATATTTATAGTTGTTTCATTTTTTATGTTTTCTTTTGTCTGACAAAACACTGCTCAAGTGCATTATCATATTTTTTCAGTTTCTAGTTGATGGATGTCTATATTATTACATGATCAAATTTTCTTACCTCTAATTATACAGCCGGTTGTCAATATTGCTGAGAAATTTCATCTGCTTTGCCTGAAAGACAGTGGAGTATTATACGAGGACCCATATGTTCAGGTTTCCCTCTGAAAAGTCTCTGTATCATTATAATATCTCATTTTTTTTTCTTTTTTTTCTGGTTAATGTTATATACTCTTCATACTTTGGCAGATTGGTGTGAAGGCTGAATGGCGGGCCCATCATGGGCGCCTTATTCTCTTCTTTGGCAACAAAAATACAGCACCTCTTGGATCAGTGCGGGCTCTAATATTGCCTCCGGCCCATTTAAAAATGGAACCCTCTTCTGTTCCTGATACTATTCCTCCTAGGGCTCAGGTCAGCGATGGGTGCCTTTTCATCTTTGCACTCTTTTTCCATTTTCTTGGGTTTTTATGGCTGAAGTTGGGTATAAAAACAGAAGCGTGTGATATTCAATGGATTGGTTTTCTATTCTATGTAGACTATTTTCATTTATTTTTTAATCATACCATAATATTTTTTGTATTCTGTCAGGTGCAATGTCCAATTGAAGTTATCAACCTTCGAGCGAGCAGAGATGTTGCTGTCCTAGATTTCTCCTATAATTTTGGAGCTACAGCTGTGTGTTTCTTTTCCTTTTTTTACTCTTAAATGATCAATTTGGCAGTTGAGTGACAACTAACAGTAAATGTTACATGTTTGTTTAATGAAGGTTAATGCCAAGCTTCGGTTGCCGGCAGTGTTGAACAAGTTCATGCAACCAATTGCACTGACACCTGAAGAGTTCTTCCCACAATGGAAAGCTGTTGCTGGGCCCCCTTTGAAGCTTCAAGAAGTGGTATAAATAATTTTGTGTTTCTCAAAAAATTTAGTGGTATAAACAAGTGCAAACAACAACAATAATTTTAATGCAGTAGTCCTAGCAATACCACTGACAATAAAATAAGGTCTTTTGCATCTCTCAGAAAGTTCAACACTGAGCAGAGTCAAAGATTACCATTTATACATCCAGAGCAAAGTCAACACCGCTTTCTAAGTTACTAGAAAATAAGATCTATTATCCATGTAGCAAAAGTCAATACTGCTTTCTAAGTTACTAGAAAAATTAAATAACATTTAATGTTGATTTGTTGCTGTTTACTGAGCAGGTGAGAGGCGTAAAACCTATGACCCTTTCTGAAATGGCTAACTTGTTTATGAGCCTTCACTTGGCGGTTACTCCAGGGCTAGTATGTTACTTTTAACTTTCTTAAATTCCTTCGTTATTTTCTCCAATTCAGTTACTGAAATTTTCTTCCACTGGTCAGGATACAAATCCAAATAACTTGGTTGCTTGTGGTACCTTCTACTCGGAAAGCACCCGGGCTTTGCTTTGCTTGGTAAGATAAAATTATTTCTATTTTGTTTTCTAGAATAAAATTTTCTATTTTCATTGATCTCCACATGTTAACTCGTTATTGATGTATTATCTTTCAATAGGTACGGATTGAAACAGACCCATCAGACAGAACACAGCTACGCATGACACTTGCCTCAGGCGATCCTGCATTAACATTCGAGTATATCTCTATGGCCTTCTTTATAATTACTTTCTTAGTTGGTTTCAACAGTTGTAGCTTATGAAAGATATACTTGTTAGGTTGAAAGAATTCATTAAAGAGCACTTGATCAGCATTCCATTGGCTATGCAATCATCCTCTCCGGTGGCTCGTCCTGTGGGACCCGCTCCAGTTCAGCCACAATCTCCACAGACTCCGGGTAGTTATAACGATCCCGGTGCCATGCTCGCTGGCCTTCTATGATATTTAAACAAGCCAGTTACATCCTAGATATATTATACAGCACATTTCAAACAAGATGCTACAAGTAACTTACCTGGTAAGAACAATGTTGCATTTGTCGAAAGGGTTTCACGGAAGAAGAGGATGGCAGTGTAAAGACAATTTTGTAAAGAGGCCCTTTCATAGTATAAAATGCCGGAATGTTGTTTGATTCTTTGGGGCCATTTGTTGTAAGGCCCCTTGTAATAGAGGTATCGTCAGTCAGTGTGTGCATGCTTGCTTTCTCTTTTATTCTCAGTTTTACCATAAGGGTTGTTTGTGATTCCCGTAGAAGGTTAGCTTTTTGTGTGATTATTTTTGTTTTGCTGGTTCAACCATTGTAAAAGCTTTATTTTGTGTTGCACCATTGTTTGTATTGATAAATGGTAGGAGATACATAGGGCAATGAGTTATTTTGTACATCTGAGTGAACCTCTAAACCTTGTGCATGCTAATTGGGCATATCCTAGCCTCTTGATCATAAGCTTTGAATTTGTATATTTATGATTAGCAGGATTTCTGAATGGCCAAAGCTGTTTCCAACGATATAATATCAATAATGGTATATAGTTTACGAGTCATATACAAAATTACATATCATAATCTACAGGCCTTGAGGAAAATAAAGATAGAAACAGTTGTATATAGTTTGGTTGTTTTATAATCTTCGTAATATTTAATGTTTTTGCTCGCAAATGTTATTTTGAAAGGTTCTACGTAGAAGCATAATGCCCTTTGAGTGCTGAGATTTGTTTGTAAGACGAGATTAGGTTTGTTTTATAAGCTCTGAATTATAACTGGTCCCAAGTAACCAAGCAAAATAATAATAATAATAATGAGTATGGCTAATATAACATCAGTGTTATTTTAGTCTATGTAACACAAACTTTAAAATCTGTCAAATCAAGTTCAAATAATGAATTCAAACTGTTCAAACTAATTTACTTTATGAGTAATGCGTTTACATGCAAATTTTTTATATTTTCAAGTTATTTTAGTATCAAATCAAGCGGCAAAAAAATAAAAAAATGAATATATTAAAATTAACTTAAAAACTCACACATTTGACCACTTGACTTGATACCAAATAAATTTAAAAACTTATAAATTTTACATGTAAACACAATTAATAAAGTAGATCGGTTTAGATTCATTATTTGAATTCGATTTGATAGATTTTGGAATTAATGTTATATATACTGAAATAACATTGATGTTCTTTTAGTCATACTCAATAATAATGCATTCACAGATGGATTGGTCATGCAAATTAGCTGTAATCATATGTCATTTTATGGGCGAGTTTGAAGTATTATTAAAAAGACAATTCAAGTATACATCCAACATTAATAATATATCCATTTGAACTTAAAAATATTATAGATATGTTTTTATTTATTTTAGATAGAGTGTGTATCAAATTTGAGTTAATTTATAATTTAATTGATCATCTAACATAAAGTTATAACTCCACGGTGAAAAGTATTACATTGTTCAATGAAAAGCTAAAAGACTTGATACTAGTGCTATCTAAGAAATAAAATGAAACGTACATGTAAAAATCACGATACAATGATAAAAATGAGTTCGAATGTTTGTTGACTTCCACATAAACAGGCAACTGTAATAAATAAAATGCTAAAAAAATTCAAAAAGAAAAGGAAACAGAAAAAGGAAAAGAAGATTCACAGTGTATGAAAACCTTTATTGTGCATGTGCATTATGCAACTTACAAATTCGTGTTTTTAAAGCTTCTAAAATTTCGACGATTCCCCATATCTCAGATAGCATCAACAACAAATCTCAATTTCATAAAATTCACATAACAGCTACCAGTGTAAAGTATGAACCGCTCAAACTAACAAAATAACTAGCTGCTTAATGGGCCTTCCAAATATCGTCAAAATTCAGCCCATTTGTCAAAATTCAGCCCGTTTGTTCACATTCAGCCCATCTGTCATCATTGCATATATGATTGTCACATTAATAATTATAAATGGGCCGACCTATATTAGATCATATTTTCGTTGACCGTCATAAGGTGGGACAAAATTTCAAAATAAGGTATAATTATTTATATTTTCTTATTCTTGCATCCGAATTTTGTAGAAGTTATATACTATGGTACCAAGTTACTTAGTCTAATTTCTAATTACAAATGGTTTTCTATTATCGGAAATAATAATTATTTTTGCAATTATTCTAATATAATTAATATAGATTACACATCTAATTAAGGAATTAAAAATTTGAATGCAACTGATTTTATGAATAATTATAAATGAGTATGTCTCATGTGAAAGTTCACTTTATAAAATTCAATTTTTTAGAACTCGTTTAATTAGTGATTATATTCATTGTACACTAATAATTATTCTTTCTCTTCATGAATTTCTTAAAAAATGTTGCCATTTCCCTAATTTTTATTACAATTTTACTATTTTTCAAATATTCTAATTAAGAAAATTTTGTTTCATTTAAATAATGTTAATAACTATTAACAATAAATTAGTATTGAGCATCTCAATCCAAACCTTTGAGATTTCTATTCCAGTTTTAGAAATACACCATAGTTTCTTATTTAGAAATTATTCAACAAAATTTCTTATTAAGAAACTGTTTCTAATTGCCACATTGGTCAAATGACTTGCTCAAATTATTTCTAATCGCCATGAGATCTATTTAGAAACTCTAAAATTATTCTTTCAAGAATGTGAAAGTTTAGAAATTTTAGAGGTTTCAATTTCTATGCAATGGTTGACAGTTATTAAGAAATTCATTTTAATTGCTGGAATGAAGATTTTCTTAGTGTCAAGCATTTTGAAAAGAAAGTTATCTGTTTACCATAGTTCTCACTATATAACTGAACAGCAATTCTTACACATTTTCATGTATATAAATTTCCGTAAATTAAATTATGCATTTTCATATCCGTAAATCAAATCCAATATAATCAATAACAACTGAACAAGTCCGAGCGAGCTTCAGCAGTTCAGCAGGGGTTCACAAAAATGCATGTGATTGTTAGAACTGTTTTGGTTTGGTTCCAATTTCCAAATAAGTGAATAACTGACGCGTTAGCGGGTACGATTAAAAAGAAACAGATAGATACCTCATACCCGTTACCGCGTTGTGTTTGAGCCCGTGCGCCGATATCGGATAAGACACCTCTATTAACCGTTGGATGATGATCGAAGCGCCAGCAGCAACGGACCTTTGATTAAACGACACGGCATGGTAAACGAGGTGAGTAGTGGGGACTAAGTCACTTCTCTAAAGTAACTCAAATCTAGTGTTTATATTAGGACCGTTCGATCAGAATCTTGGTAGGTGGAACGCACGGGTGACATTTAATATTCAGTCCAACGCAGATCGAACGGCCAACATATAAACAAAAACTTTCTGTTACCTCAGGTGGAATTCGTGGGGACTAGGATACTAAAACGTTGTATGGAGACAAACTGGTGGGCCTCCACCATCGATTTCCACGTTATTTTGGTCTCTCTATATTTATTAATTAAAAATTGATCACGTGATTGGTGTCCGCTGACGCTTCTGTTACACGAAACTCGGATTAACCGTGGCTCAAACTCTCACGTCAAATCGTATACAGTTTCATTGGTCTCTGGTGGAGCCCACATGTAATGACCAGTTATATCTTTCGGAGATGCACGTTGAACACAGAGGATCCGACAGTGATTTTGTCTTTCTCCACTGGGATTTAGCCGGCTTAATTTCTAGACGAGTGACGTGTCTCGGCTCAGCTGAGCCGATAAATGATTATCGACTGAGCCGATCAATGATTATCGACTGATCCGCTTAATTAAGCGCGCCGCGCCGAGCGGCTTCTAGATGGCTTGAAAATCCGGCTCACCTGCCGTTGGATTCGTGTTGTCGAACAACATGTTTCAACTTTTTAAGGGTAAGGGAGTTGTCGGTTGATTTTGGTTATCGTGTCGAGAAATGAGGAATAAGAGAATATTAATATTATGCGTATTCCTCTTTTTGTCGAAAATAAATGTCTAACTATATCTATCCAGGATAGTTCTGTTCAGTGAACACCGAATTTCGGTAAAGATTTTAACAGAGCAATTTTAGCTTCAGGCAGCGTATTGACATGTGCATTTCTGTTTTAATTCTACAGTCAGTGAGCTGCATGAAGCTGAAATTACTCTGTTAAAATCTTTACCCTTCAAATGTGCGATTGGCTATGAAGAAATGCATCTTATCCGACCACGTGCAATCGTTTCTTTTATGGTAGCAGCAGCTACAGGATTCAATGTATGTATGGTCTCTGTGGTAAACTATACGCCAGATTTAATATAAAAATTTCCATATATATCCTTTAATGATTTTAAAATTACATATCTCTGAAATATTAAATATCACGTTTATTCTTCTAAATTAAAAAAAAAATACTCCGTTGTTTATCCAATTTAAGGACGAAATACGCAATTTTGAGATTTTAGAAGGATGTAATTAAAGTTCTTCCGTTACAATATAGTTTGTACCTTTTATCCGGTATCATGGTTTTATTTTATTTTTCTTTGAATAAGCATAACAAGAAAAAATAAAACTTCGTGGATTATATTTTATTTTTCTAAACAGATGGCAGGATAACAATGTTCGTGAGAACTATGTTTCTTTCTTCTTCTTTTTCTCTCTTTTTTTTTGTCATTTGTTTTACACTTCAGAAAATATTAATTTTAGTTTTCACCAAAAATATCTATACAAATGCTATTCTCATCCATTGACAAAAGCAGGGCAGATCTGTGTATAGCTCAGAGATGCTTAGTCACCCTATAATTTAAAAAAAAAAATAGATGTATTGAATTTTAATTGAATTATTCTTAAAAAAATTTTATATATATCAGCTCCCTCGTAAATTATCTCATGCGAGTTAGTAATTTAGTTATACAATTTGTTATTGTGTAGACCTGAGTTCAAATTTTGCAGATCATAAAATAAAACATACAAAAGATCATCAACCAAGCCAATTAAAATATTACTATAACTATTTTTTGTTTAATAAAATACAATTCCTTTAACCTTTCCAAATAAATCAACTTAAGTCTCTAAAATTTATATTAGTACAAAATGAATCTTGAACCTTTCGCGACAAATTAAATATTCGTTACACTTTTCATTTGGATTATGACAGTTGAACCTTTCAACAAACTTAGTCAATTCTAAAATTCTTTCAAAATATATATAGAATATTTTTTTAAAATAAACATCTCTGAAAACATCTAATAAGTGTGCAACATTTTGCGTTTGGACTGTCCGATCAAAATATAATATACATATAAAAAATGGAAAATAACTAAATTAGAGGGTATCTGGGGGACATTTGAATAAGGAGTCTCCTACTATTATTATGAAAATCTATTAGATATATTTAAAATGTTGAAGCCGATCTATTATACGAGTAATGCATTTACATGTAAATTTTATAAATTTTTGGTTTTTTTTTATATAAAATTAGGCAGTAATGAAATAATGATTTATAAGTTAATTTTAATATATTTAATTTTCAATATTTTTTTACCGCTTGACTTTATACTAAATGAATTTGAAATTTTATAATTTTTATACGTAAACATATCAGTTGTGCAGTAGATCAGTTTCAATTGTTTGAATTCGTTGATTAAAATATATCACATAACTTTTTGAGTGCAATACTATCGATGAAACGCTATCCTCTGCGGAGGTTTTACCTGGGATGCTGTGCGGTGAGTTTGATCTGGTCCGTTCGGATCGGATGGGCTGTATTAAGAGTTCACCAAATTTTGAGTTTTTTAAAATTCGAGCAAGATCTGATCTGATCTGGTCCGTCCAATTCGAACCAGATCAAAACCACCGCACAGCTCCGCAGGTAAAACCTCCGCAGAGGATACGCTTCCTACTATCGATAGCACGCCAACCAAACTCATAATAACTCTAGTGATTAGTGAAGTCTAATAATTGATAGTTTTTCTAATATAAGAAAGTGAAGGAATTAAAGTGTGTCTGCTTAATTAATTAATGGACTGTATATTTTGCTCTAATGAGTCGAATTATTGACATGTGGTTTTTACAATTTAAATAAACCGCTAAAATTTAAAATAAAAATAGCAACTTCCGAATAAGGTACAAATACTCGCTTGCCTCTTGGCAATTAATTAACAGCCTTTTAACAAAAAGAAGTTTACTTTTCAAAGGCATCCCAATGATTAAACGGTAGATCACCTACTATGGAATTTGCACCATATTTAAAATGTTTTGGATTTCTTTTCATCCAAATCCAATTCAATTTTACCTTATGCTTTCGCATGATGATGCGAAAGAATTAGATAACCCAATTCAATAGTTAGCAACTAATTTTATTTTAGTTATTGTTTAATATATTATTGACCGCTAAGGCGCTAACCAACTGTCAATCTTTTTCTAAGAATTAGATAACCCATTATACTTTTCAAGGGTTACTGCACTGCATCCTCCGACTCAGTGTGAAAAAAGGCACGGCGGAACCGGGGTTTAGTGTGGGAAAATGGCACGGCGGAGTTGGCTCCGTTACAGAACGGCACGGCACATGTTAGTATTCCGTGCTGTGATTCACGTGTCGTGTGCTATGATCACCCCTTGACATTTTGATCACGGCACAACAGGACATGGCACGTAATCACGCGAGTCACGTGTAATTAAGACCGTTAGGTCTTAATCAAATGGTGAATCTTGAAGAAATTAACTTAAATTATGCAAAAATAGTTAAACGTGAGAAACGTGACCAGTCACGTTTGGATACGGCACGTGAGTTACAGCGTGACTCACGTGTCGTGACCACCCCTTAACATTTTAGTCACGACATGGCATGAGTCACTGTTCACTTGGGCACGGCATGACATGAGGTCAAAGTCACGGCGTGTTAGTCATGGCACGACACATTTTTTCCACACTACCGGGGTTGCCACGAAATGACACGGCACGGTTAGTAACGTATCGTGATTCACATGTTCCGTACAGTTATCATTCGCGTGTCATGACCATCTTTTAAAATTTTGGCGCGGCACGGCACGTCATGTGAAAGATTTAGTCACAGCACAGCACGTGGTTACGTGTAATTAAAACCATTAAATATTGATTAAATAGTGAATCTCGAATAAACTAATCTAAATTATGATTAAATGGTCACGTGAGTCATGTTTGGTCACGGCACATTTAGACATGACATAACTCACGTGCCATGATTACCTCTTAACATTTTAGTCATGACAAGACATGGCATGTGAAAAATTAACTTAATTACGACGCGACACGACACGATACATTTTTTCCATTCTACCTCAAACCCATTTGCATCAGTGTAACTGGAACTTCTAATTTTGACATTTATTTTTCTTTAGCAAATTTAACCTCATTCATTAGTGTATTTAAATTTGTCAATATTTTTTTTTTAGCAATGCCATCAATACCCGGAATAAATTTTAGATCAAATTGGTGTTTTTTCTTTTCAATTATCTTTCTGTTGTGTTCTGAATTATACATTTTTTATTAAGTTTCTTTTGTCCAGTTATCTTTCTATGAACTAAAAAATATGATCAAAACTATAACCTAAAAATTTAATCAAAACTAACCTAAAAATTTTATGTTTAAAAAGAAATTAACAAAATGGTGTGCAGATTCATTATGCGCACACACAAAAATGGTGTACAGACTGGGTCTGCATTGGTATTAATTTTTGAAATTAAAAAAAAAAAACGATGGTAATGTCAGACTTTTAAAATTTCAGAGTGAAATTAAAAAAAAATTCAGGCGTAAACATAACCACCCAAATTTAAGTACAGATTGATTAATTTTCAAAAAATTAAAATTTTCAATGAAATGTCCAATTAATACCAACGCTCTCTTTGCTCTCAATTAAAATTTAAATTCTGAAACAAATTACCTGCGTCGGTAGTTACTGTTACACACCTGTTTTTCTCCTCTTTTTTCTTTCTTTAATGAAAACGTTACGAAACACGTTCCAAAAAAGAAGTGTGATAGTCAGATTCAATATTCAGAGGTGGTCGTTATAAGTCTAAAATTAGAGAAGTGATAATATATCCCCTGTATATCGGATCTGAAAATTTTGTTTGTGAGATAAAATCATAAAACAATATAAAAAAGTCAATAACAAGAAGAAACAATTATAGTACAATTGTCACTGTAGAGAGATTTCTTAGTCAAAATACGGAACTTATGATATTATATTTAAATAAATAATATAAATAATAATTGTACCCTCATACAATTAAAATAATACGACTTTTCTGTGCTTTCTTGACTTCCACCTACTTTTGCCCTAACTCTGAATTAAAAGCTTGTTAAGCCGATCTCAAGCCGAGCCGAGCCGATCACGAAACCCATTTGCATCTTCTCCGTACTTGCGTATAATTTTCCTAGAACAGTTTCCTTCCGACGGGATAGCGAGTCTAATCACCTTTGGCACTGACATTGGGTCCCATATCACCTTATCCTTTGGTTTACGAGGACCTTGTTTATCTAATATTTAGTAATTCCCAGGGGACCAGGACCAAGGCGAGCTCGTTCTAACGACTTTTTGGACTTACATTGGGCCCCTGATAGCCTTATCAAATGGTCTACAAGGACCTGGTGTATTTAACCTTTAGTGATTACCGGGTGACAAGGACTGAGGCGAGCTCGTTCTAACTTCTTTCTGAAACTGACATTGGGTCACAGATTGCCTTATCCAATGGTCTACGAGGACCTGGTTTATTTAACCTTTAGTGATTCCCAGGGGACCAAGACTGAGGTGACTTCGTTCTATAAATAAACCACCCCACTAGACCAATTTGGTTGTTCAAAATTTTACTAGCACGCGGCGAAAAAGAGTTTTCAAGGAAGTCTCTTTTTAGAGAGAGAAAAGAGAGGTGTAGGAAGAGAGAAGAGTCGGATCTAGCTCGATTTCTCTCTTTTTGGCTTTATCCTGAGATTTTTGAGTAAGTTCTCTATCATCTCCCTTTAATTAGCTAAGTCTGAGTGCGATTCACGTGATTTATCTAAATTTTTTAACATTAATTTCAATTGTATGGGTTTGAATTGCTTATTTTGAGAGGGTTTTTGATTCTTCGCGGTTTGAAACGGTAATAAGCTAATAATTTGTTCGAACGCCGTGTCTTATCTCGAGTTTTGGCTTGGATCTGTTATTATCGCCTTGTCTTCTCTGATCTTTAATCATTTGGAGCAGTTTTGGCGGCTTGCTCGTTTTGTTTTTTCAAATTTTCTTCGTTTTTCTTTTGAACCGTTACGATTTTTAGGATCTGAAATCCATTAGGAAAAACGAAACAAGAGAGAGAAAGGAGAAAAAAGAAATATGAAAGGAACAATTTTATTGCTCATTTTTCCGTGAATAAAATTATAAAACAGCAATTATCTAACTAGGAACCCGCCTCTCTCTTTCTAGCTAGAACTCTAATCACCTGCGGTAATGGTTGATGTAGCGATCCGTGTATCTATTCCCTGATCCTAGGCCCCAGGGCCAATTACACCTCTAAATCAATGGGTTCCCACTACACGGATCTCTACACAGCCAGTGCCGCATCAAATCCAGCTTCAACTCCTCAGCATCAGTCCACAAAAATCAATCTGATATCTAAAGCAAAGCGTCGGTTTTTTGGGCTTGCAGAAAGCAATGGAGCTATTCGGTAAGCCTGTGATCGTCTCTGAGCATAACCATGCAATCTTCCTGTCCAGCATCCTCTGCCCAGATGGGCCCGCCCCGACCCACAAGTGTGACTATCGGTGCCAGAATGAGCACATCTTCGGCAACATGTACCGGTGCCGGCTCACTGGCCTCACCCACATTTGTGACAAGAACTGTGACCAGCGAATCCTGTATGACAACCATAGCTCTCTCTGTAGGGTCAGTGGCCAGGTGTTCCCTCTTTCTCCATTGGAGGCGCAAGCAGTGAGGGGTGTCAGGAGGAAGATAGAGACCGAGAGGGTTGAGGGATCTGAAGGAGGTGGCTGCGGGTTTAAGAGGAGGAGGAGAGAGTCACCGTTCGAGAGGTCTTATGGGGTTGTTGCACCAATCCCGAGTCAAGCCGGGGATGGAATGGATATGAGCTGATTAGATGATCATGTGGCCTATTAGTTGGGATATTGACTGCTGTCTACTACTAGTAGTACTGTTTTTTTCTTTCTTCATTTTCTTTTCTTTCTTTTTATTTTGCCCTGTTGTCTGAAACTGTCTACTTGGCAACTGTGACTACGGTGAATAAGTTCCCTTGAGTTGGGATATTAGATATGTCTTGACATTTAGAGACTAAGTAAGAGTAATTGAGTAATGACGGACTTATGTTCCGAGCGGTTAATTGGAAATGTTATCTTGTTTCTTAATCTTTCTATCTTATCTTATTTTTTCCCCCTATCCTTTCTAGTTTTGTATGGAGTAATGCATTTGTGCTGCTTGTATAGTTGTAATTTCTTGTTTGCTGGTTTATTTCTTTCAGGGGCAGTTGATTAATTTATGAAAAATTTACTTTATTTTACTGATTTGTCTTTGTAAATGCAAAGAGGCACTTCTAACAGTTTGAATTAGCAGGTGTGCCGATGAAGTGAAATTGTAGTATGGTTTGTTTTTATAGAACTCTTCTGTTATGTTTGTTTGACCATATTTCAGGTTACTTGTGGATGATTCGTACTGACACTGTTTATTTTTTTTGTTTTTTTGTTTCTTCTTAATTTAGTTGTTTTGCAGGATAAATTCCGCCACCAAGTTTTTTGTATATTTTAATTTCTTTTTTAATGTTTGTTCAACTTGGAAGATTGCAAACCTAATTGGTTCAATTTCTTTTTGTGCAGGTAGATGGTGTTGCTTGGTTTATCATTGGACGGTGAAGTCATGGCGTTTGCTATCTTAAAGTAATGAGGTTAGTGTCCTCTCAAAAATATGTTACTTACAATTGACATGTAAATATTACTGTATTGGTTGGTTTTACTAGTACTGGTATCAGTGTTAGGACTTGCCAGTTTGGTACAATACAATGCCCCTTTTGAAATTGAAATTGGCCTAAAGAACAAAAAAGACAGGGTGACTAAAAGAAATTATATTTGAAAATTCTTCAATATAAAATTTGAACATAATTTATTTGTTTTGATTTTGTTACTATTTGACAGAAACTCTGAACCAATGAGAAGGGAGAAATTGGTGCCAAATAAATGATTGGCAACATTTGTAAAATCCCGAAATGTTGGGGTCATCACGAGTAAAAGATGCAAGATAAGGGTGAACCAAGTACCCAGGAAAGAATGATAGAAGAATCAGTGTTGCCCAAGTCAACATGAGCAAACAAGATTTGACCAAGTCAAACTGAAGAAAGCTAGTTTGATTTGGATTTAGGACTCTTAACAATAGTTAGATTAGTTGATTTTCAAAAAAAAAAAAAACAATAGTTAGATTAGTTAGTTTGTTATAGATTGTTATACTTGTAAACCGTGACTCTAAATACAAGATGTGTCTCTATTAAAGATGGATTCAATGAAATGCAAGTCTATTATTCTATCTCTGGCCTAATAAATCTTGCTAAATAAAAGCTACAAATTTCCTATTTACAGTAAACTCGAGTTAGTCTGCTGTGGTTAATATTTTTATATTAGTTTGTTACCAAGAGTTGGGTTTCAGTTTGGAATCTAATAGATATATGTAGTCTTTAATCTCTCACATCTTAAATATCTCTAGTTGTATTTCGTGAAGTTCTAAAATTGAAAAAAATGAATAGGCAAAATTGTGCATTGTTGGAATATTTATCTTAGTACTTAAAGCGTGCATTTCAATTAAGTGTTCATTTTTATATTGACAGTTGTCAAGACATGTTTTCAGTTGATCAAAAGTCAAAACTATATATAACCGCTGTTAATGATTTTGTTTTAATTGAAATAGATAAGTATGCATCAATATCATCTCCCGACATCATAGTTAAATACGCATATGATGCATGAAAAGTTTAGGAGTAATGTTTACGGGGGATGACTTTGTAGATACTGTAAGGCCTGCTATTTGTCGGGCATTTATGGCGTTGCGTGATACCACGAAAGTAAGGTTTGAATTGCTCGCTTTCACGAAAGTTTCAGGTCCAATAACAAATACATGGATTATCAAATTACACAAGATGACAATTACTCCCTGGGCTGGTTTTTTTTCAACTCGGCCCGGCCCAAATGGAACGAAAAATTGTCGACCATGTGCGGTACAGTGGTACTGGAACTGAAGTAGCTGCGTAGTCAAAATGGAGCGAACCTTCTCTCTCCTCCACCCAATCCCGGTGGTCTCTATCTCAGCCCACCGTCGTCTCCTCCACAAATTGACACCCCCCAGAGCCACCATCTCAGCCGTTGCTCCTCCTCCGGTACTCTCTCTCTCTCTCTCTCTGTTCCCTCGGTACTGTTTTCTGCATTTACTAACCTCTCCGTGCTCTCTTGGCGCAGGCCAAGGAACTAGAGAGCAAGAAACACAACCTACTCCAGGCGATCCAAGAGACGCAGCGTGGCCTTGTCGCAACTCCGGATCAGCGCTCTGCCATTGAGGAAGCGCTTGTATGTAATCAATCCTCCCTTTCATGGAGCATTAAGCTTGTATCATATATTCATATACCTTTTGGTTTCACAGGTTGAAGTGGAAGAATATGGAGCAGGATCGACAATTAATCTTGAGAAACTGGATGGGACATGGCGGTTGAACTATACTTCAGCAGGGGATGTTGTGGTTCTCTTTGAGGCTGCATCAAGACTTCCTTTTCTTCAGGTTTTGTAATTGTTCTTCAATTGTTGATTCATTTGCAATACAAACAAACCCTGCAATTTGGGTTTTTTGTGTTTAATGCAATTTGTTCGGTTTTTTTTTCAGATCGGACAGATTTACCAGAAATTTGAGTGTAAAGATAAGACCGATGGAGGCATTGTGCGAAATGTAGTACGATGGAGCATTGAGCCCTTCTTGGAGGTAAAATTGGAAAATTCATATATTGGTCCTAGAACTTTAACCAAAGACTGAAATTGGAACTCAACTCCTGTTTTGACCAAGTTGGTTCTCAAACTTTATAAACAATGTCAACTTGTTCCTTGTCTGTACACCAAATTCTGAGACGACCACAGCATGGGCCTGATGTGGGCTTATGGGCCACTTCAAACAACCATGTGAGATACAGTTCGAGAGGCAAACGAAGAGGGAGAAGAGGGTGGGAGTTGGCGATTAGTATCTTGCATTTTTATTTGGATGCTCAAGAGTGTTTGGAACTTTTGTTTAACAGTATATTCTCAACTCCATGCCAACTATCTAGGTCTCCTTTTAATTATCAACTGAAGGAGCTATCTGAAGGGATAGACAAGTAGAGAAATTATTTGTTTGCCCTCGAAAATCAACCGATTAGAAGACCGGACATTTCTCTTATACTTACTAATATTTTAATTTTTTAATAAAGGGTAAAATGGGTCTTTTTATAGATTTAGAATGAGTTTTAAAAGAAAATGCAATAGATTGGGTAAATTTGTGAGTTTTTGAAATTTTGAAGGGTAAATATGACATTACGAACATTAGAGGGGGGAATACGTAATTTCAGTTGTTTTTTTAGAGATATACATGAAATTCTCCCTTCTTTTTATTGCTTGATTGCAAAAAAAGAAAAAAAAAACGGGGTTGCTAATCTACCCCTGTACTATAATAAAGAAAGTTTCAGGACCTACTTTGAAATAAGAGTTCAGGTTCCAATTTAGTTATTTGATTCATGTATCAATAGTTCAGTTTACCCTATGTAATGGGCTTACTAACTGTGATCCAAATGCTTGTAATTTCAACTTCAATTGCAAAAACAAAGCAATAGTCCTGCTGATATGAACTTGTTGGATTTAGCTATTTATCGTTAATTATTTTAGTGATTTGTATAGGAGCAAGAAGGTGCTACATTGTTGGTCTCTGCAAGGTTTTCTGTTTTATCAAAGCGCAACATCTTCCTTCAGTTTGAAGAGGTACATCAATAAAATGTGAAATCCTATTTCTTTTTCCGATGTTGTAGAATTATTGTTGTTCGTTTAATATATAAGTCATTTTATAATTAACAGGCTGCTCTGGAAAATATAAAAATAAGTGATGAACTGCAAGCACTGATAGCACCTGCAATCCTTCCTCGCACTTTCTTAAGCTTACAGGTACATCATTGAAACATTTAAGAGAACCAATATTATGATGTGAGTTTCATTTTATTAATGGATTTTAAAATTTTGAATGCAGATATTGCAATTTCTCAGAACTTTTCGGGCTCAAGTACCTCTCAATGGTCCAAATAGGTACATTAATTCTATGCATGGTTTAATTGGAGCTAAGAATTTCTTGCTCCATTCATTCTTAATTTTTTTTTTTTCAATTGGAAAGATTTGAAACCAAGTTGATTTGCAGGGGATCCCCTGGAGGGTTATATTATCTCTCCTATTTGGATCGAGATATGCTTTTGGGTCGTGCAGTAGGAGGCGGTGGGGTCTTCATTTTCACAAAAGCACAACCTCTCACATGAGGTTTTATTTATTCTTATTTTGTTAATAATTAAATTTTCATTTTTCCTTTATGCCCTAGAAATCCATCATTAGTGGATGCTGGCTATTTCCCTATTTACATTGGTCAATAGAGAGCCATTTTTTTTTTCTTTTCAGAAATGGTTATGTGGTGCATATATGTTTTTGATATTTTACTCATGGTTATGATATGTTTTTTTTTTCTCTTGTGCCATTTTGATCTGGTTTGCTACAGGTTTATTTAATTGAATTTGTTTTGTTTTGTTTTGCTCTTTTTCTTAATTTTTTCTTGTTGCTGAGTTGAAACATGTATGATAAAAAAAAAAAAAAAACATAGAAAATACCGAAAGCCTTTCCAAAAATGTGGAGAAAACAATCATCTTTCCTTTTTTGGAAGAAATAATTATCTTGCTCTAACCTTAAACTAGACTTCTTTAACAAGCATGTATTAGCTGAAAATTGAATTTAATTTCCAGCAGGCAATTCTCCCAACAAAACGACTATTTGTTTCATAACCTAGCCGAGAGTAACTACTGAGTCAAGTTGACGCGTGAGCGGATCTACAGCTAATCATTAGAGAATGTTCGGCCACTTCTATAATTTTAAAATTTTAATTATACAATACCAAAAATACAAATTGTTTAAAAAATATCATTGTTTAAAATCATATGTTCTATCATTTGACTTCATAGGCAAATTTATGTAGATTGAATGGGGTCAATTGATTCTCATTTTTCTTTCAATATTTTTATATTTATGCATAATTTTTTATATAATTTATAGTAAAATGCGGTGAGTGCTCTAAAATCAATCCTTATTCTCATCTTATTATTTTTTTTATATAATTAACCCCTTAAGTTTGAAAGCTCAGCTTCCCCCATGTTTGACTTTATTTATTTTTATTTGGAAATTAAGAAAAGAGTTTATCATGCCAATTAGATTAACAAGAAAAATTAGGATAAACTGTTAAGTTTAGAAGACAATCTGATAGCACTTATTATAGAGTGCTTACCTACATATAGATAAAATAACAGTGTATAAATTTTTTTTTTTAAGTTTATATGATTTAGTCTCCTCAAAATATTTAAATGTGTATGTGTAACTTAGTGGTAAGAATTTCACTTTGTGGTTGTAGAAATTTGAATTCAAATCCTACTCACTACATTTAATATTTTTATGAGAAAAACCGAATTATATATATATTTTTATAAAAAATCAATTCAATTAAATTTTAATATATGTGACCATAATATTTGAAATCACAAAGGTGGTTAAGCAGAATTTCTTTTAGAAACCATAAATAATTTTTTTTTTACCAAACCAACTTGATTGCTTTGTTTTCACAAAAATCATAAGAACCGAGATGCCATTTTAGTCCCACTTTTTTTTGGAGACCAAATTGTTATTTCGACCACAACAGTTTTCATAGATTTCGAGAAAAAAAATACGTTAAAAAATTATAAAAATACCTGGGACCGAATTGCCATTTCAGTCCCTCAAAAAAAAAAAAAAAATTGGGACCGAAATACCATTTCGGTCCTTATGGTTTTTATAAAAAAAAAGTAATCATGTTGGTTTCATAAAAATCTTTTTTGTAATTATAGTTGAGATGGGCTACGGTGAATTGCGAAGTAAAACACATTTCTACTTCACGCTGTATTTTTATTTTGAAAGTCCAAACGACCGATCCGAACTATTAGATGTTTAATGCATATTGAAATGTACTTGGAGATCAAATTTTACATTTTTTGGAATTTTTTTACTATTTATTAAGTATTTTTGAAAATTGCTGTTTTGCTGTGAACAGTGAAAAACAGTAAAATTTTCTGGACCATCAGATCAGCGACTTTCAAAATTGCTTAATAAATAGTAGAAAAAAAATCCAAAAAATGTAAAATTTGGTCTTCAAGCACATTTCAATATGGAGAACAAGATAAACGGTTCAGATCGACATTTTGAACTTTAAAATCGCAAAATATAAACGTGAAGTAAAATAGTCGCTTTACTTCGCAACTCAGTGTAGCCTATTTCATCATAGTTTATTAAAAGAATCGGTTAAGCACCTCCCAAATAGTTCTCTTGAGTCGACATATTATTTGTGATCCATCTCTACTTCATGATTTCATATAAACTTGGTAAATTCATGTCTCAATCGAGATGTCACCTGTCATAGTATATCTGTTTCTTTTCTTGCTTGAAGTAATGCACTTCATTAAGTTGATGGATGACCTTGCAAGAAGAAAAATGACTCTTTATCATTTTTGTTTTTAGTATGGTGGCGTGATATAGTCATATAGAGTCTTTTTGTTGCTCTTTTTTCAAGGAAAATGTATTCAGGTACAGAAAAGAAACACTTCAAAAACTATTTTATTTTGCTATTACCTGTTTTGCTTGTTTTAATGCTATTAATTCCATGGAATGAAGTATGATTGGTTTTGTGCTTCAATTGTGTTACACATTTTAATTTTTATTTTCAATTGTGTTACGCATTTTTATTTTATTTTCAATTTTTGTTTTTAGTAGGAATGAGTCTGATCTCTTGGGACACGTGGGCGGACTTTGTTGCTCAACATGATTTTCATATTCAAATGTGTTTGGAAACCGAAATTTATATTTTTGATAAAAAAATTACTAATTTTTTTTAAATAGGTACAGAATCACGGTTTTTATGATTTTGGACCATCCAAAACAGTGATTTTGTAAGTATTTAAAACAATAGTAAAAACTTTAATAAAATATAAAATTTGATCTCCAAGCACATTTTAATGTGGAGATCAGGTTGAGCGATTCGGATCGACTGTTCGAACTTCGAAGACAGAAATAACGATGTGGAATATAATTGGAGCACAATCAATGGGGCATTTTAACCTTGCTCTTCATTTTACTGTGGAGATGAGCGATTTGGATGGACTGTTCGAAATAAAAAAAAAAACAAAACAAAAATAATGATGTAGAGTATAATTGAAGCGCAAAACCAACTGTGCATTTTAACAATAGTTTTAGTATTGAGAAGTAGATAGGTTCTAGACAGACTTGCAGGTACAACATAACATTACACCTGTAGGGGAATCTAACATACTCATATTGTGGATTAAAACCGGATTGCCAATGACAAAGACACACAGGAGGCGGTGGGATGTCATTTGGGCATTAGGTACATGAGCACTCTAGAGGAGAGAGAAATAGAAGGTTTTTCTCCAACAAGCAAAAAACGGTGGGTCATCTCATCAATAATACATCATTAGAGATTAAGAGGTGGTTAGGCAATAGTTAACCGTGTTAGTGAGGAAATAGAATTGGCACTAAGTTTCTCCATTAAAATGGGATAACTTTATGCTACAAAAAACTTTTGTAATTACTCTTTTTTTATTAATATATTTGTTGCGGACTTTGTTGACAACTATAAAAATAAAGACTCCGAATTCTCTGCCCCTCCTGGTGCAGGAATTTCCTGCCTCCCTCAGTCATTGCGTGTGGGGCCGGTCACTGTTAAAGGGACCGGTCACTTTTAATTTTTGAACTAAGGGCCCATCTTGGATCCACATGCAGTGACTCTGAAGACAGAGAATTCAGTTCAAAAAAAATAATAGTTTCAGTATTTTCTTTAATAATGGAAGTAGATTTCTTCTTTTTTAGGTGGGCAAGTGGTGGCACTGTTGAAGTAAGCACTGAGCAGTAGAACTCAAAAGTGCGCCACTGAGCATAATCAAGATATTTTCATTTGCTTCAATACCCCTAAAGTTGCAATAATTTCATCAAAATGCCTACTAACTGCAGAAAATGACAATTTAAAATTCGGCATCAATTTGGATTTTGTCAACTAACTGCAGACAATTTTATGTAAGCTGATGCTACCGTTCAACAGATCCGATCAATTAATTAAGTTTGTTATTCCAAGTAACGAAAGCGACCGAACCTGAAATTTGCATTTAATTGGTCAAAATTGCAACTGGATCAAGCAAATAAAATTTGGATCAAGTTGATTGGATCCTTTGTTAAAGACTTCTAACAATATAAACTTCCAATCACGCACTCATGAAAATGAATATAATGTAAACAAAGTTGCCATATTTTTTGGCAGTTTGTGCAAGTTGATAGTTATTGTCTGCAATAAGTGATTGTGCTAATTGAAAAAATTATGCATTTTTAACTGAACAGTAAAACTCTTTCCTTTTTATACTAATTCTCAATAATGCAACAAAGCATACTTCTTTTAATCAAAATGCACACTTAAAAAAAACACACACACACACACACACTTAAGTGTTTTTCAAGAAATAAATAGAAATTCTTGAAACACGTTAACTGAATATGAACTTAATGCACTCAGAGCATCTCCATTTCAGCAATTGAAATTGACTTCAAAATAACTGTTAAATGCCTTTTAGAATCAAAGACTCTAAATTTTCTAAACTTTCACATTCTTAAAATTAATTTTAGAGTTTCTATTAAATCACATCAGCAATAAATTATATAAATGAAATTAATTTGAGCGATATTTTTAGTCAACATGGCGTTTATAAATAGTTTCTTAATAAAAAAAACTGAGATACATCTTTAAAATTAGAATAAGATTGTCACATCAGATTAAAAATTCGTAATTTCACAAATGGAGATGCTCTAATATCATTTAATAATAGTAACTATTTTTGCCGTGGGGTAATTAATAGCTCATATAGCCCCATACACATCTCAAGTGATTTAGTACGTAGTTTGCTTTCAGAAAGTCATAATCAAATTTTTATAGGAACATGTTCCTTTAATTTGATCTTATGCATCTAATGAAAGTAAAAATAACAATTAAATATTAATATTTGTTACTTGACATAGCTAATATTTGTTATATAACTTTATTATATTGTCACTATTTAACCAACAACAAAACAAATAAAACAAAAAAGGGAAACACAATATGAAAACAAAACAAAAAACAAATGAAGAATAATTAAAGTGTAGTCTAATTAACTAATTAGCTAACAAACTGAATTGGTTGATCTAAGCAACCCAAGAGCAGCTGTGAGCTGATCAGAGAGCTCCTTTACATGTAACCGATACATGCGTGCCTGTTCCACAGCCTCCGCCTCGAGCTCCCCCATCTCATAGCAAAGCCGCTCCTCGGCCTCCTCAACAAAATGGAGACGCGTAAGCGTGCGATCGAGCTCTGTTTTTAGCACCATCTCCCTCTCTTTAATATCTCTTAGTTGCTTCTCAAGTTCTATGTTTCTTTTCATTAGCTCCTCCATGTATGATGTCTCTCTCTCTCTCTCTCTCTGTGTTTGGGTTTTTATAGGAATGAAGAAAGGAATACGTAGGTGCTGAGGAAATCAGGTGGACTCCATCTTTGAAGGAAACAATTACTGTTTAATAAATCTCCTAGTTGACCTTTGGAGTCCACAAAGGTTAATTAGAAGGCTCAGTACAGTGATAGTTCTGTCAGTAGTTAACCACACCAGAGGATACTGGTACATGGTCAGGAGAGGAAAGAGGTTTTACCTTACCCATGACAGAATATATGACTGTTTTAAAATTTTAATCACACCAAAAACCAGAAATTAAGTCGGGATCCTTTTTCTACGGCTCTGCGTGTGGTAGCGCAGCAGGCAGCATCTAAATGCAATCTTTGAGAACTTATCTCGCTGCTTCCGCTAACTAAACAAGCTCAATTTCTCAAGAAAGCTCCAAAATAATTAGATTCAAAATTCCAATCGATTGTCTCAGGAAAAGGATTCATTTTTTTTTTTTTAAATGTTGATAGTGGCTGTTAAGTATAACATTTTATTAGATAAAAATAAAATTACATTTATTATTCTACATCACAATGTCATTAAAAAAATATATCAATAATAAATCTAAATGACATATCAATATCTAGCAAACACAACCGCTAACAACACAACATTTAACAAATAAGTTTCAAGCGATCGTCAATCTCCTCTCTCACCTTCCACCAGCAAGGGGCAGAGCCACCCTCATAGAATGAAACTCAATTAACCCATATTTATTTTTAAATTTTGTGTATTTATACCCTATTTTCTATATAATTAAGAGTAAGATTCTATATACAGTGTGAAATTGACCTCTACTCGCAGTACAATTTTTTAATATATTGCCATAGTATCTAAAGTTTGAATCTGCTCCAACTGATATCAACAACACAAATTAAGGTGGAGAAGCATTTCAGGTATATTCTTTAGTAATGGAAATAGATATTATTTTATTTTCATGAGAATAGGTGCGCAAGTGGTGACACTATTTATTGAAGCAAGCACTAAGGGTGTGCTCCACAACGGAGAGAAAAAAACCTTCATTAAAGAGAAAAGAAAGAATAGCGACGGAGTGGTCTATTCTTTGCATAGTAAATTTACACCTCAAATTAGAGGATACAGATTTCGTCAAAACAAAACTTGGCATTCCCTCTCTTCCCCTTTGCATAGTATCACGTACCTTTTGTTTCCTCTTCAATTTTCTCCTTTTGGAGCAGGAGCAGATTCTCGATTAGATACGGTTTGACAATGGCTTAACCTCTGCACAGCGTTTTAATTTTCTCCTCCCTTTCCTCAGCGTACCCTCTTTTGAAGCACATTCTAAATAGAAACCCAAAGTGCAGCACTGAGCATAATCAAGATCTTTTCATTTTGCTCCAATAGCTCAAAAGTTACAATAATTTAATCAAAATCCCTATTTTTCGCAAACAGAACTAACAATAGTATGCCACTTTAAAATTTGACTTCAATTTGGATTTTGTCAACCAAGTGTAGACCATTTCCGTAAGCCGATGTATTAGAAGATCAAATATAATGTATTGGAGATAATAGTGGTTGCGAATTATAGGAGTTGATTAGCATTGTAATAGCGGTAGGTAGGAGATGCTTAGTGGAGTTGGTTATGATTGCATCTCAATTAAGTCTATAAGTCTAATGTTATTGTACTCAAACACACAAGATTAATACAAATTCTCTCTTTTATGAAATCCTTTACGATGCTACGGTTCAACAAATCCACCCAATTAAGTTTGTTTATCCAACTAACGAAAGCGACCTAACCCTAATCCTTTGTTAAAGATTTTAGCTAATAATATAAAATTCCAATCACGCACGCATGAAAATGAATATAATGTAAAAAAAAGTTGCCATATTTTTGGGCAGTTTGTGCAACTAGATACTTATTATCTGCAATTTTATTTAAGTTTGTTGTCTGGAATATTATTGTTCATGCTTTTTTTGAAGAGAGAACAATTCCTTTAGGTTTTTAGAAATATGATTTTAATTTTTTTTTAGAAATATAGAAGTCTTCAAGTTTTATTTTTATAAACTTCTATTGTCAACAACAAAATATATCATGGATTACTGGTTATTGAAAAGCGTTTTGCGTTCATATCCCTGCGTTATTTTTTTTTCCCTAACTTGAAATAAGAAATTAATAGTCTATTATTTATTTTGATTCAATGAAATTTTCATTTTAGCCTTAAATATTTTCCGTTTTGGCTTAAAGGTATAGTCCATATTCTATAATTCTCACTCTAATTTGATTTCTAAACCCCAAAATGTATTTAGCTGGCTTTTTTAAACTGAATGCTTTATATGGTTTCTATATGCCATGAAATAGGAAATTTTTTATCTATAAAAATTATTAAATTGAGACGTAAGAAAATAGAAAGAATGTATCATTTTCAATATATATAAAAAGATTGAATTCATTGATTCATATACAAAATTATGGATATGACTCAATGGTTGCTATCCAGGTTCTTTTTTTAAAAAAAAAAAAAAAACTTAGCACCGATTTAGAAAAATGAGGATATGGCTGCCAAAAATAATCTGGTGAGATTTGGATCAGATTCATTGAGTCCGATCCAACTTTAATATTTCCTTTTACTTTTTTAAATTTCACAGAAATAATGGAATTGTCTATCACAGAAGATCAAACAAGTGGCAGCTGCCATCTCCTTTTCTACCGAATTTTAAAAAAATTATGGATCAGACTCATTGAATCCGATCTACTTCTGACCGAATGAAATGTGACTTCCTTATTGTAAATTTTTATCGTTTAAAAAAAAAAGCTTGAATATAAACTATTGAGTCCGATCTTTCTATATTTATTAGAAACGAGACACTCTTTCTATTTTTAATTTTTTATAGTCTTAATTTAATAATTTCTATAGATTTTTTTTTCCCATGATATAATTAATTGAAAGAATGAGAAAATTACTCGAATTCAGATGCAGCGAGTGCAATACCTGACCGAGTATAATGAGATCTGACACGAATTTCAAAATAAACACCCCTGTATTTACATTTTACAAATAGATACAGTATTATTTTTTGCTCATCTAGAAGTATTATTGTATTCTGTCCGATATCTGAGAGGAAACAGACTCATTCTCCATCTTTCAGAGTTTATCATCGCTCTTTATTATTTTAATAATAATGATAAATACTGAAATTCAAATTTATTATCTTTTTTTTATTAAAAGTCTCGTACACCTCAACATCTTTTATATTTTATATGTTGGTTTTTTTAGAAGTAAATTTATATTTTTTTAAAGAGATGAGAACTCGTACCACTTCACAAATTAAGTTGACGGTTCACTTATCATCTTTTTAAAAATATAATATTTAATTAATCATGTTAGACATGATTCTTATTGAACTGAATTGTAAATTCTTTACATCTTTGCTCTTCCCATCAATCACAAGTTCTCGTGTAATTAATTGATGAACAACTAAATTTTTTTTCCAGTTTGAGTAAATTTTGAAATCCTATTCAACTTTGATTATTTTTTGAAATTTAATTATTTTTTTGGATATAAATAAAAAAATCGGTACTATTTGTGATATCTCTACTTCATGATTTCTCATAAACTTGGTGAATTTATGTCTTAAACGAGATGTCACTTATCATAGTATTTCCTTTCCTTTTCTTGCTTGAAGTAATGTATTTCATTAAGTTGATTGATGCCCTTACAAGAAAAAATAGACTCTTTGAGGTATCAATCACGGCCATTTTTAATAAAACCCTAAAAAAAAGTTTTTTATAGATCTGCCCCCACATTTGAGGTTTTTTTATAAATTGCCCTGACCACCTAATCCACGAGCGGCCCACCTCTCCTAGCAGATTGCCCGGGCTAGAGGCAGTCCTCTCTCTGTTCTAAGTTTTTTTAAAAGTAAATTTGTATTTTTTTTTAAAGAGACGAGAACTCATACTACTTCACAAATTAAGTTGACGGTTCACTTATCATCTTTTTAAAAATATAATATTTGATTAATCATGTTAGACATGATTCTTATTGAACTAAATTGTAAATTCTTTACATCTTTGCTCTTCCCATCAATAACAAGTTCCCGTGTAATTAATTGATGAACAACTAAATATATACAAACACCAAGATACAAATTAAGGCCTTGTTCGGCAATCTGCTAAGGAATAGAAATAAAAAAATTTAAACTAATATTTACTATTTATTGTGGAAAAAAAATTTATTTGAGTGAATTTTTTTCCCCTACGTGAACAGTAATCTATCGAATAGGGCCTAAAAGAATAGATGATAGAAAAGAGAAAATAAATTCTGAAAAGAAAAAAAAAAGTAACATAAAATATTAGAAAAGAACTGTTTCCACCTTACTAATAATTAATAAATAAGCCATATACAAATGGTATAATTAAAGCATAGTCAAATTAATTAACTAACAAACTGAATTGGTTGATTTGAGCAACCCAAGAGCAGCTGTGAGCTGATCTGAGAGCTCCTTTACATGTAACCGATACATGCGAGCCTGTTCCACGGCCTCCGCCTCGAGCTCCCCCATCTGATAGCAAAGCCGCTCCTCGGCCTCCTCGACAAAATGGAGACGCGTAAGCGTGCGATCGAGCTCTGTTTTTAGCATCACCTCCCTCTCTTTAATATCTCTCAGTTGCTTCTCAAGTTCTATGTTTCTTCTCATTAGCTCCTCCATGTGTGATGTATCTCTCTCTCTCTCTCTCTCCGTGCTAGCTAGTTCTGAATATATTACTACTTTTGGTTTGCTTATAAGCAAATGAAATGTAGGTATTGACTCCTGAGTTTGGGTTTTTATAGGAATTAATGAAGAAAGGAATACGTAGGTGCTGAGGTGAGGGGGAGGGGACTCCATCTTTGAAGGAAACAATTAATGTTAAATTAATCTCCTAGTTGACTAGTGGAGCCCACTAAGGTAAGAAGTCCCAGTACAGTGACAGTTCTGTCAGTAATTGATCGGATCAACTTTTTTTTTTTTTAATTTATAGTAATACAGATGGTATAATTATGAGATTGAATCGTTTGTCTCCGAGAGGCAGGAAATTTCTAGAAGTGGACTCTCATTTAAAAACAGTAACAATAATTAAACGAGACTGCGAGTGGACTCTCATTTAAGAACAGTAACAATAATTAAACGAGACCAAATCATCTGTTTCCTAGGAGGCAGGAAATTCTTGTCTCCAAAGTCACTGCGAGTGGGCCCTCATTTAAAAATAGTAACAGTAATTAAACCCTTTAATATCCTTTAACAGTAACCGGTTCCACTCTGCAGTGGCTCTGGGGGCAGGAGATTCGGTTCCGTATAATTACAGTAACCAATACAATAATACAGATGGTATAATCAAAGTGTAGTCTAATTAACTAACTAACAAACTGAATTGGTTGATGCAGCTGTGAGCTGATCAGATTGGTTGATAGACAACAAATTGGTTTTTAAAATTTACCAAATTTAATGTAATATATATATCTACAAAAAAATTTGTTAGCATAAACTATATTATTAACAATAACATAACATATGTATTTAATGTAATATTTATGTCCAGCATTTTTAATATCCATAATCACAAATCAAATTATTCGGAAAAACTGGTTGGAATGTAAAATTGATGGATGATTTTTTAACTAGAATTTGCTGTACACAAGATCGATGTATCCTTTTCCTGAGACGACAATCGATTAGAATTTTGAATCTAATTCTTTTGTATCTTTCTTGAAAAAAATCAACTTTTGACAAAATTGCACATAGATGCTGGTCGACGCGCTACCACTACTATTTGTCAGCCTTTTTACTTTTCAATGCCTTCCAAGAGTAAGGTTCGGTGCGCTTTTGTTGAACCCTTTTCTTCCAAACCTCTTTCTGGTTTGATAAAAATTTAGAAGAGTCATGGATCAAATCTCTTTCCTCTCTTGTTCATACACCGCACATGTGCAAAGGGGAGTGGGAATTGTCCGATCGATAGATATCAAAGAAAATTTAGAACAGTCGTGGATCAATTTAAACTCTCCTGTTCATACACCACACGTGTGAAGGGGAGTGGGATTGATACAATAGAGGGTTTAAATGTTTCTATTTTTTTTTGCTTTCATCATGTCTTTATTTTTAAAAACTTTAATAACTCAAAATTTAAATCTTAAAATTCAAAATAAAACCGTTGGATATGAACTATATCATTTATCTATGAACATGTAAAAAAATATAGCATTTCAACTTTATTTTGATTGTCATTTTGAGCTTGTAAAAATGTATACAAATGTGAATAATTTCTAGACGTTGATTTTTCAACTTATTGATTTATATAAAAGCAAAATCAAAATGTGATAATTTTTTATGGGCACATAGATAAAATAATATAGATCACATCTAACGGTTTTATTTTGACGTTTAAGTTTTAAACTTTGAGTTATTTAAGTTGTTAAAAATGGAGGCATGATGGAGGTACAAAAAATGGAGGCATTTGAACCCTCTTGATACAATTCGTGTCAAAATTTGTGTATGTTGACTGAAAATTACGTTAAAAAACAATAGAGTTAAATAAAATTTCTACTTCACACTTAAGCCTATACATGAAATATGTAAATAAATATGGAGTACTAATAGCTCAAGTTAAATCACATCTTCAACCAACCATTTAACTTATTTCACAGTTGATTTGTATATAGAGATCAGTGTTATAGACACAGATTTATTTTTCAATTTCTCTCTAATTCAAACAGATAATTTAAGCTATAAATATACAGCATAAGAAATAAGATGAAATAAGTTACTTTATCCTAATCGGATTAGTAATAATCAAGAGTAGGGATCAACTTACCCGTTTCTTGGTGACACCGGATTACATCTTATATTTTCAAAATTTAAATAATTAATTCAAACCATTCAACATGATAGATATATTAAAATGTGCTTGCTGATCAAATTTGACATTTTTTTTTGAATTTTTTTACTATTTATTAAGATGGATACAAAAATTCAATGATCTGAAAACGATGATTTTGTAAAATACTTAATAAATAGTAAAAAAATAAAAAAAAAAACATAAAATTTGATTTGCAAGCACATTTTAATATATCTATCATGTTGAACGATTTGAATTGACTGTTTGAACTTTGAAAACTTAAAAAATGTAAACTGTAATCGGGTGTCATCAAAAACGTTGTAAGTGGATCCTTCCTCAATAATCAAACATGATAATAGCTTATTTGAAAATTTGTAATAATTAACAAATTCACCGTATTTTGGCTGAAAAGAAGCCGGTTTAATGGACCGGGTTTCCTAAGTCAACGAAACTGTGACTTTTTGATGTGGTTTTTTTTTTCTCACCTTGCCTCAATTTCGTCTCTTATTTAAATATTAAATTATGGATGGATCTCCCGAGATGTATATTTCAAAACAGAATAATCAAAAGATTTGGATCAACACGCGGATAATCAAAAGATTTGAAATTATGCATTTTCATGATAAATTTGCTAACATTTACCCTCTGATCGGAAACAAGTAAAAAAAATGTTCAGTTCAATTCAATAGAATAGAGTTGAAAAAACATAATTTGAAATTGAAATTTTGTGATTGGATTGGTTAGTTTAAAGAAAAGAATTGATTTGATGATAGTTTAAAATAGTCATAAATTTTATTTTATTTATGGTGATGCCATTGTAAAGCTTCTCTGCTACTCCCAATCTCATTCTGACTATTTTCGCACCACTCTCTCTTCCTCTGAATTGCTTCCCTCCTTTGCCCCAAACTCTTCTCTCTCTATTATTTCTCTATCTAAGCCCTTTTTTCTTCTTTACTCTTCCGTTCAGAACTTTCTTCTCTCCACCGCTTTTTGCTCCAACACCGACTCAGGTTGGAGAAGACAAGGGTACAAGGAGCATTTCACATCAATAAATCGAATTCTCACCAAATACCTTCTTTTTTCCCATGATTTCTCTACAGGATTTAGGCCTCTTCAAAACCCGTCGAATCGTTTCTATTCTCTTTTATTCATGTGTTCCGATCAGCTGATTAAGAAAGAATTCCAATTCTATTTCTAGTTTGAGCAAAAATCCCTCGTTCCGATCAGAGGGTTAATTTCTGGGTTTCTGATCTAATGACCATCTAATCTTACTTCTAATTTATTTTTGTCGAATATTCCAAAATTTAAATTTTTATAATCCAACAAGTTTCAAAAAATTCTTCATACTAGAATCCATTTTTTTTTGGATGAACAATGGAAGGTTCGTTCCGAATTCCGATACAGGCTTTATAGATCCATTTTAGTTATAGATGGATTTGTGCTTCTTTAGAATTTTAGATCAAGGTACGGTTGATTGGGCCTTATATATACATTTTGATCTTTTTTTGACAAGCTGGGTTCATGATTCCTCTATTATTAATTAATTTTATCATCGACAATTGGGTCGAGATTTCGATTCCCTCACGATTTTGCAGTTTCTGTGAAGATTTAAAAAAAAAAGATAAGTAGTAATGTTCAGATGTTACGCAAACGCAAAGTACAAGGTTTTCAGTACTTCGCATTTAAGATTTGTTATTTGAAATTCGAACTCGTTGAATCTTTATTTATGTATTGTTCTGCCTCCATTTTTTATGTCTTAACTAAACCTCCAAATTTGAACCGTAAATCTATCCATTTTTTATGTATTTTAAAAGAAATATGACTCATGAGGTATTCATTGTAACTATTAATGTGAGTCATTGGAGGTATTTTGCCACTGCCACCAATTATTTGAAGACATACATTTTATATTTTCAATAAGAAGAATGTGGATGAAATACCATCTAAATACATCTTGCCATGGTGGACAGAAGGCTGCAGAGGGAATACCTATTCCTATTTTTAAGAAGGATGGAGATGCAATTGCTCGTGATTTGCGGATTAACGTACCAACACTATAAGCCGGTTGAGACCTTATTTGCATGTATATGGGGAATTTTTTTGACACCATAATTGAGGCCTTAGACATGACACTCGTGAAGGTTTCAAATGTGCAAGAGACTATTGGGATAGGGTCTGAAGAGAATGCCAAAGATTCATTTCATCCAATGCTTGGTGATCGATATGTTTCAAAAACAGAAGGACGTAAGAAAGAGTCAGTGAAGGAGTCAAAGAGGGGATGCTTAAGAAGCGGCTTTGAAGTAGGTATGGAACGTTCCAAGAGATCAAAAAGGCGATGCAAAAATTGCAGTGAATTTGAACACTATTTAGCTACCTGTGAGAGAAGAAAGCAAGCCAAGGTTGTTTAGTTCCAGGACAAACCCTACTGTAGTAGGATGCCAACATTTCTTATAGTTTGGTGCTTTTGATTTTTAAACCATATATGACTTGGTTATTTTTATGGCAAATTTACTATTTATTTTTTGTTGCAGACTAGATATACTGATTTTGTGATGTTAATGCTACTGTTTTTACCTTGTGATTTACTGTTTTTGTTGTTCTCTCTGCAATTCAAAAGACGCAGGTGCTAAATTTGGGATGTCTTTGTAATATGTCACAAATTTGGAGATGCAAGTGAGAAGTTCATTTTTTTCCTTGTTTTTTCTATTTTGCAAAAGTGAGAATAGATGTTTATATTTGTATGGTTTTGATATTATTTTTACTTTTTTTAGAGAGATACATGACCCCCTCCCCCTCTTCATTTCATGTGATTACTTAGTGATATTTTCATATGCACGACTCATTTCTTGCATGCTCCAAATAGAATTAGCTCAGTTACAGAGAAATTGTGCTTTTGTTCAATTTTAATAACCTTACAATTATGACATCAAATCTGCATGAGAACAATCCTTAATTTGTCTTGTTTAAAGTTTGTACAGAGATTACTGTGGTACCATGTTGATCTCTTTAATTGATATAACTTTCTAGTTTTTATTAAGGATGTGCTCCACAAGTTATATGAATAATCTCCAACTAATTAATTTAAATACGCTTGATACCAGCGTACCAGTATGGTACAATATTGTTCTTGATACACAATTTCATTCAATGCAACCTATTAAACTGATTGTATCAGACACAACATTGTATCAAGCACAATACTGTACCGTACTGGTAACCTGGTACCAACGCAATACCATATTGCTTAAAACTTGTGAATGCAAACCTAAAACACCAAAAACACACGTTTTCAATTTTACCCCAGATTTTATCCGAATTTCCAAATTGATTTTGTAAATTTGCATAAAATTCAGCCAAAAAGAATCAAATTGCACAAGCTCAGTCATACAAATTGTACATCACATTTTTTTTGTAGTTGTAAACAACAAGTAAGAACCATATAACAACAACAATCAACAACACAATGATTTATGTGAAAAGAATTCAAGGAGTCCCGTTTAAAAAATCCAAGTGACCTCCTTTACATATCTCTGGAGCTCGGTGCAAGAGTTAAATTACCCATTTCCATTCCCAACTCCTCTTATAATTTGTGAAAAACATAAAATTGAATTTGACAAGTTTTTTTTTTTTTCTCAATCACTGGAGCTCGCAGAAACTACCTTCTACAAGAATGAACTTCCAATTATTTGTTTAATATTTTTTGTTCTTAACAAGAATAATTTGCTAATATTTTTTTAATTATTTTTTCTCCATCAGCAACATCAAAAAAATTTTCTAAACAATATTAAATTAATTGATCAAATATAAGATCAAAATCGTGAAGTTTATTCATTTTAAATACTAACCATAATTTTCAACATCAAATTTACTCCCGAAGCTATGTTGTTCTTTCATAAAACAAGCACAATTAATTGGAGTAAGGCACAAATTTACTCTTGAACCCTAGATTTAATCCTGCAATAAAACCAATTCCTATACCGATCACTGCACCGATAATCATGTCCTTGTTGTTTTTTGGTGAAAAGTCCTTGTTTTTGTGCTTGTTAGTAGAATGCAACTCTGACGTGTTGTTCACTGGGTGGCATTGATTATAGTGGGACCCGCAAAGACCAGGGTTTCCCTTGAAATAGTCGGGTGGAAAAGCCGAAAACTGGCCTCCAGTTGGGATATCACCAGATAGGTTATTATATGCCACATCAAATTTTGACAGGAAGTTTAACTTGGTAAGAGAGGCTGGTATTGTACCGGTAAGGTCATTGTGACTCAAATCCAAGGTCTCTAGGCTAGACATACCCGACAAATTATTGGGTATTGTACCCGTTAAGTTGTTGTAGCTCAGATCTAGCACTAGAAGTCCTCTGAGATCGCTGAAATCAGGTGAAATGGACCCCACTAATTTGTTGTGGGACAGAATCAGAGAAGGTGGAAAGGTACTCACTTGGTTGTATTGAAGAGGCTTACCGGTTGTGTTTCTCCGGACAAAGAAAGGCAAATCCTCAATGGATGCTCTCTGTTTCACAGAATTACTGGAGAGCATCAGGCCTTTCATGTGTGTTAAGTTGGCTGGGATTTCTCCAGTTAAAGAGTTATTGGAGATGTCCAGGTAGAACAAATAGTCGAAATTTCCCAGCCATGGAGGAACTGTACCAGTCAACTGGTTCCAAGATATATCCAACACATTCAATTTGTTCAAATTTGCGATCCAAGGTGGGATATAACCCTGAAGTGCACAATTCGCGATGACAAACATCTCAATGTTTAAGAACCCGTTAATCCCATCTGATGGCATGGTTTCACCACCGTGAAAATTTCTTGTAAGAACCAAGATTGTAAGATTTGGCAAGTTTTGTAGAATTTGTAGTGCTCGGGGTAGGTTGGATAATTTATTACCAGTAAGTGACAGGTAAGTAAGGGATGTAAAGTTAACAAAACTCAATGGGATCTCACCTACTAGGTTATTTCTTGCAAGGTTTAGGGTTTTCATTAGTTTGCATTCCGGGAGGTTGAAAGGGATTTTACCATTAAAGTAATTGGTACCGAGATCAAGTGTATTTAGCCTTGACAAAGATGAGAAATTGAGATTTATATCCCCAATGAGAGAATTATTTCTCAAGCTAAGAACTTTGAGTGTGGAACAGTTTGATAAAGACAGCGGCAAAAGGCCGGTAAATGTGTTAGATGAGGCATACAGAGATTCTAGCCTTTTCAATTTGTCAAACACATCAGGTATCGTACCAGTGAAATTATTGGCCGAAAGATCAATCTCTACAAGATTAGCAAGGTTACCGAATTTGTGATTCAGTGTACTGGTAAGTGAGTTCCCCTGCAAGTTCAATTTGGTGAGATTTGAGAGGTTAAACAGATCATCTGGTAGTGTACCAGTGAGACCATTCATGTCAAGTGAAAGTTCAGTGAGACCGGTACAGTTGCCATAGCCAGTTGGGAAGTCACCAAATAATTTGTTCATCGAGAAACGAAGAATCTGAACCATACCGGAGTAAATGCACATACTTGAGTTGATTTTACCGTAAAATGAGTTACCCGTGACATCAAATTTTCGCAAATTTTGAGAACCCGGTAGAATCGGGAGACTTCCATTGAACTGATTGAATGATATGTTGAAAACCTGAACTGAAGGAAGGTTCAGGGTAGCAGGAATAACACCAGAGAAGGAATTCAAGCTGAGATCAAGCAACTCCAGTTGCGGTAACTGAAATAGACTTGATGGGACAATGCCATAAAAGGAATTGTGAGAGATATCAATGTACCTGAGTTGATCAAACCCAGTAAAGGAATCATAGAGAAATCCTTTCAAGCTCTTATTCGAGAGAAAAATCCCGCTTACTCTCGACCCAAAAACAGAATTAAGAGAGTCACACCTCACACCAACCCAGTTGCAACAATTCGACGAGGAATCGTTGAAGCTCCAATCAAGCACCGCCTTTGATTCGAGACTATTGTAGAAGCTACGGAGAGAACTCAAATCGCCTGAATTGCAACTTTGGTTCTGAGAATTGATGGGCTTCACATGGAGAAGCAGGAGAAAGGAAATGAACGAGAGAATGTAATAAAGGTGGCATCTTTGGGTCGATTTATTTCTCATCTGAAGGTAAAAACTGTGACAATTTCTTCACTGGAGAGATGTCCAAGACGAGATTTTGGCGCGTGCGCGCGAGTCGCGAGGGATGAGACTGGTGGCAGGGAAGAAGACAAAAACAAAGCACTGGTAGTGGTAGAGTAGAGAGAGCGAGAGAAAAGTCAAGTCAATACCAAATAGTCAATAGAGTACATTGCGGATTGCAGGTTGCATTTGAAGAATACACATCCTAGAGTCCGGATCCCCCTAATATAGGGATCGTATCCTCTGCGGTGCTTGCGGTGGTTTCGATCTTCTCCGTTCGTTTCGGATCGGACGGATTAAATCAGACTTGCCCGAATTTAAAAAACTCAAAATTTGAAGAACCCGTAATCCAGACCGTTCGATCCGAAACGAACGGACCAGATCAAAACCACCGCACAGCACCGCAGGAAAAACCTCCGCAGAGGATAACCTTCCCCTAATATAACCCAAAATTTGGGTTTAGCATCTCCACTGTTTTTTTTTTGTTGGACGACTCAGATTTAACAGGATTTAATAGTACGATTGTGCAGAGCCCCAGAGGCGCTGCCCCATTTTTTTTTTTCTTTTTCTTCCTTTCTTTTCTAGCTAAACACAACCCAACGGAGAATTTGGTCGCGAGGAGGTGAAAGAGGCCTCTTCACCAAATCCCCAATTCACAATTCTACTCCCACCAGACAACACGATCATTCTCCGCTCTTCCCACAGGTAACTAAACCAGCACACTCTTCTCCACTAATTTGGAGTTGAAGTTTGGAGAGTGATGCTGGATAAGTCTCAAGATCCAATCTGTGACAACGATTAGGCAAGGAGATGGAGTTTAAAAAATAAAGTTCTACAACAGAGGATTGAATCTTACTTTTCTTTTTAAAATTTTTTTTTTAATTTATGAATTAACTATGGCACCAAAAAAATTAGAAGAAAATATTAACCAAAACAAAGAATATTAGTCTTTAATGTTGCAATTTATGAATTAATTATTGCGGATGTGCTCTTTTGGTATGTACTTAGAATTAATATATATAGATATGAATATATGATGAAGCAAAATGTCAGATTAATTAATCATTTTGTTTTATTTGCTTTTTTTATATTGCATAAAGTCGATAAAGGGATAGATGTCTTACATACATGGTTTGTGTCATTTGTTGGTTTTGTAAAAAGAGAACTTGAGAAAGGCATCATGCAAAAATGATATGTCTTGCATACATGATTAAGCAGATTCATTTTCGGGTTTGGTAAATAAAGAACTTGAGAAGGGCCTATTTGCAATTTTTGCATAATACCCTGAGGACCTCCTCTGTTCTCCAGTTTGACCAGTTTCATGGATTATTTACATTCACAATGGCATTAGAATTTTACACAAAATAAATATAATAGGTGTAGAGGTTCATCATGTTTATTTTCCTATGCATATTTTTTGTTTCTCAAATGAACTTAGAGCATCTACATCCGTGAAACTCTTTGAGTTTTTAAATAACTGTTAACTAATTTTTAAAAATTTTGTCTCTGAAAGTTTCTAAACCCCCACATTCCTGAAACTAAAATTAGAGTTTCTTAATTGCCACATCAGCAAATAAATTACAAGAGAGAAGAATTTCAGCAAATTATTTGGCCACGTCAAAGTTTATAAACGGTTTCTTATTAAGAAACTTTGAAGCAAAGTTGCTAAATAAGAAACCCATCTGCATCTCTGAAATTGGTTTAAAAATTGTCACATCAGATTAAAAACTCCAAGAGTTTTAGGGATGTAGATGCTCTTAGACATTACAGAATGACTATGAAATCTAGATGCATTTTTCCTCCTTTTCTAAACTTTTTTATCTCTACTACTATTTTCTGTTTCACAAATTTATGAGTTCTTGATCTACCCTCTAATAATATTATTTACTCTTTAATCCAATGTCATAGTTAATAAGGTTACCCTAAGTAAAAATTTGACACTTAAGAAAAATGAATATTCATGAGGGCATGTATGTGAATTGTTGCATTTTTGGCTTGTCAAACCTCTTTATTCAATTCATTTTAATTTTGTATGTTGCAGGTTTTTTTTTACTAAAAAGCCTTATAAAAAAATCTTAGAATATAGCCTTGTTTTTTGCTGGGTGAACTTTTTAAAAGTTATGGTTTTTGTATATTTCCTACTGAGTCCCTCACTTGCATTTACTGTTACATAAATCTTGCACATCTGAAAATATTATTAGAGAAAAATTTACAAGTGAAATACTTTTGCATTCATAAATTTTAGCACTTATAAGGACCTACATGCACTTCTTTTTCATTTATGTTATTCTCCTAAGCATACTCATATATTCACATAATTAAGGTGAATTTTAATGTTTGAAATTAACTAACATATTCATTTTACATTCATTGGTACTCGTAAAAAAAAAAAAGAGAATCTAGAACCACCCGGTATCAGTTTACATATCCTTTGTATGGTTGTACCCTGTTAAACTAACCCAACAGTGAATAATTGAGGGATAATACATTACTTGTATGAGGAGTAAATCAACTCATTTCAAGAAGTAGAATAAGTAAATAAGCAAGGGTTAGTTGTAGCTTTCATGCTTGAATGAAAATAATTGCAAGATCTGAGAAGGTCTAATAGATTGTGTAGGCATTAGAAATAAGTTTCCTTGAATGATTAACTACCAACTTTGTTCAGACATGAAAAGTAAGATATCCAAGTAGTAAGCATGGTTGTATGGCATACGGTATGAATGATACTTGCATATATTTTTCATGGCATTTATTATGTTTTTATTTAATATATCTTGTTTTGGATGTGCACACTTCTATTTTTTGGCACTTTAGAGATACACATAGATTTACCCTATGTTTTATAAAACTGTAGGTTGGGATAGGAATTGCTGAATTAATCGTGTTTGAATATCTAAGCAGGTATTTTGGCTTGGTTTCTTTTTGCAAGGTTTTAGCATTTTCCTTTTTTTTTTATGGATACTTTAAGAAAAATCTTCCTGTTCTAACTGTTGACTTGATTTATACAAATGCTACCGTGGAAGAAGCTCACAAACTTCCATTTTACAATGTTTCAAGGAAAAGAACATTGTTTTGATGCTTTTATTTTATTTTATTTTTTATGGTCAAAAGAATAAATATGGTATACGATATGTTCAATCCGTTTAATCCGAAAAGTAATTGGGAGTGGTGATTGGGAGAGGGAGGGAGCGAGAGAGAAGGTGCAGCGATGCTAAGTACGAAGAAAAGAAAGTAAAATAGGCAGCGAGAGCCAAATTTTATATTGGTCATGTCAGCGAAAGAAAGAAATTCTAGACTTTTGGCTGTGTTCAGCGACAGAAAGAAAAAGAAAAAGAAAATTTGGGGCAGCACACATTGAATTCGTATCCTCTGAGATATCTCAAACTTTGGGTGACTTTATGGAAAATCTCAGCCGTTTAAATACGTTCTACATGAATCTAAAAGCGCACATAATACTGACCCCTACATCACCCCCGAATAGGCACCGGACACGTTGGTCACGCAAAAGTTGAGATATCTCAGAGGATACACACTCGTACACATTTGAGCAGGTCCTATTAAATCCTATTATATCTGAGACATCCAAAAAAAAGAACGGTGGATATGTTAAACCCAAAATTTAGGTTACATTAGGGGATCCGGACTCTACTCGAGAATGAATAACGTTGTTTTTTTACCTGTCAATGTTACTTTTTAGCCGTTTATGCGATAAAGCGAGAATGAATAAGAATTTATTTTATATTAGATTACTAGTATTTCGTATCCGTTATTCTATAGTAATTATAAAATTTAAATATATTTTTAATTTAATTTTTAACTCATTTAAATACATATTCGTATTTTTGAATTTTCTTTCTTTATAAAAAAAATTAGTTGAAATTAATTGTACATTTTTTTTCATTTTTTTTATTAGAAATGCAATTATATATGTGTGAAATGAATGAGTTTTTTATATTTAATTTGTACAATATAATAAAATTAATTATTATATTAGTATTATCTGTTAGTTACCCGTTATTATTTTGTTACCTGATAATATTAATGAGTAAGGGTATAGTAGGATAAGGTTAATTTTTAATGGATATGAGTAGGGTATGGATAAAATCAATTTTAATGGGTATGAGTATGAAAATGTCTCTACCCAATCCGTACCGTACTCCTTGGTACCCCTACTCTCCGGTACCGTAAAAGGGAATCTTTTAGAATTGATGCATACGGACCGTTCTTTTAATTTTGTACGAATCTCAAAGTCCAAATTATACTACAAGACTTATTTTCATCCTTCATTTTTTTTTCCTTATTCTTATGTTCTATCCTCCTCCTTTGAAAATGTTTTATTAATAGAAATTATAAAATTCGAACGTACAGAAATAAAAAGAGTATCCTGCTTCTATCAAATATAATAAGATCAGACTTATTAAGTCCGATTCATTTATTTATTTTTAAATGCACAGAGAATTTGCAATAAGAAATTATGGCTCAGACTTAATGAGTCTGATATATAAAAAGATTGATTTTATGCGGCGGAAAACCCTTTGAATACAAAGAGTTTGGTGTTGCAGAAAATTAATTAGAGAATTCATGAATCATGAACAGTGATTCCAATCCATAAATGGATTGATTTTCTGCAGCACAAAACTCTATGTATCCTTAAAAAATCAATGGTCACAAAGAGTTTTGTGTTGTAGAAAATCAACTCCTTTGTGGATCAGAATCACGGTTTCCGATTCATGATTTTTTCTTTTCTTTTTCCCTCTCTTTGACACAGTTCAAAAAAAAAAATCAATGGATTGGATTCAATAAATTCGATTTTACTATATTTAATTGAAACATGACACTTTTTTTTATTTCTGTACTTTCCAATATTATAATTTCTATAGATAAAAAAAATTACTCCTTCCTCCCGTTGGGACCTTTATATTTATTTTTATAATGGAAATTTTAGCATATATCTCGTTTGACGAGTACAAGTATGAACTTGGCATGAGAATGAATTGTCGTTTAATTTAAATTGTGCTTTTTCATGAGAATTTTGTTATCTTTTAATTTCTGGCATTCTGATCTCAAGACCATGAAATCTTATTTTCAATTTATTATTGTCGAATCTTCAAAATTTTAAGTTTTGATAATCCCAAGAACATTTTTTTTCTTTATAAATTCATTTTTAGTTGTCGCTGGATTTGGGCTTCTTTATAAATGCATTTATTTTATGAGAAGGCCCGTAGCTATTTTATAAATGCATTTTAATCTCTTTTGCAGGGCTGGGTTTATGATCCTCTATTATTAATTTTATTATCGACAAATTTTATTTTCGATGCTTTTCATTTAAGATTTGATATTTGAATTCTCAAAAATTAACAGCAGGGAGGTCCCTCTGCAGGGGCGTCTCCCAGGTTGAAAAAAAAAACCGGAGCGCAAATCCTAGAACTACCCAGCCGCCTCTTCCCCCCACCTCTCCCCTCTCTATCGTCTCTATCTTTTCGAATGAAGAGGAGAATGAGTAAGAGGGGAAGGAGCCAAGCCAACCGGAGCTCGGAGGCGACAGATGCCAAAGCACTAGCAGCAGAGCTCGGAGGTGGCTGAGGTGAAACCTCGTTGCTAGGGGGTTGCTAGTGAGGTTTACTTGTGAGAGGGATAGAGACGCGTTGAGGTGCCGAAAGCCTAGCAGCTAAGGGCGGAGGCCGGTTGAAGGGTTGCTTGCAAGAGGGGTGGAGGCAGTTGAGACGCTGAAATCCTACCAGCGAGGTGAAACCCTCGGACCGGAGCTCAGAGCAGGCTGAGGCGAAACCTTAGCAGCGAAAGGGGCGAGGTGGCTGAGGTGACAGTGAGGGTTGCTTGTAAGAGGGGTGGAGGCGGGGGAGACAGCGAGAGTTGCTTGCGAGAGAGGTGCCGTGGGCTCTATTCTCTTTGACACATATCGAGGGTTAATGCGTGCAGCGAGGGTTAGAGCAAAATCCTAGATTAAAGACATTGCTGAGACGAGGCAAGTAGGCGAGCATGAATGACATCTGCTAATTTGAGATTTAGTTTATATTAGATTGTAATTAAATTACTGTTTCAAACTATATGAGGAGCTAGAAAGTAACGTAAATAATTTTGTAAATACTTTTTTTATCAATGAAAAATGTGAAATGACACTTGCCAACTCACCTTCAAAAAAAAGATTTGATATTTGAAATTTTGGAATTTTGAACTTATTCAACATGTTCATTGCAATCTGTATATTGCAAATTTTATTGGAGATTTTATATTTCAATTAACCTAAAAAGTAAAAACAGTACGGACCGTTTAATATCATCATTTCTACAATATCACTTATAACCAGATTTTTTTTGAATTGTATATGAGGTTATGGCAAATTTATAATATCACTTAAAAAAATATATATTATGTGTCTAATTTTTTTTCAGATGACTAAAAGTTTTAGTTTATTTTAATACCGGACCATATTCAATTCAAAATTTGTCTATAATTGAAAATGAGTTGTTTTGAGATTCGTGCTTTGAGAATTTGAAAGATTTAGATTTACTTAGGTCTAGGTATAGAGATCGAATTCTCTGCCTCCCTGGGAGCAGGAAATTCCTGTCTCTTGAGTCACTGTTAGTGGACCTCATTCAAAAATGAACAGTGACCGGTCCCAGTTGCAGGGATAGAGGGGGCAGGTAATCTGCTCTCCAAAAGAAGCTACACATGAGTGAATTCACATCCTCTCCAATACCTTATAAGGGAATCTTTTACTATTACTAGATTTGAACCGTTCTTTTTAACTTGGCACGAATCTCAAAGTCCAAAAATACTACCCCTATGGTGGCCCAAATTTCAAATCGGTTGAACTTAATCTCAAACTGTAAAGTGAGGGTGATCCTCTGCAATATCTTAGAGGATATGGATTCCACATGAGTTCTCTGTGATTGTGACTGTGACTGTGACTGTGAGTGAAAAAATAAAATTAACTCTTTTTTTTTATGTGGCAAGAAGTATCACTTCACCTTGATAATTAATTTTTTTTTTTTTAACATCCTAGCAGCACTTGATAGAATTATGAAAGTCTTTCATTATATATAGAGAATATTGAGTTTCAATTGTGCCTGAAGCATTCCTCTAACAAATATAATATTTTTTTTTATGAATACACCGCAAATTAAATTTGTATGTTTTTTTCATCTTTAATATAAAATCATGAACTATATCTCCATAATATATTAGTTATCAAGTGCGCAAAAAAAGAAGAAGTAAGGATTGTTTTTAAACAATTTATCTAAACTAATTTATAAAATAAAATATTGGAGGAAATCAATTTCAACAATTTGGCTAACTTGTTTCATATAGAAGTTCATATAAATAGTTCTTAATTTTTTTAAGGAGAATTTGTTGGTGTGAAAATATCCTAATGCTTATTTCCCCATCAAAACATTCAAATTGCTTATATCCCCATTCTAAATTTAGATTCTTTCTTATTTCCTATTGTATTAATTAAATCTTAAAATAGAAGCTGTTATTTTAAATTTATTTTATTTTAAACTTAAATGTCTATTTTACCCTTATTCTTGAATTAGCCTCCATGGTTAACTTGTACATGGTAATTCCCAAATATAATTTATAAAAGATGGCTGAAGAAAATCCAAATAAAAAGAAGCATTTCAACTTGAACTTGGGAAAGGATTTCAAAATGTTTGGACAGACTATAGACTAATAAAACGAGATCGAATCCTCTACCCTCCTGGGGGCAGGAAATTCCTGTCCCTAGAGTCACTGTTAGTGGACTTCCAGTTCAAAAATGAATAGTGATCGGCTGTCTCTAACAGTGATCGTTCTCAGTTACAGAGATAGAGGGGGTAGAATTTTCCTACACCCCCAGGGGCAAAGGATTTGAGTTCTAATAAAACAAAACTAGTCATAACCTGACAGTAGACTGTTAGAACCAAACAAAACATAAGGCAAAAGATAACGAAAAATTCATATATATTAGTAGCTTGTACCTATAGAATTCATATGGTTGATCTCAATATATTTCCTAACAATAACAAATTAAAAGAAAAATGGAGATTGACAAACTAACAAAGTAGACAAGTGATGAGCAGCGTGAGCTAATCCGTCAATAATTCAAAAAATATAGAATACAGTAATGGGACAGCCATTTCTGAGCCTTGGAAACATAACCCATTTCTCAAGCTCCACCTGATTATAAAAAATTAATCAAAATAATGAAACATAATTAAAAGAGAGCTAAATACTAATGGTAACTTAATATATGAGCTTTAGATATGGTGTGTTCCTTTATTAAAAATATAGAATATCAGAACAAAACAAAACAAAAGATTAATCTCCTCAATACAGGAAAGACAAACTAAATTGTGCAGAAGATTTTTTTTTTCCTTAAAAAAGAAAACCAAAAAAAAAAAAATGTACATATAAATAATAACAGGTCTATGGAGGAAAATCAGCATCATCACCTTTGGCAAATTCATACCCAAGCATGTTCTTCCTCCTGCCCCAAATACCAAAAAGCTGTAATGAATCAATACACTTAATTATGAGAAAAACTTACATCAAACCTTGAAGGACTGAACTCAGTTGGATTATTACAAATTGTTGACAATCCATCGTTTCTTAGTATGATTCTGCAATAAAACTTGGTAGCTCAAACCCAGGTTCTATCTCTGTCCTTTTGCAAAAAGTTCCATTGATCCTCACCCCATTTTCTGTTGCTAATTGTTGCCTTTTTTTTTAATAGGGAAGATTTGTACCTGAACAATCTCAACGGCTCGATATCAGAGATAGAATTCCTCTCTATTGAAGAACTTCAGCTCATACTAGATTATACTTTTCTATCTTGAATTATTGCTTGTATGCTCTCTCCTTTGTGTCATTCATTCATTCACAAATTGGGTCCCAGTCATCTCACCTACAATGTTCAAAACTTTTTTGTTTTTGGATAGAGGCTAATACACTTATCATATCAGACAATATTAGTATGCAAACTTGAAAGATAAAATGGAGTGGAGGATAAAAAGAAGAAGAAACATACAAAAGCAAGAATGATTTTGGAATCAACCTAAAATTGCATGCAATTATTGTCTCAACAACATAAAACATAAAACATAAAACATAAATAATATAATTCATCCTAATTATCAATAAGAGTTATCAACAAGATTTATCAATAAATCCTTGTTGAGAATCTTATTTGATCTTCTAAATCCTGCTGCAACTAAATCGACTGGTTTTTCTCGTTGGATCCTGAGTAACTTGTCAATAGTGGCATCAAGTTGCATTGTTCGTTTATCCATCCGATCAATCAATTGAGCTAAGCGCTTTTCAAATGAGGACTCCAGTAGAGCAAAGTGTTCATCAATATCACTAATTATTCTCATTTGCTTCTGGATCCAATCATTTTCCACAGCGAAAACCCTAATGATAATCTCAGTTGGTACCAATGGCAGGAAAGTGGTAACCTTATATCCCTCCTCAGCACAGATGCAAACTACACAGTTGTACATGTAAGACAAATTGACTACAGTGGGAACAACAACATCTGCCACTTGGGGCACAAATGGGAGATGATTAAGAGCACGCCATGCGGCGACAGCATATTTCTCAGCCTTTGGTTCATACTTGGTATAGAGGTCCTTTGCCACTGGCTCAATATGAGAGATTGCATTGTTCACTATTCCAACTGTCAAGCCGACCACACCAGCCGCACCAGCACGGTGCACCTCTTCAACAACTGAACAAGCCATGTGTGTTGCTTCCTTCACGAGACTGGGTATGTGCTTCTCTATCTCCTCGACAAACTTGGATACCTAAGAATTGCCATGAATAAAGAAGGTTAAGCTCAAGAATAATATTGATCGGGACAGATACTGTCAGCATACCTTCGCGGATACTCCCGTTGCTAATAGAAAAAACACCTTTCTATCGGTATATCCTAGATAGTCATTTTTTACTTTCGCGGATACTATTCCATTCTTGTAGTTCACCAATAATTTTTGTATAGAACCAATTAATATTTTATAAAATATTAATCGGCTCTATACAAAAATTAACTTAAACATGACAAAAATAAAAGAGAATTCACCATTTGATCAAGAAATCTGAGGATGTGGAGGGGCACGTGGTGGAACTTGTCATAGACACGGCGCACAATGGCCTTAACGTTTTCCTCAGCAGTCACGACTCCCGGCTTGAGAGGGCCCATCCGCTCCTTTGCATATGCATATAATGTGGCCGCACATACGAGCATGTATGTAGCTGCACCGTGCACAAATTTAATATACCTTAGCCTCTCCTCCTCACCCTTCATGTACAAATTCATAATTAAAGACGAGAAAATAAGTGTGAATGAGCAATTAATTTTTTATTTAACTAATTACAATAGTAAAAAAAACCTATCGTCTGATTATTTACTACCAAAAAATATTATTCAAAGAGTGCTTATACGAATAAAAAGGACAACCGTACTTTGAAAAAGAAAAAGTATAATTTAAGACTACACCATGACAAGAGGGAAAAACTGCCGGGTTCGGATCTTCTAAAGTAATCTAATTTTTTAGTTTAGACGGGGGCAGTATTATTTGAAGGGTCCGACACAACATTAGATACTTTTTGCGAGGATAAAAAAATAATTTTTTGTGACGGATTACTGTTATTGTTTAGTTTTATCTAATTTGCAACGGTACTTTTCGCGAGAGAGTACCATCATAAATGCACTTTTTTTCTCGCAAAAAGTGTCTACTCTGTTGTTGTATGAGATCTTTAAGATTCGTGTTAGAGCATCTTAGATGATCTGAATCAAAACTCAAAAATTGAGTTACTTCATGGGATCCGAATTCAAAAATTGCCCTTGTACAGAAAATTGAGAGAGATCAGGATATCGATTTGTCACAAAATAATTGAAATTCACAATTCTATTTTGAAAAATTCCTATTAATAAAAATTTACAAAATTCACAAATTCACAAATTTACTCAATTTACTATCTTTTATATTAAAAGCCATTTTAAATTAATAAATTACTCATGTACTCTTTACTAAAAAGTGTTAATCACGTGTCGCATAGATAAAATGTTATATGGTCATTTTATAGACTTTTTATAGATTATAATGTAATTTGAGGGAGGCTTTAGTAAATGGATTATACTAAAAAAAAATGATATAATGTGACTGATGTGTTATAAGTCTAAATTTAATTTTTCTGGTACACCAAAAAATCATTTTTCCTAAAAAAAATTATATATTATTACCTTCAAGCCTAAATTTAGTGACGGTAATTTCCAAGAAAACAAAATACGGTTCCTTAATATTTGCCATTTCCTGAACCACTGAAGAGTCCGTATCCCACATGTATCTGAGATGCAATTTATATAAACGGACCGTCAAGATTAATTCTAGTCGGGGTCAAACTAAATCTGATACTTACCAAAATTTTATGAGTCCGCTTTGAGATTCGTGTCAGGTTAAAAAAACGGTCAACAACATTATTGTAAATAGCAGTATGCGGTTATTGGACGGATATGGTAATGTCAAACAATTAATCAGAATTATCGAAAATAAACAGCCTATTAATCAGAAAAATCTGTGACAGTTTGATTACCGCTAATGACTAATTGATCTAAACGTACGTTTTTTACAACACTGGTTCACCGTTATTGGGGCTTTGAGATTCGTACAAAGTTAAAAGAACGGTCCGGAACCACTCATTCACTACTGGGGTCTATAAGTCGGTGACGGAGGAGGGTATATTTGTCATTTCATATCTTTTCTGTGCTCCCAAACCTAGGGTTCTTCTCTATATTTATACAAGCGGCCCCTCTTCTATTTTTTGCGGCGTTCTCTTCTCTCGCGTTCCATCTCTCCATTTGCATTGTTTTCGTTTTCTTTCTTCAATTTGTTTGTAAATTAGTTTGATGGCTTGAATTAATCTCATCTCAGTGTGAGAAAACGAGTAATTTTTCAGGCAGCCCCTTTATCTTTTTTCAATGACAAAGGAGGTGTTATTTTGCTCGGAGATAAATTGCTTCTGTTCTTCAGGTCAGCTGAGGGGAAATTTTCTCGTTGAGGCTAACCTAGTAATACCTAAGCACAATTTCAACAAATTCAAATGAATTTCTTATCAATTTTTCTTATTTTTTTGCTATTTTTTGATATTATGACGGGAGGATTTCTTGAGGGTGAGAAACCTCCAACCTGATTGGAGCAAACCATTTGTTTTGTTTGTAAATTCCAAGGTAAACGTCAGAAATCAAGCTTTCATATGTCGATGGTTCTTCCTTGTAAAGCTTTCAGCTTTTCTAGTTAGTTCCTCCATTAGAAAGCGGTCTCATATTCCATTGCCTTGGGGACTTTGCTTCTTTAGCAGTGCCTCTTTGGACTGGCCATGAGTCAATCATTTTTTTTTAATTTCTTGAATTAATCAATGACGGGATGATCTCTTAATGGCGAGAGATCTCCTACCTTAATTGGAGCAAATAGAAAACAGAGTGTTTGTATAGTTCAAGGTAAGCGTCAAAGAAAGAGCCTTTAGGCGTTGAAGGTTCTCTGTTTGGAGTTCCTCCGTTGAAGGTGGTCTCATATTCCATTGCCTTGGGGACTTGCTTCTTGAGCAGTGCCTCTTTGGATTGGCCATGACACATACATTAATATACATTTTAAATGTTACTTTGTCTTCTTTTTTGTCTGTATTGCTTTCTGTCATTGAATTAAATTGAATACGAGTTAAAATTTGTTTATTTACTAAAAAGATCTCCAGTTGATTGGCACGTCCTGAGAAGAGAACTGGTTGGTTGTTCCCAAGCTTCTAATAGCGTTAAGAGCTGTATAGCGGGGAGAGAAAAAAAAATTTAGCGAATAGCGGACTTACAGCGAAAGCTATTATAAATAATTTTTTTTTATTTCAAAAATATCAAATTAATTAATTAGTTCTAATATTCATATTAAATCAATACAAAGTTCAAATTGTCATTCAAAATATCTCTAATTCAAAAACTATTGATATATTTTATATTCAAAATATATCACTATCATATATTAATGTATGATACAAAATTTAATTAATATCGCGGTATAGTCCGCACATGTTTCATTGTATTAATATAGTTTAATAAAGTAAAAAAAAATCAATCTAGACATTAAGGCCTATGAAAATTGTAAAATTATAACTCATGTAATATAGTGAACCGTTATTGCCGCTACGCGCTATAGCGTTCGTAGCTTGATTAACGCAGTTTTAGTCCGTAACTTGGCTTTGTGAGTCCAAAACTGCTATAGCTGCGCTATAGCTAGCTATTTAGAAGCTTGGTTGTTCCTGAAGATCGCTTTTGACTGCCTCTCTATCTTTGTTTAGAGTTGTACAAAGTGCTGTTGAATTATTGAGAATTGTCCGTTATAATTGATCTTTATTTAGTATTGTAGAAAGTGTTGTGAAAACAAGTTCATTTATTTTTGCTGTATTCTGTCTTCGCCAAAAATCAATAAAAGCCAATGAAATGGATCAAGTTCAGTAAAAATGAAAATTGGGATGTATTTTAGGTCTAATCTTGAATATCAAAGTAATTGTTGTCAAACAAGACCTGTTTATCTAAGAAAATACATGAAATGTGATTTAGTAGAATGCACGGAAGCTAAAGCCCTTGTGCCATTCAGATGTATGAAATAAAAACATAATGTAAACTGTTTGGAATACTCACCAAAGCAATGTTTTTCATTAATAGCTTAATTAGTAGAACAAATTCAAATGTACGAGGAAAATAGGTGTTAAGTGTTTTTGTTTTCATTATTTACTTGGTACCAATTGAACATAGCAAACTAATGTGAAGGTGTACTTTTACTAATATTATGTCTTAATCCGTTATAATTAGTAAGATCCTTTGAATGGAGCTTTTCTTGTAACCTGATACAAGAAATTCTGCAATTCAGACCCGAAACACACACGGATGCCTTTTTCGCACGACATATTAGACAACTACCACAGTAAATATTCTACTCTTGTAATAGAAATAAAAAATAAAAATATCATTAGCATAACAGTTCATACCAAAGGAACCACCACCCTGTTAACCAAGTACCAATAAGGAGATGGTACAGTTGATCAGTTGCTGATACAGAACAGCTCGACTTTGTAAGAGTATTTCTTCAGAGCTGCAAGGAATAGTTTTTGACAGGATTTCCCAGTGGTACTCAAGAAATTGGGAGAGGTCCGACACGTATAGGACCAAATTCAGTCCAATGTCATGTCGAAGCCGTTCAATCCACATTAAAATTGTACAGCTCAAATACACATGAATCTTGATGCAGATCGAAAGGATCGGATCGGATATCAAACTGCCACCCACTCAGTACTATAGAACTGAAGAGGATATAGCCAAAGGAATGGACAAGTAAATTGCTGAAATTATCTTATATCATCTAAATTACAGTAACAAATACACAGCAACTGCTCTGGCTGTCTGGCAAAACTAGATGTATATTTAAACAATATGATATCTTATAAATTGCCTTCCTATATATAAGAATCACCACAGAATCCCGTTGGAAAAAAATATGAAAAGGAAAAATACAAGAGCGAAAAAACAAAAAATAAAGAAAAAAAAATTTAAATGGCAAGCATTGTGCGAATGTCATGAGGAGAATGCTTGACCAATGACCTAGCATCAGCATACCCATTATTTGGATCCATAACAGCTGCATATACAATATCATACGCTCCAGCCAAAGTTCTTGCCAGACGGGAAGACGCGTCAGATCGCAGCCTCGGGATTTGCAACTGCTCAAACTCTGGAAGTGACCCTTCAGTTACCAGTCCAAAGAATGCTCTAAGGCTCTCTGATAGTGCGTGTGATGAAGTCTCGGGAATACCTAACAGTGGGGTACCCTCTTTCTGTTGTTCTTTTATGATGGATATCTTGTCAGAGAGACCACACCGAGTTAACATGCCATCAGCTTCTTTCTGTACAAGGAGGTTTATGTGATTCTCTATCATGGACCGGAGGTTGTTCACATAACCTGACGCTGCCGGATGGGATACAAGTGGTTCCTCCATTGCTGAGAGACAGTTGATGAGGTATATTTTGGATGATGTCTCAGCACTCTGCAATCAGAAGGGGGAAAAAACAATCTCAATGGATTAGTTTGATTTAAATTTCACTTCTATAAAAGAAAATAGAGTGAGGCTATGGTACTATGCATAGCGCAGATTGGTCCGTACTACGGATCAATATTTTCATATTCAAAGTCCAAATAGTTGATTTGAATTCAATGACCTCCACATGAAAATGTACTTGAAGACTAAATTTTACATTTTTCAGAATTTGTTTACTATTTTTTTACATACGTAGAAAATCACTACCTTTGAATGGTCTAGAATCTTTAAATCAAGTGATTTTTAACTATCTAAAAAGATGGTAAAAACATTATAAAAAAATGTAAAATTTAGTCTGCAAATACATTTTCATATGGAGATCATGTTGCATGGTTCAAATTTATTATTTGGACTTGAAAATGGAGATATTGATCTGTATGACAGATCAATATGCGCCAGGCATAGTATAATAGCCTCACTCAAGGAAATAACTAAAGCATGATGAAGCCATGGTAATATTGTAAAAAAAATGTTTTGATTATTAATGCTGGAAAAGTAACCTGGGCTGAAGCAGACAAGTTCTTTGAAAGAATAGCATCTACAGAGGATAATGAATCTCTCCCGCTTGAGCTGTATTCAGAACTAGCTCTTCTTCTTGAAATCGCTCCTTTCAATCTATGTGCTTCCGCTGCTTTCTCACACATCTGCCATTCAATGAAAATTTACAATATCAATTAATAAGTCCTCTGCATTGGGGGGGGGGGGGGGGGAAAGGAATTGTGTGTGTGTGAGAGAGACCTGAACAATGGGATCAAGGAGAGAGGAAATGACAGGGAGGAAAGGAGGTTTTGGAGCGGAAGGAGGAAGCATGATTGAATTGTAGCTTTGGATCAGCTCCAACACTACTGATATTGCCTCCCGTACCGCTGCTGGAGGTGACAAGTCGGCTGGTACAAGAGGAGGGTACCTCTGCAACTTCTCTCCCCTGCTCTTCACTATGTTAAAAAACGTCTGCTGTGCTGCATCCTTCAATAAATTTATTGTGTTGCATAGTGCTGTGTCTTTTCCCAGCAACTCTGATATCTACAATACAGTTGCAATGAGAATAACAGTATCAGTTAACGTCAAGCTTTACCATATTACTTGATAATGGTACATTATGGTACAGTGAAACCTGGTCATTACCAACAACAGTAGTGTCTTTCATTGTGGAAATGATGTTTAATCCTTGATTCAAATATACAATATAAACTAAAACAATACAATAAGACCAACAACTTAAAAAAAAAAATACAGAAATAAATATAAAAAACAAAAAGATAAGAAAAATGATCTAAATGAGTTGGTGCTACCCAACCTATGTATAATGTGGTTGATTAATAACTCAACCACATCAACTCTGCAATGATAAAACCTTTATTGTTCCAACAGATAAAAGATTTCAAGAAAAAAAAAAAAACTCACTGTAAAGCTGTAAAACTCCAAGGTATTAGTGAGCTTGTAGGAGACTAGAAAGCTAGGTTGAGATTGCAACACTTGCTCCACTCTAACTTTGAAAGGCCGGCAAGCCCCTTCGAATATTCTATCAAGCACAAAGGTTATGTCCCCCTCTGTTTTTTGCATAGCATCAGTCTCTTTAATTCCCGAAAGGCGTCTAGCTGCAGGTCCCGAATCAGCTGTAGCATCAGGATTTAGCAACACCAGTATCAGTTCCCTTTCTGATGCCAAGGCCTTCAGTGCATATATGGAATATAAAATACAAGTCACAACAGAATATTGGTGAAATATCAAAATGAATGAGACGATAATGAACACTAATTTTACAAATTATATACCTGATGCAGCCACCCAAGCATATCTCCGACGTAGCGAAGTGGGTCATGAGCATGCACTTCAATAGGTCTTGGAAGGCCTCCAGGCCCACCTCTTGTCAGAGCACTTATAAATCGCCTAAATAAGGCATTATGCCTCATATTTGCAACCTACACAAGTTATGTAACAAAATTTCCCAGAAAAATAGCATAAGATGGTATTATATCAGCAAATGGCTTGATTCTTAGTGGTAAACCATTAATACAATAACCAAAAGATCATGGGTTCAAAACCCAATAGACAGTCATTGACATGAACTTTAAAATATATATATATATATATTTGATCAGAAAATGAAAGAAATATTGTGTTATTACGGATTACTTTGTACCTCTTCTGCACAGTATTTAAAGAGGACAGGCCGTTCCTTGAGGCAGCGAATGGCCTTCTTGAGAAGTTCGCCAACCTCTGGGTTATCAGTATCACCTAATTTTTTGCATTCAGCTTGAACCCACCTGATATAAGACAAATTAGTACTTGGGTTAATATACAAATAAAAATGAGTGAGGCTATGGCACTATGCATAGCACAAATTGGTCCGTACTATGGATAATATCTCTATTTTAGAATTTTTTACTATTTTTTTAGATAGGTAGAAAATCACTAAATAAAAATTAATGCAATGGACTTGCCTGCATAAGCGTTCATAGGCTCCTTCTTGGTATACAGACATCAAATCCATAAGTTCCAAGCCAGCTCTCTGTTTCAAAAAGTTACACAAAAACATACATGAGAAAGGTATTTGTTTATTTGATAGGGCAATTTAATAGATTTAGAAAACCTTAACACAATGTGTTGCTCATATAAAATTAAAATCAAGAGACTTAACCTAAATAAAAACTAGCAAGTTTTCGGATCTAAGATAAATCATTACATAATTTTCATAAAGACTAATCTCTTACTGAACATTACCATGCAAACATGATAAATTTTCATAAAAGAGTACTTGTTAGCAAGAAGAGCTTTCTATGCATTTTAGGTTAAACCTGACAAAGCCCCTGAAAAATGACACACAAAAGGTAACCTTATCACTGAATTTCAGTACCTGGTGATGTGTCCTTAATAAAACTTTGCAGTTGGCATGAATCTCCTGAACGTGCGCCAGTGCTTTAAAGAATTTCTCATTGAGTTCTTCATCCCTCAAAGCATTTATCTAGAAAATCAAAATAATTACTTACAGTATTACATAAATCTGAAATAAAAATAGATCAAATGAACTTTTTTGGACTTCAAAAAAATTGAACCTCTTCATTCGACAGCTGGTAGTCACGAAGGAAACACGAAACTATTTCTTGTCTCTGAGTAATTATCTCTAGTTCTTGCTGAAGCCTCTCAGTGGTACTAATTATATCTCCCGTACTCGAACTACAACTGCTCAGCACTTTATCAATCCTGTAAAGTTATTCAAAGAAAGTTTAAACAAGAGCATTGATTCAATTGAGAGCAACAGAGTCAGAGAGATGGTGGCACATACTGGTCACAGCATTGCGTTAGCACGTTTACCTCCTTCTCAACTCTATCCAGCGCCTAAAGTAAAACGAAATCAATCATCGAAGCAACCAATTTCAATTCAAAACAAAGCCAAATGCAGGGAAAAAGGTTGAAACGAACCAACTGAGCAGGAAGAGAGGCATCGAGGAAGTGATCATTGATTGTGAGGCCGCGTTGTTCAATGGATGACTTGAGGTTGCGGCGCGCCTGAGGGGTGTTCTCCGCGTAAAAAGTGGAGAGAGTGGCAAGAGAAGCAAGGACGTCGGGGTTGTCGGTGGTGCGTGTGTCTAGAACCTTCTTCAGCTTCCTCGCCACTCCCGGCGCCAGTGTGCTCGCCGTTGACATGGTTGAAGTGCGTCGATCCGACTCGAGTTTGGTTCTCTCAGTCTCCCTCCTCTGCTGGATCTGGTTTGTGCTAACTCTGGATCTGCGATCTGACAGACCGGAGTCAGCGAAGGAGGGGAGAGACGAAGCGCGCGCGAGTTATATGGGCCGGACATATAGAGATTAACTTGGGCCTAATACAAGCCCAATTAGACCCATTTTGAATGTTTAGTCTTTTTCTCGTCAAAAAGGTTGTACGATCAGAATTAGGAGTCCCTGATCGTGCAAAGTGGAAGAATTTGAATTCGTATCCTCTGCGTTAATCTTTAGAGTTAATAGATTTGAACCTTACAATTTATTTTAAGATTAGTACAAATTAGATTTTCACTAATATTAAAGACCCTCCTATGTCATAAGTGAGGACCGGATGGGCTCTATTTACAATGAAATGGTCAATATGCATTAATGCAGACGATGCAGACTTGAAGAATTTGGGCATGATAGAATGGATAGAAGAGATCGACAAAGACAATAGAGGAAGACTATGATATATTGCAATGTGCGGATCGATTTGTGTATTAGATTTATATTTTCGTTTTTAAGTTCAAATCATCAATCTGAACCGTTCAATATTATTATCATATAAAAATATACTTGAGAATTAAATTTTATATTTTTTTTAAAAAAAATTTACTATTTTTTAGGTAGGTGGAAAATCACTTCTCTTGAATGGTCCTGAATTTTTTGATCAAGTGATTTTGTAATTGTTTAAAAAAGTAGTAAAATAAAATTCAAAAAATATAAAATTTGATTTTCAAATATTTTAATATGATAATAATATTGAACGGTTCGGATTGATTATTTGGATTCTGAAAATAGAGATACAAATTCAATGTACGGATTAATCTACACATTGCCATGTATCATAGCCTCGTTCAAGACAATAAGTCTCAAATTAACATATCCATTTTTTCATATCAATTACATGAATGTGATAAACTTATACATCCATCTTTTTTTAACTTCTCTAAACATTACCAACTAATCACATTTTAAATATCCCACCCAATTCCTTAAGTATTCTAAACATCATTATTATACTCCTAGATTACTATATAAATTTAATCCCAACCTGCAAATAATAAAAGGAAAAACTGCAAGAAGAAAAATAAAAACAATATTTGTAGAGTGGTTTAATTCAGTTGTCCTGTATTTTGATACATAAATGAGTATTTTTTTGCTAGAGAAGTAAATTAAAATTTCTAAGTCTATGTAAACTAACCAGAAGGTGACCTCCAAACTTATTCTATTTTAGGTTTCCACAAAGAAATAGCATATAATATGTCACCCTTCCAACCCATAAGGAACCAATTACAATCTTCTTCACTAAAAAATGACTCGTTATAACCATTTCTAACCATTCCATGGCATTCTTTCACTACACTTGGATCTATCGGAAGCTGTTCAAAACCAGTATGCAAATTTCGCATGTGCCATTGCTTGTAGGTCTCCGGTCTTACGACCAAATCTAATCCTTCACATGCTATCAGATTAATAATAGAAGGACCCAACAAATCTCTTTCCATTACTTGCCTATGCCTGTTATCTCGTGGGACCAATGCGTCATGCATGTCGAAAAACTTGGAGAAGTGCAACAAAACCTTTCTAAACCGTGTGATGAAGACGGGACTGAAGGATACGTTAAATATTCCTTGAATGAGAATCTTCGGTTTGGCCTCTTGAATCAGACCGAGGAGTATATTCCTAGAATTATTCTTGTCTAGTAAAGGTCCATCCATCACTTTACCAAACCTATACATACTATTAATTATAAGCACTTCATCATCATTGATACTAAGATCATCAATACAAATAGACTCCCACTGTGAAGTGATCCCTTGATACTCAAAAGGAACTCCAAAACTTTGAGCATAATCTTCCAACCTCTTTCCCGTCTTATCGATTCTTTCAGTAGGGTGAAAGCCCGGTTGAGGCAAATCTACCCCAGTAATTCGGAGTTTCGGGGGCCCACCTTCTCTTTTTGAAAGTGATTGGATTAAAGATGGCCATTGGAATCCAAAAGTAATGCCAAAATCAACAATATGGATTTTTGATGTATTACCTATGGCATTGAGAATACTCTCATTAGCAAAATGATATGAAACTCTCAAAATGGGAGATACCCTCGTGCGCATATGATATACCTTTAGATAGTCTATGGTACGTACTTGCCTTGTGGCATATTGACGATAGATCACACTTCTTGTACCAGCCAAGCGTGCCTCTAGCCCATCAACAAGAATACATGCAAGCCTTTGAATCCCATCTCCAATAGGAGATGCTTCCTTCCTTATTTGTTTTATAAGTTCACTAGCAATTTTGTTATCATTCATAGATATCGCCTCTGCACAGGAAATGAGCCGTGCTCTGAGATTGATAGGGTCGTGTTGTTTTTTATTCTCATTATATGAGTTTGCTTCAAGCTCCTTGATTTCTCTTAGACTAGCTATTTCTTCTCTTGCACAGTTTTCCCCATGGTATAATAATACTTTATCAAACATCTCATCTCTAATTGTTTCATCACAGGAGATCATGGGTATTTTGCAATTTCGCCCCTCCAAAAGCTCCAAGTCTGCATCATTTGTATTCTTTTTACCCTTAGCCTTATTTAGCAAATCACTTTCTTTCTCTTCCCCATATTTGATCTCTAGTGAGTTGCTATCACATTTCTTCATTGGATTAAGTGAGAGATTGCTCACTTGCAAATTAATCGATAATCTATTTTGATTTGGAAGGAACTTCAATCCTTCTTCTACACCTCTCTGAAATTCAATAGCCAGCAATTTTTCTATACGTGGGTGTTGTTCCAAACTCTCACTAAAGGTCAAACCCACTTGATCTTTTAAATCAGAAGTTGTAAAATCAGGATTTACCTTTGATTGTTTTGATACCAATTGATTATCTTGTGGAGGTGGAGGTGGATACTTCTGTCCAAGGATATCATAAAAGGGTTTCTCAATGTTCCTAAGAGCTGCCTCTTGATAACCATTAATCTTTTCATCCATTTCTTCCTCCAATAAATACCGGCTTATGTAGTCTAATGTTGGATCTAAAAGTATATCATACTTCTCATGTTGGTTCAGAGAAAGGTTGTTGTATGAATCTTTATCGGGGAGAATTTGTGAGAAGTTTGTGTGATTGCAATTATCAATGGAACCGTGTAATTCATTCGACTTGAAAAACCATGAGTTGTTCTCTTTCGGCAACGCCATGTTACTTGCAACTTGTAAAATTTGATTGATAGAAAATTTGATCTAGAAATTTCATAAATGAATCAAATTAGTGAAGTGAAACTGTTGAATAACATTATTCTGTGATTTTTTCTTATCAATTTCACCATTAATAGTTGGCTATTTATAATTAGTTTAGTAATGAAGTATAAAAAACATTAAAAAGAACTGAAATAATCTAGCTATTAGTTAGATCATATATCTTATATCATTAGCAAAACACACAATTAACAAATCAACAAAATATTTTAATTAAAAAATATATATCAATGCCAATTACTGGTAAGTTCCTTATTTTTAATGCATTAATAGTGTCCTACATTAACTTTCAGAAAAGAAAATGAAAGTTCTATAAATAAAACAAGAAAAATGAAAACTTAGTTTTGTTTCTAAAGTTCAGAGAAAGAAAAAATAGATTTACTTATTATAAAATTAGGTAATAATTCTTTCGTTGAATTGTATCATTAAAAGAAGAAAAAAGGGGTGCCAAACTAATTTTAATAGTTTTCCTTTCGCTCTAATTTTAACGATGATCAATGAAATCGGTGGAGTTTTGAGGCCACTTTTGTCTGAAAAAATTGAAAAAAAAAAAAAAAGTTCGGAATTTCTCAGCATACCTCAAAAGAGCATCACCAGGAGAACCTAGATGCTTGAGGAAGAAGTTCTCTGGATATTATACTGAGAAGTTTGGAATTTGTCAAGTGAGAGAGAGATGCTCACATATAACAATCGATCTTAGTGGTTATGTCGCTTTCTTTGACCGTCATCATAGTGAATTTTCTTCTTGGTTTGGTTCATGTATCTATCATCTCAACAGTTGCCTGATTAATTTGTTGGCTCTCTACTAAGCTCAAACCCTTGACATTTTGAGTGACACAAAAGAATAAATTAAATAACAAGTTAAGGTTTTTACAAATTCGTTAATAATAAAATCTTTCCAGCACATTATTAAAACCGATCAATATAATTATTTTACATAATATTTAATAAAATATGTTATATTAAAGTCTGTTTTTGCAATTTTGTTCCGATCAGTTTTATTAACAGATCAGTATTTACTTTATACAGAGCACGAGTCAAATGCAATGGTGTTTTGACTCTATTGATTCTGCGCTACATGAAGTAAAAGTTACTCTGTCAACATATTTACCTGTATCTTTCCCTCGCGCACCGTCCTCTCTCCGCCTTCCCCACTCTATCCTTCATGCGGTCATGCCCAGTTATTCTTCTCTCTGCATTTTTCTCCATTGAAAAACCTGATGTCATTGCTTTTGGTGCTTTGATGGCAGTGCTGTGCGCAACAGGGTGCATAGAGGAGGCAACTGATGTGTTTGATCTAATGCTTGAGAGAGGGGTGCAGCCGTGCAGCTGACTGAGAGAACCTGCACGTGCATCTTGAAGGCTTACTGTGTGTTTGATATTATCCGAACACGGATGGATCCTATCTTAGATATGGATATTTGATATCCAAATATCTTTGCGGATACAGATTAATATATGATTTTAAATTTTAATTATTTGTATCGGAAAAATAGATATATATCATATAGTTTAATATGTATTATAAAAATATTTATGATATTCACTATTATAAAAACGAAATTCGTATCCGTTTAATATCCGATCCATTCATATCTGTATTCGAAAAATAAAAGTGAATACGCAGGGACGGATCCAGGATTGTTTAAATAGTTAATCGGGTTCAAACTCATTAGCTAATCGGTTATTAGATAAAAAAAACAATGCTCTGATGTCTAATTTCCTAATTACCAATTAGAATTCAAAAAAATTATCATAATTTTAAACTTAAATTTAACATTAATTACAAATCAAAAGTTTAGAGAGAGACAAATAAAATTCCAAAGGACTAGAGCCCCTTAGATACGGATATGGTTTTACCACTATCTGATCTGTAACCGATCCATTTGCACCCCTACCTGTACTCCCCAGAAGGGGTAAAAAAGGAAACAATGAAAGGTCCAAAAAGTTGGGGAATTTTTGGTTTCCAATAGCTAAATTAGATACTGATCTGTGCATTAGTAAACTGTACAATTATCTATGTATATACAATATGGGCTAATTAGTTATGAATATATCAATCAGGTACTGAAACAAGCTGAAGAGGAGGCTTCCAGGTGGAAGCCTAATTCAGTTACATACAATGTGTACATCTCTGGGCTCTGCCAGGCTGGAATGCTTTCCGAGGCATTTCATCAGGTGGATACTATGCGTAAAAAGGGGCTACAACCCACAATAGAAAATTAATTTTAATATACTCTTTGACTACTTGTGCGGTTGTGCCATGACCCAAGTATAATTTATAAGGCAAAATGAACCTGTTAGGGTTTTGAAGCCGCTAACTGATATGGTTAAGAAAGGAATTAAACCTGACATTTGTAGCTTTACATACAACTTTGGCACGCGGCCTATGCAAAGCTGGTAAATTTGAACTGGCCAAGTTTATTATCACTAGACCTGAATACTCTATAACATGAAATGTACAAAGTAATGCTTGACAGAAATGCGTATCCTAACAAGTTCACTATTGGGATAATGATCGAGTGTTTATGTAAAGATCGAGGATAATTTCTTAGAAGCTATGAACTATGTCATTGGGAATTCTTTAGGGATAAATTATTTGATTCCGATTTGGTTTCGAGGTTGATTGAAAGATCGGTTGCATATATAAGGTCAGTTAACAGATGTACTATGTCTGCTCGTAGAAATGTCTAAGAGAGGTTTTGTTTTAAAGCCTCTCTTGTTTAATTCTTTAATTAAGGCTCTTTGGTGAAAAGGATATTGTGAAGGAAAGGAGTTTGATAGATTGATTAGAATCTCCCTTGTTTTTAATTTTATGCTTGGAATAACAGGAGCATTTTGAAAAACAGAAAGCTTTTGCCATTTGTTCTAGGAATGCATAAGGTCATGTTTGGTTGTTAGTAAATTTAAGGAGGATTAAAGTTGTTTATTCCATCTTACTGTCACCAAAGGAATTGTCACACCCTGAAATCTCTAACAGTGATAGCACTTGCTGTAAATATACAGTTTCATGTATATTTACAAGACATTTACAATTTAATTTGAAATATAAACAATAACAGTACCATTAGATATCATCTCAGTAGTAAAAGTTTCAAAATGTCCAGTAAAACTAAAATATATAAGATGTATCTCAAAATGATACTAACCATAGGGTACAACTTAGAGAACTGTACCACAAAATAATATACAATTTCTCTAGTTGGTAAACAAAAAAAGCTTCTATGGTATCATAACTGCATATACATAAAGGCTTACTACTCGTGTGTCTCTCTAAGATCAGCCATATTGAAGCCTGTAAAACCCAAAAAGGGAAGCGGATGAGAGATAATAATTACACCTGGTTTGGCAGCTTAAATCACGGTTTAAAATGAATCTACAAGCAGAGTAAGTGTGGAGTAAGTTATTTCATCCGGGCATTTCTTCATTTGATTCTACTTTGTTTTTTCAAAATCAAAGAAAAATAATTGCTTTTCTTCCTTAATATTTTCTTTGTTATGTATATCTAGCCTTATCTGAGGACAATATATACAAGCAGGGACCAAGTAAAAAAAAATTAGTATAGCGCAGACTAAATTTATTAAAAGTAATATTTAACAAAATATATTTTAAAACGATAAATATTTGTTGATTTAATAAAAAAATATCGTTAATAATTATTTTAAAACATGTATTTAATAAGTTAATGAAAAAAAAAACTTATCCATATATGTCTTATCGAATACAATATGACTGATTTTCCAAAAAAAATTCTATGTTAAATGATGAGAAACTATTTAGAATGGCCTTTGCTTTAGTATTTCAAATTTGTTCAGATTCCAGACAATATGACTGATTTTCCAAATTTTTTTTCTTGCTAATTTATTTTGTCACAGTATATTAGTAGTTTATTTCAAGATAGCAACCTTTAGTACGTTTTGCTGACATGTATATATGGCATAATTAATTTAAATTTCATGTATTTTCTTCATAAATTTACATATAGTTCTAGAAACCAGTTGGTCAAAATTTATAATTGGATCACAGATTCAGTTTTATAATACTTTTCTTATAAGTTTCAACTTTTTATTTAATTATTTTGAAGGTTAACTTTTTATTTATTTGATTTGGACAGTCCCTTGCACTCTACAGGTTATCTGGTAGTGTTCAGCAAATCAAGCCCACACAAATTTTTTAAAATTTGGCATATCAGCCCTTGCAACCTCCTTTGTTTACAGGAAAAAAATCAGTAACTTAATTTTTCTTTTTTCAAAAAACATGCCGATGAGTGGTCGAACTGACAACACAGCGAATCAGGCATATAATACTCAGAGTTCAGATTCGTCTACTCAGTCATCAGGTTTTACCAGTAGAAACCTCTCAACGCCTTCTCCAAAATCTAACCAGAAACGAAAGAAACGCATGTCAGATGTTATTTTATTGTGCATTGGTTTGGGCTCTGGCGAGAAAGTTCGAAACCTCCCATCTCCAAGTAAACAACCTCTCTTATATCTTTTCTTAATTTTGTAGTCGTGTTCGTATTATTACTGTTAAGGTAGAACAATTCTTAATATATATATTTTTTAATTTCAGTGTTAGATGCAATTTTGAACAAAAAGACGTCGCTTGAGGTAATTTCTGGTAATGTTAGATTTACTTGGGATGAGATACTGAGAGCCGCCGGCTGGTTTGCAACAGATCTGATTGTTGGAGAAGGCTGTTCTAGTATTGTCTATAGAGGAAAGCTCGATAACGGCAAAGATGTTGCTGTCAAGCATGCTAAAAAGGTTCATCTCATCATGAAATTCACTTTTCTCTCTCTTTTATTTTTCATTTAATACTGCAATATTGATTTTTGGGTCTCATTTAATAAAACAAGACAACTATATATAACTTGTACCTTTCTGATTTTAGAATGCCGATGATAAGCATCTCACTGACGAGTTGTTTCGGACAGAGATTGCAACTCTTCAGCAGATAAGCCACATAAATTTGGTGGGGTTTTATGGCTATTTGCTCTTTGAAGATGAGATGATAATTGTGCTTGAATGGGTGCCTAATGGCAACCTCAGACAGCACCTCGACAGTACGTTTTTCTCTTATTTTTGCGCCAATTAATTTTTGACACAACCGGAAATATCCTTCTGTTCATTGAAATGAAATGCATCGATCACAGGTCAGTACAGAAAAGTTCTCGAGTTCACCAATCGTTTGGACATCATAATTGACGTTGCTCATGCTATTACTTATCTACATACTTACTGCGGTAATATTGCAAATTCTTTATGGTTTTGCTAATGTTTATCTACTGTTATTACAAATTACACTATTTTTGGTGCTTGAGACATTCACCATCAATATTTTGAAAAAAAGAAAGCTGAAAAAAAAATACTGTCAGTTTTGATTAACAGTATATCAGTACTCTGGTATCCATACAGAAATTTGGAGGAAAAAAATCATGCACCAAGATTTTGTTATCAGTTGAACTACTAAATTATGATCACAAGCAGGAAATCAGTACGCACATTCAATTCGGTCAAGAAAAGAAATGCCGGTCATTTTACTATGTAATTCTTATTTTGTTTGTAGATACTGTCTGATTTGATTAACAGTAGATCAGTACTCTGGTATCCATACAGAAATTTGGAGGAAAAAATAAATGCGTCAAGTTTTCATTATCAGACGAACTACTACATTATCAGTTTCATACCTTTTCATTTGACAATGTAATTTTTTATTTTGTTTGTAGATGAGCCATTAATCCACGGAGACATAAAATCCTCGAATATTCTCCTTACAAGTACACTTCATGGTAAGATTGCTGATTTTGGGCTTGCCAAGCTTAGTTCAACCGATGCTGGCGACGCTGTTTTTCAATCCATGGTAAAAGAAACTCATGGCTATGTTGATCCAGAGTATTTCAAGACTAACCAAGTGACGGATAAGAGCGATGTTTACTCGTATATATGGAGTTGTTTTAGTAGAAGTCATAACCGGAAAACGTCCCACTGAACGCATTGGTGATCGTTCTGGGCTCGATTGGGTTAGCTTTCTCGATCTCATAAATGCTATATATATCAACAAATTCCGTAATAAATTATTTTATGAGACGATTGTCATATATGCAGGCAATGACTGAATTCCTCAAAGGAAACACGAGTAGTACAATTGACCCGAAGCTTGCTACAAATCCGGCAATCACTGTGGCAGCAGAGAGGATTTACGACTTGGCATATCGATGCTTGAATTCCGATCGAAGGAGACGACCTTCCATGGATGAATGCGGTAGAGTTCTTTGGAACATAAGAAAAGCGTATACTGACCTGGTTCGAAATGCAATTTGATTGAGAAAACAAGTGCAGTTGCACCTTGATTTGGGGAAAATACTTGAGCTTTTTAAGGTCATGCCAGAATTTTTTTGGGGTTTTGCATTGATTGGACATTCTTAATGCCAAATCGTTATTTTTGTAATTTTGATTGAATTAAGTAGAGAGTATATATGAAGTCACTAGGAAGTGTTGAGACACAATAAAACGTTTTAACTGATGAACAAAGAATTTTTTTCCAAAAATAATTAGCTGATGATAAAAGTAGATTCTATATAATATTAATTAACAAATGAAGATGGAGTGCACTGGATAGTATATTAGTATGGCTCAAAATAGAAAAAAAATACTTTATCAATTAGTATTTTACAAATGCTTATAATTTTTTTATTTGATTGCTCTAGATTGACTAAAATTAAATAAGAGGAGGGATCCGATTACACTATTTTTTGGTGATACCGAATTACACTTTTTATTTTCAAAGTTTACAAAGTTCAAACAGGCGATCCAAACCATTCATCTTGTTGGATATATTAAAATGTGCTTGCAGATCAAATTTTACATTTTTTGGAATTTTTTTTACCATTTATTAAGTATTTAACAAAATCGCTATATTCAGACCGTTGAATTTTTGTACCCATCTTAATAAATAGTAAAAAAATTCAGAAAAATATAAAATTTGATTTGCAAAGCACATTTTAACATATCCAACAAGTTGAACAGTTTGAATTAACTGTTTAAACTTTGTAAACATAGGATATAATCCGGTGTCACCAAAAAATAGTGTAATTGGATCCCTCCTCATTAAATAAATAGTGGGTTTTACTATTTATTTTTTTTGAGAGAGAAGCCCGTAGACAGTTTAACTAATTAATTACTTGGCATGCACAATGATTAATTACTTTGGACATTCCTGTTTATATATTTAACAAGTTAGATCTTTGGTTTTACAAATAAATATAACATTTAAAAAAAAATTAAATATAACATTTAAAAACGAAGTGATTTTGTTATTAAATACATAAAAAAAAACCGAGTCTCTTTCTCTTAAAAATATTATTTTCTCACAAAAAGAAAAAGAAGAGATCAAGAGAGAGAGAGAGAGATCTTCACCCATGATATCCATCCCCTGGTCTGGCCGGGGCATATAGCATTTTTGGGGGTAAAGATATTGACAGAGGAGTTTTTACATCATAAAACGCACAAACAATAGAACCAAAACAACACCGCAAATGATTTGTTCGCTGCATAAAGCAAAATATACTCTGTCAAATATTTACCATTTTTTGATGAGAATAGTTTAGTGTCGTACCAGGAAGCCTTCGGTGTAAAGGAAAAGCTCTTTAAGCAACTCGAGTGGGGGACTGTGGAGAGGCTTTTGCAGAAAGCTAAATTAATACAGGAAGAAAGTCGCTTTCAAATAGAATATCTGGCAAGCAAACTGTAAAAGGCTGCCATATCCGGCCCACAAGCCCAAACGCATCAATATCATCATCTATCGCTTCTCTGTTTTCTCTTGTGTGAGCTGGCCTTTTCTAATGCAAACTCAAATTGAGAAATTTAGAAGGAAAAAAAAATGTGTGCTAGCTAACAACACAGTTATATCACGGAACGACACGGCATGCATGTCAGTTACGTGCTGTGATTTGTGTGTTCCGTACTGTGATTATTTGCATGCTGTGATTATCTTTTAAAACATTGTTACAACAAGTTACGTGATCACGTGAGTCACATGTAACCATAACCATTAAATATTAATTAAATAGTGAATTTTAAATAAACTAAGTTAAATTATAATCAAATGGTTACGTTTGATCACAATACGTTTGAGCGTATTGAGCACAGCGTGACTATTCGTATGCCATGATCAATCACCTTTTAATATTTTGGTCAAAATACGACACGACATGTAAAAAATTAACTTGATCACGACACAATAATAACACGAGACTAAAATTACAACGTATTTATGATACAACACAACACGGCACGATACTTTTTTTCCACTCTAGTGATAGCAGCTAGCTTCAATCACAAAACCAGTTTGGTTCATAGACATACATGAAATTGTCCAAGAGAAAAACCAGTCTTGTTCATAGACATTATTAAAACCCAGTTCTAATATTGGATCTTATAATTATGAGTTATATAACTTTTACCTTTCTATTAAAATAATTTTTAAAGATGATATTTAGCCTAAATCTGGCTCGGTTAACATGCATTGAAAAATTTAACAAAGGTAGAAGTTTTTGTTTGCTAGTGAACTTGACTTATTGAGTACGGATAAATAATAAAAAAAGCAGAAGATAACAAAAAAAAAAAATTAAACAGGTGTCAATTCTAAGCATCAATCCTTGTTAAATATTAAATCATAAGTTGTTTAATATAAATTTATTAACAATCATCAAGTATTAACTTTCAAAGTGTCAATCACATATTAACAAGTATCAACTAAACTTGTGTAAAATGTTAAATATCTATTCACTTTAGACTCAAAAATCCAAGCAAAATTTTATCATGTTTTTCTGCGGCATTGCCATAGAAGATCTCGAACAAGTTTGTATGAGCTTAAATTATGGATCAATTAGCACACTGCACACCTTGTAAAAGTTTCATTTGTATAACCCTACTTAGATGATCTTTAGGGCCCCAACTAAGATATCTGTGCCAATAATTTCAGTTCGTAATTTTAGCAACCTTTGGCTTTCAAACAAAGGGAAAAAGAAATGAAACTGTAGCAACCTAAAAGCCTAAAAGCAAATATAATAGTGAGACTATAGTAATATGCATGATGCAGATTGGTCTGTATTATTAATAAATATTGTTATTTTTATAGTCTAAACAGTTGACATAAACCGTTCAATGTGATTTCTATATAAAAAATTACTTATAAACCAATTTTACATTTTTTTTTTTAATTTATCTACAATTTTATTAAATATGTAGAAAATCATTACTTTGGAACGGTCAAGAATATTTTGATCTAGTAATTTTCTATCTCTCTAAAAAAAAAAGTAAATTTTGACTATATTTTCATATGGAGATCATATTCAATAGTTATGATTAACTGTTTAAAATTTGAAAAAAGAAATATTCATTCATAGTATGAAACAATGATTTAAATAGCGTTTATCGCGAAATAGCGTACGGGTTAAAAAAATTGCGCTATGCTCAAATAGCGGCGCTATAGCGCGGAATAGCGCGGAATAGTGCGCTATAGCAGCGCTATTTGGGCATAGCGCCATAGCTTTTTTGGTCGGAAAATGCTATAGCGTGCTATTTAAAACACTGGTATGAAACTATGAACCAATACACGCTATGCATAGTATCGTAGCCTTGCTCAAAATAACATGTAAATGAGTCACCTCAATCACTAAGTTGATGTTTTCAAACATCTAAACTAAAGTAACATAACTCGCAAATATTTCTTATTTTTTATTTTTTACGTTTTCAAACTAAACATTAAATAAAATGCAAAAAAAATTAAACAACTGTCAATTCTAAGCATCAATCCTTGTTAAATATTAAATCATAAGTTGTTTAATATAAATTTATTAACAATCATCAACTATTAAATTTCAAAGTGTCAATCACATATTAACAAGTATCAACTAAACTTGTGTAAAATGTTAATTATCTGTTCACTTTAGACTCAAAAATCCAAGCAAAATTTTATCAAGTTTTTCTGCGGCATTGCCATAGAAGATCTCGAACAAGTTTGTATGAGCTTAAATTATGGATCAATTAGAACACTTTGTAAAAGTTTCACTTGTATAACCCTATTTAGACGATCTTTAAGGCCCAACTAAGATATGTGTCAATAGTGTCAATAATTTCGGTTCGTAATTTTAGCAACCTTTGCCTTTCAAAAAAGGGGAAAAGAAATGAAACTGTAGCAACCTAAAAGCCTAAAAGCAAAAATAATAGTGAGGCTATGGTAATAATTAAAGGTTTAAATAGCGTTTATCGTGTTATAACGGATTGGTTAAAAAAATAGCGCTATGCCCAAATAGCATTACTATAGCGCGGAATAGCGAGCTATAGCGCTAATAACGCTATAACTTTTATAGTCCGAAAATACTATAGCGCGTTATTTAGAACCTTGGATAATATGCATGATGCAGATTAGTCTGTATTATGAATAAATATTTTCATTTTTATAGTCTAAACATTTGACATGAAGTGTTCAACATTATCTCTATAATAAAAATTTACTTGTAGACCAATTTTACATTTTGGTAAAATTTATCTACAATTTTATTAAATATGTAGAAAATCACTACTTTTGAACAGTCAAGAATATTTTGATCCAGTAATTTCTATCTATCAAAAAGTAAAAAAAAAAATCTAAAAAATGAGTGCAAAATTTGACTATATTTTCATACAGAGATCATGTTCAATGATTCTAATTAACTGTTTAAAATTTTGAAAATAAAAATGCTGATACATAGTGTAAACCAATACGCGATATCGTAGCCTTGCTCAAATAAAATGTAAATGAGGCACCTCAATCTCTAATTTGATGTTTCCAAACATCCAAACAAGTTTTCTCACAAACCCATTACACAGACAACCTAGCTGAAACTGCCATAGAAAATCAAAAGGAAAACTAGAAGTACAAAAATGGTTATAATTTCTAAAGCAAGAATAACTTTCCAGAAGGGCATCACCGCATCAGACTCTTTAGTCTTTACAACCCAATTACATAGCATGCTGAGATGTTCTCATTTCAGCCATGAAATCTATAATAAAAGCGCGTTGCTTCTAGTGCACTTGCTCTCCCACTAGAACAAAAAAAAAGGTGCTTTCTTTCTCTTTGCTCTGTTTATATCCCATCCAAGCTTTCTTCTCTCTATCTCAATTCATCTCAAAGCAATAATACCAAGGTGATATTTATTATTATTTTTTTTCTTTTTTAGTTTCTTTTTTCTAACAGGTTCATGCTATTTACTTAGTGCTCTAGTTTATCTATTTGGGAAATTCTTGAAATTTAAGGAGAAATAAGGTCGTTTGCAGTGTAAATTAACTAATAAATAGGTGGTAAAATTCTTGTGATTTCACCAAACTGTACCTGAATTACAAATTGGTACCTCAATTTTGATGTGAAGGTTCTGTGCAATCGAGTAATCAACCAATCAAAAAATGTCCATGTTATTTTCTTTGATTGCTATATTGCACAAAATCTTGATTACATTTATTAGTCCTGAGAAATTGGGAAGAATAGAAAGGAATTGGGAGGCAAATGGAGGGGTAAGAAGTTGCATGAAAGGGGCAAAAAGGGAAAAAATATTCCATTATTTTCTCACTGTAAGAAAAACAAAAAGACTTGATTGGATCAAATTAAAAGTAAATGTCTTTAGCCAAATTAAAATTAAGTGACCAACTTGTCATTTGGTACCGATGCACCACAGAAACATGGGCTATCAGATCAAAATCAGACAGTTCAAATCATATTAGAAAATACTTGTAAAAATTAAAGTGTAATAAGGACCATGTGATTTTAATTGGACATCTCACAAGAACTCATCCATTGGTAACCTCTCATAAATTTAGAGAAGGAAATAAGGAAATATAACAATTATTAATCAATATTGAATTTGTATTGAGGTACCACCATAATTAAATTTCTTGATCTTGTACAAAAGTTTATTAAGTGTTCATTCTGTCTTGTGCTAAACTTTTGATCTTACACTATTTGAAGGTTATCTTCATACAATGGCTGAAACTGAGGATATCCAGCCTCTTGTCTGTGACAACGGAACGGGAATGGTGAAAGCCGGTTTTGCAGGGGACGATGCACCACGAGCTGTATTTCCAAGTATTGTGGGCCGGCCTCGTCATACTGGGGTCATGGTTGGAATGGGTCAAAAGGATGCATATGTTGGCGATGAGGCCCAATCTAAGAGGGGTATTTTAACATTGAAATATCCAATCGAGCATGGAATTGTTAGCAATTGGGATGACATGGAGAAAATCTGGCACCATACATTTTTCAACGAGTTGCGTGTGGCACCTGAAGAGCATCCAGTTCTGCTCACTGAGGCGCCTTTAAACCCTAAAGCAAATAGAGAGAAGATGACTCAGATCATGTTTGAAACATTTAATGTCCCAGCTATGTATGTTGCCATTCAGGCTGTTCTCTCCCTTTATGCTAGTGGCCGTACCACTGGTACGTGAAAGTGTTAAATAATTGAATATTCTATTGCTTACATATATAGGTAGCTATTGCCTTCAATATATTATATTGAAATGTACACCTTTTTCTCATATGAATATAGGAATTGTGCTTGACTCTGGAGATGGTGTCAGCCACACAGTACCAATTTATGAGGGCTATGCACTTCCCCATGCAATCCTACGTCTTGACCTTGCCGGCCGAGACCTGACTGATGCCCTTATGAAGATTTTGACTGAGAGGGGTTATTCTTTCACTACCACTGCGGAGCGTGAAATTGTAAGAGACATCAAAGAGAAGCTTGCGTATGTGGCACTTGATTTTGAACAAGAGCTCGAGACTGCCAAGACCAGCTCATCCATTGATCAAAACTATGAGCTACCTGATGGCCAGGTTGGTACAATGCCAAGTAGTCAATCAAACATTTTTACGAGGACGGTGATGATAATTTACTAGTTATGATACCTAACAAAGAATATTTATAGCATTATCTCTTGTTATTTAAGAGATTGAGTGCTGGGTGTGGAACAGAACATACCAAAACATACTGTCATTTTTTTTTTTTTTAATATTGTTTGGTTTTGCATAAATATAGACACTGATAAATTGGTAATCCTGGAATGCTAAACAATGGTAACTTTACAGGTGATCACAATTGGGGCAGAGCGGTTCAGGTGCCCAGAGGTACTGTTCCAGCCATCCCTAGTCGGGATGGAAGCTCCGGGCATACACGAGACCACATTCCAATCTATCATGAAATGTGATGTGGATATCAGAAAGGACCTGTACGGCAACATTGTTCTGAGTGGTGGGTCCACAATGTTTCCTGGCATAGGTGAGAGGATGAACAAGGAGATCACTGCCCTTGCTCCTAGTAGCATGAGGGTTAAGGTGGTGGCGCCTCCGGAGAGGAAGTATAGTGTTTGGATCGGTGGATCTATTCTGGCTTCCTTGAGCACATTCCAACAGGTAAAACCTAAAGTAGCAGTAACATAATTTTTACTGCTTTTCCCTAATTACTTGCAAAGTGACCTAAGCATGGTTAGGGTAACTAAATATGTAAGTGAGGCTATGGTACTTTGCAAAGCACAGATCGGCCCGTACTATGGATTCATATATCTTTTTTTTAAGTTGAAATTGTCGAGCTGAACCACTCAACATGATCTCCATGAAAATGTAGTTGAAGACTGGATTGTACGTTTTTTCTTTTAGAATTTTTTTACTATTTTTTTAGATAGGTTGAAAATCACTACTTTTGGATGGTCCAGAATTTTTAAATCAGGTGATTTTCTACTTATTTTAGAATATAGTAAAACAAATCTAAAAAAATATAAAATTTGATCTCCAAGTAGTTGAACGGTTCGGATCGACTGTAGGACTTTGAAAACAAAAACATGGATCCATTGTATGTATCGATGTGCGCTTTGCAAAGTACCATAGCCTCACTCCTAAATTCGGTGGCCTATATGTTTACAAAATGCTAGGAAGTGCAAAAAAAAAAAAAAAAAAAAAAAAAAAAAAAGATGCTGATAAGTGATAACAGATTTGTGCAGCTTTTGAACATGAGCTTATAACATGGTACCGGATCAACTAATCAAAGTGTGGAAAATCTAAATACGTTCCCCCATGTATTTAGTGCTTTGGATCTCTTGTAGCTGCTAAACAATTTTTATTTTTGTTTCATATGCAGATGTGGATATCTAGAGCAGAGTATGACGAGTCGGGACCCTCTATCGTCCATAGGAAGTGTTTCTAGACAACTACTCTACTTCTATTGTGTTATATTATATATCATTCATGTCTAATATTTAATAGGTATTTGTTGAGATGAGAGAGTGATGCTTGTACTGCTTGTTTGCTTGTTTGCTTGTTTGTTTGTTTGTTTGATTGAGTAGTTCAAACTAGGCGCCATTCCTTCGTCAATCTCGTTTATCGCCTGTTCTGTAATATTAAGTACTTAGCAGGCTTTCTTGTGTGAAGTTAATTTCATTTGTTAGCTTTTAAAAATGATTCTTTTCCCTTTTCTGATATAATATAAATATATTGCTATTGATTGAGGAGATTCTGAGTTTTTGTTTAATGCAAAATTCTTGCTTCTCACCTATTTATTATCATTTTTTTTTCCTAGAAATCTTTCTTTAAGCTTTTGTTGATTTGATATTTCCACATTTCAGTAGTAACTACTTAATTATTTTGTAACACTGACTTAAATAAGTGAGCTTCAATTAGCATGGCACCTTCTCTTCTAATGCATATTTTTCACATCTACCATAATTTTTCATTCACTTAAAAGAGAAGACATTCTGCAAACCTTCTCTTCAAATGTTATGTTTTCTATAATGTAGATAGGTTGTACATTGAATTTGATAGAAGTTGGGAATCATTGGTTATTGACCAAGCGTTGATAAAATCAAATCATTAATTTTTCAAACTTCTCAATAGATGACCAATCGATGTTTATATTGCACAAAATTTGATACATAACCAATCTGAATTATAAAAAATATATAAATAATTTAGTTATTTTATTTTATTTTGTTAACTATTTGATTAATTGTTGGAGTTGTCAAATAAATTTATTGTTAATATAAATCCATCTCATTAAAAAGTTACATGAAGACTAAAACAATGTTGAACAGGACATCAAATTGTCCACATAATTGTCATACCCAACCACAATTAATTAACTCCTCTAAATAGAAAAAAATTAATCCCCAAAACTAATTCTCAACCTCAAAAAGCACATTTTGAGATTAGCAAGACAATGAGAAAGAAGAAAATAAGAGCATAAACATGATGTGATTATACTAACTTCTGAATAAGTACTTTCATCATACAGATTCAATTACAAAAACATCTCACACAAATTATTTGGGTAGTGGAAGACATTAATTCACCAGCGAACCTGCTTACAAATATAGATTATGCAATTAATATAAGAAGATAACTTGTTGTCAGAATATACTAATAGCAAATATAAAAAGCAGAGGCCATATATAACTAGAAAATCCACAGCTACCTCTTACTTTATATGTAGATATAGTCGCTTCTTTGAAAAGCAAAGAAGTTAATTTAGTCTAGAAACGGAGAGCACTAATTTTGGGTTTATTGTGTGCATAGCTATCAATACATTTCTAATTTGAAAGTGTCCTAATCAAATGTGGAAAATATGATAATATCTTCTTCGGAGTTTCTCATATTTTCCTATTTGTTAAATTAAATAGCAATCTTAACTTAAATATTTATAATTAACATATAATAACTTTTTAAACTCAAAATTACCATTATTTTCTGAGGCACAAAGCACTAAAAGTCTAGAAATTATATTAAAAAAGATGAAATGCTGGAAGTTGCTTGCTTCATATCTTGTCCTATACTGGTACTAATATATCCAATACCAATATCTATACTAAGTCTCAAATGGGTTTCTTTATTTCCTCTACATTTTTTTTTTGTTAAAATTAACCTACTTAATATCAGATTGTTATGACACACTTCTGACCTGACAATATAAGTGGAAAATTAAGATAAGTCAAATATATAACCTGTAATTATTCGTCAAGCTTATAACTTCCACTATCCCCCATCTCAAAACCTTGTAATTTACCAGTACTGCTACCTGAATTATGTAACCCCAAACCACCAGAAACTCATCTAAACATATAGAACATCACAAAACTAGAACCACATAATATATAGAAATACTGTACTAAAAGTACATAGATTATAAGCTTTGATGCAACACATTTAGTCTCATTAATTAATTCCTCAAGGCTCTTCAATAGCTTTTCCTTTTTCACTAGGCTCTGCTGTCAAAGTGTGGCAATCAGTGCACTTATTGTGGTTCTTCAGTAATATATCCATGCATGACACATGGAAACGTTGTGTGAACTTGCACTCGGGAAGCGCACGTATGCATTCGTCGGTTTGGAATTCAGAAAGACAGATAGTACAATTGTTTCCTTTAATTACTGCACTAGCATCTGGTACCGGTGCCAGTGCCACTACCCTTCTTGCATTGACGGGGCCCGGTGGTGGGACTTTCTTGGATTCACTTCTGGGAATATCCCGTGAAAGATAGATAATTAAACCAACAATTGCAGCAGTGATAGTTATTATTAGCATGATGAGTGCGAGAATGAAGAAGATGTCATTGTCATCGACATGATACAAGTTTACTTGCACAGGCACAGGTGCAGCCGTCAGTGCAGGGGCGGTCGGTGCGGTGACTGTGACCATGTTATTTGGGGATGATAGAGAAGGTACCATTCGGTCTGTTTAGGTTGTCAATGGTTGCTGGATATTTGGTTGTGAAGAGAAGAGCTGGGGCTTCTTATAGTAGAGAGTAGTGTGAAATGGGGAAGGACTGGTGTTTTGATTTACAAGAACTTGCGAAATTTTGGGTAAATATTTTAACAAAGCAGTTTTCACTTCATGCAGGGCACGAACCATATAAAATGCTGTTTTGATTCTATAATCTGTGAGCTGCATGAAGTCAAAACTACTCTGTTAAAATCTTCACTGGAAATTTTAATATGCCTAATACAGGAGTGCTTAATTGATTGGAAATTTCCAATTATGTCATTCTTTTTGTCCCTTCAGTTTTCACAAATGACATGATTTTAAGTGGATTGCTGACTTTAAATTAACACAGCAAAATGATAGCAAACACTGCTCCAAATATCAAACTTGTATAAATATAATTAAGAAATTACTAAATGGCAATGCAAATTAAATATATCTTGTAGTCAAATATAAGTACACTAAGAGCTATTTAAAAATGGAAATGCCACTAGTAGACTGTTCACGAGTTACAACAGAGTACCTACTTCTTTAAAAGCATATGATCAAATTTTTCTTTTTTTCCTCAATAGTGATCAATTTTGGGGTTCCGATGTAGACGTCTAACAGCCCCTATATCATTTTGAGTATTTGTGTGCAGAGATATTAATTTTTTTTCCAATTTGAAATAATGCACTACATCAGAATTTTGAAAAAAATTTCTTTCTCAGAATTCACTCATATAACGCCCCTAAAATTTTCCCAGAGAATGTTAATGTGTTGACATATTAAGTATTATTTTTATGTAATTAGAATTTTATGTTCATCATGATCGCTATAGTTATATTTCATTAGAGTTTATGTTCACCAGAAATTAAGCAAAATTTTAGACAATAATCGATCGCTCGTAAGCAAAAAAAAATAAAATTACAAAGAACTATTTTTTTCTTTATTTTATCATTGAGTCAGATCCATATATTTTGATTCGGACTCAATGAGTCAGACCTTTCTATATTTGTTGGAAACAAAACTCTCTTTCTATTTCCGTACGTCATGATTTAATAATTTCTATGGATAAATTTTTTTTCTAAATCTGATATTAGTTGTTGTTTTTTTATATATAGAAAATGAGACACAAGCACAAAATTTTTGAACAAAAAAAATTAAAAATAAAGATCAATTGACCTCCACTCTTTCAACATGACTTCCCTACTGAATCAAATGCTGGTTCTTTGATATTGTGTAAGTTTTCCACTAGTTAAATAGAAACAAGGCAAAAATAATATTTTCTATGATTTCAGAAGTGCATTACTCAATTTATATGCATGCACTTCATAAATGCTGAAGATTTGTAAAAAAAATATTATACTAAGAACAAAATTTTAAAAAAAAATTAAAATTAATTGACCTCCACTCCTTCAACATAGCTATGGTACTAAATCAAATGCTAATTCTTTTGATATTGTGTAATTTTTTCATTGGTTAAATTAAATTGAAACAAGGAAAATATAATATTTTCTGCAATTTGAGAAGTGCGCGCATTACTCAATTTATATGCATGTCCTTCATAAATGCGGAAGATTTGTGTTAAAAAAATAATATACTAAGATATAGTCAGAATGAAATTAAAATATCCTAAGATATAGTCATAATTAAATTTATAAATGCAAGGAGGAAGGTATCACAGCTGATGACCCACCTGTCATGCTAGCATTGGATATAGTTACGACAGTAACCTGACATTATGGAGATAGACAATTTTTTAAGGACTGAAAAACAAAAGTGTCATAAATCTGACAATTTTTCTCAGCACTCTATCTTTCTAGATAATGCATAATAACTAGTATATAAAAGGGTATTTGTGTCCAGGTATTTGTCCATACAAGCAGTTATCAACATGGCTTATAAGCAAATTCTAACATTGATTTTGATATGCTTCTCTGTTTTGTACCATAATTGCATTGAAGGAACCAAATTTGTAGAAGTTGAAGGCGAACAAGCTGAAGCTAAGGTATATAGAAAACTTAAGTTGTACAAAATATGTACATTTACTTATGTAATTCTGATGATCTAATCGTTTATTTTACAGGAAGGAAGATCTATTGAAACCCATCACCCGGGAATTATTTCAAGTTTGTTTTCTGATGTTATTAATGACAATCCATCAAATGTTAACATACATGTAAATACTTTAAATTTTCAAAGTTATGTATATATGTGTTTTGCATCCTTTAATTAAGGAGGATTCTAATACCTCATGTCTTTCATATCTCATCGTACTTTATATTTTATATTTTTATTTTTAAAGTCCGAAGTGTTAATCCGAACTGTTCAACATGATATTCAAACTAAAATATGTATAGGAATGAAATTTTATTATTTTTGAAAAAAAAATACTATTATTTAAGATAGGTACAATATTACTGTTTTTGTACAATTCAAAAACAATGATTTTCTTCCTATCTAAAAAATAGTAAAAATATTTCAAAAATTACAAAAATTCCATCCCAAGTATATTTTAGTATGGATATATCATGTTGAACATTTGAATCGACAATTTAAACTTTAAAAAAAATATATGAAATATGAAATATAATAAGATATTGAAACCCTTTATACAAATAAAGTGACTCATAAAAAGGTTTTTTGTGTTGAATTTTAATTAAAGTATGCTGGCTTCACTACTCCAAGCCCCATGTTAACTGGTACACGAGCTAGAATATCAGCATGGGGAATACCAGATGTCAATTACAACTCAGACAGTGGAGTTTTCATAGCTGTTTGGAACAAAAATTCTGGAAATTATTATGGTATGGCTGCTGGATTTCATGTACGTATTTTATTAATTAATTTCTCTCCAATTCAGTAGCATATGATTTTCTATTACTATCAGAGGTTTTTAGGTTGCTCTTCAAATAAATTTTCGAGCGCACTCTTTAAATAGGGTTGCAAACGGATAGGATATTATCCGACAATATCTGAGTCCGTATTGAAAAATTAGATATGGATATCCGTTATTTAAATATCTGTGCGGATATATATACAAATATGGTTTAAAATTTTAGTTCCGTATCTAAATAGTAGATATATAGAATATCTACTAGGGTAAAAGTGACTATCTTTGAGGATATATCAATAGAAAAGTGTTTTTTCTATTAGTGACGATAGTATCCGCGAGAATATATCGATAGTATCGATTGCAGATATTGTCCCATTCTTGTAGTTATGAGAGATTTTAGTTAGAAATAATATGGTTTCTATATGCAAAGGTTTATTTAATAAATTAGAAAATCATATGATAATAATCTAATTATTTTAGATAGAAATAATCTGATTTTAGATAGAAATGATCTGGTGTCTATATGCAAAGGTTGAATTAATATATTAAAGCATCTTTTCTCCTGGTTTCTTAATACTTGCTTTATTAACAAAGAAAAAGAAATGAAAATCCAATTGAATCCTTTTTTAACATATATATCAGCTGCATTCTATGAGGTACGCTAAACTAAATAATGTGTGAGCTTGTATGATTGATGTTTGATTTTGTATATTTGATGAATATATTAACAAATCATAATATATATATATATATATATAAATTTACACAGGTATATCCAAAATTATATTCTGGCGGCACCGATTTGCGACTTTTTGCTGCATGGGTTGTACGTATACACATCAAAACTATACCGTATAAATTTTCAAAAATAATATTATATTACAAAACACTTATGCATAGGAACCTACTAATTAATTTTCTATTCTATACAGACAACAGATGACAACACTTGCTATAGCACTACCTGCCAAGGCTTTGTTGTTTCAAATGTTTCTGGAGCACCAGTTCCGGGAGGGAAGGTTGCACCACTCTCCACATATAATGGAAAAGATTATTTTGTTACACTGAGCATAAAGAAGGTTCTTATTTTATTTATTTTGTTAAAAGATTTCTCTTGCTTTTGTAGGGGTGTTAATGACACTCTTTTATCCATTCTGTATCGTATCTGAAAATACGGATAAAAGTAACGTTTTATTTTCATTAGCTTATCTTGTATGGGTAGAGATCTTTATATTATCTTATCCTTTATCGTATATGATAATCTATAAATATCTATATCTATATATATAAAAATATATTTGTATGAAAATGATACGTGATACAATAAAGTTTTATATTTTATTAAATTTTCATAATATCAATTAATTGTATTCATTATTTTTTTTCTTGTTTTGAAAAATATTTTATTGGAAACACAAATCAAGATGTCAATGACCTTTTTTTTTATCCGTTTACTTGATCCATTCCATATTCGAAAAAACGAGTAAGGGTAAATGTATTTTTTTATTATCATAACAGATATGGATATGAAACTGTCTTCACCCAACCCGTATCGTACCCGTTAACACCCCTACTTGCTTTACATTACGTATTTAATTAAATAAGTAGCTCTTTCTCAATTGTGCTATTTTCTTAAATATAATATAATTTTGCAGGATCAGAAAACACAAGACTGGTCTCTGTACCGCGATGATAACAACAATCCCATTTTGATCGGGTGGTGGCCAAAAGCTCTTTTTAACAACACATTTGACTACGCAACTAAGATTGTATGGACAGGCGGTGTTACGTATCACAAAAATGAAACAAGTCCTGCTATGGGTAGCGGACATGTTGCTTGTGAAGGAGCAAACAAGGCAGCATATATCAGCAATATTAAGGTTTTTAATGAATTCGGTCAAATAGCAGAACCAGATGTAATATATGATATTACTGACAGAAACGATTGCTTCACAACAAGTGATTTTAAAAAATCTTCTGGAAAAGGTTATAATTTCTTTTATGGGGGACCTGCTGTATGTAAGAATTGATAACCTTATAATTAATTTCTTTTAGAGTTGTGATCATAGATGAGAATCTCTGTCTTTGAAATTTTATATTTTTCAGAGTTGTTATTATATGGATATTGTGAGGAAACCGGATCACCTACTCTCTTTAGTGGGCTGGAAATTTCTGTTCCTAAAACCATTGACACCTAATGGATTTTGATATTTAAATATTATTAAATATAGTTTGTCTCAAAATTTATTATGAATTCATGTGTCAGTGACTTTAGAGATATATATAAATTTTTTGCTTACAGAAGAGCAGAAGATTTAGTTCCTATTGTGGACACCCCAATGAACCAAATTTTTTAGTTAACTTGCCCATGTTTGTTTTGGCTTAAAATAATCCTAATTTAGCGATTAATGCACTTTAATTAAGTAAAGGTGCAGGGACGGATATGAGCTTTTTCAACAAATTTTAAGGGTATGGATAAGAAAAAATTATCATTACTTTACTAGATAAGGATACAGATATGAGCTTTTTCATATCCGTTACACTATAAGTTAATTGATAAATATAAAATTATATATGATCATTTTTTTATTTTTACGTTTAATTATATATTGTTATTATTACGATGAAATTGGTTTATACAATATTATATATAATTTTTCATTAAGTAATTTATGCAAAATTGATTTATTAAACATTTTATAGTTTCTTCATTAGTAATGTATGACTAATATAAAATATTTATATTATTACTAGTTAATTTATTTTTTTAAATAATGATTTAATAATTATAATTGTTTATATTTTATGATATTATGCACATGATGTGTTTAATGTATTATTTGTGTGTTATATTTTTAGATTAAATTATATAATTAGGTATCAATTTAATTGATATTTTTTTTTTATATTTGTTCATCTATCAATTTATTTTAACAAATTAGGATAGGGAAGAATAAGACTAATTATAGATAAATTTGAATATAAAAATGTCTGCATCCAATCCATACCGTATTCATTGACACCCCTACATTCTCTAAATGGTTCCAAATTATGTTCCTTATACATGCTCCACCAAATTAATTAGTTTCGAACAATGTACATCATGTTACAATATATATAGAAAAAAAGGAGAAAATATATTAAACAATTCCTGACAGATTTGTGCAAGTATATAAATAGAAAAATAAATTTATAATAACAATGGAAGATGAAATTCTAGTAGTTTGCATCATATATTATTTATACATAGTTCAAAATAATTTGTTTGTTAATTTCATTGATCTTCAATGACATCAGATTTTAATAAACAAAGACAATGTTAAATTTCAGGATCTTCAAGTTTAGAACTTGCTTAAATTGGAAAACATTAATGTAAGCAATTATGGAAATCAAATCATTAATAAATTATCACAATATTAATAATATTATGAAAAGGAGGAGGGTTCCAATACATCATGCTTTTCATATCTTATATCTCATATTTTATATCTTTATTTTCAAAGTTCAAACTGTCGATCAAAACCGCTCAACATGATATCAATACTAAAATAAACTTGGGATGAAATTTTATCATTTTTTTTTTAAATTTACTATTTTTTAGCTAGTTACAGAAATCATTATTTTTGAACGGTCTAAAAATAGTACTTTTGTAACTATCTTAAAAAATAGTAAAAAAATTTCAAAAATTATAAAATTTCATTCCCAAACATATTTTAGTATGAATATCTTGTTGAGCGGTTTGAATCAATGGTTTGAATTTTGAAAACAAAAATATAAAATATGAGATATAATAAGATATAAAAGGCAGAAAGTATTGGAACTCTCTCCTTGAAAAGATATGACAATAGAAAAAAAGATATATATAAAGAGGGTTAAAATTGTTCATCCATTTTTTTTTTAAATATTGTGTTAATATAAGACTTGTTGTGTTAATATGTCTACCCTAATTTCATGAAAATTTGCGGAAAGATTATTTAGTAGGATTTTAACGCTCGTCTTACTGAACTAATAATTGGTAGTGTGTGCATGGTTTTCTTTCTATCTGCTTCTAAATACTGGGCCTATGTAGGCCCATATAGAATTAGATATCATCAAATATATGGCTTCATGGTTTTAGATATTGGCCCAGTTAAAACAGGAAAGTTATTATTGTAAACGAAATAGGGTCAAATGAGTGAGTCTATGGTAGTATGCATATCACGGGTTGTTACTGTGTTACGGTTCTATATTTGAGTTTTTGAATTCTAATGGTTGATTCGAATCATTCATCTTGTTCTCCATATTAATATGTGTTTGGAGACCAAATTTTACATTTTTTGAAATTTTTTTATTATTTTTTTAGATATTTAGAAAATCACTTGATCTGAAAATTCTGGACCATTTAAAAACAGTGTTTTTCAATAAATTTAAAAAAATAGTAAATTTTTTTTAAAAAATGTAAAATTTGGTCTCCAAACACATATTAATATGGAGAACAAGATGAACGGTTCGGATCGACCATTAAGATTTGAAAACTCGAATATAGAACCATAACACAGTGTCAAATCGTAATATGCATAGTACCATAGACTCACTCGGGTCAAATTATCAAAAGTGTATAAAAAAATTAAAAAGTGCACAAATATTTTTCAGAAAAATGAGTAAAGATTGTGTAAAGTCAAACGCTTGTTCATCAAAATTGCATGGTAAATAGAAATTAGTTCAAAAGGACTGTAATGTCCTACATATCATTGTCAAGTATATAAAAGAATTATAATAACTTTTTTCAGACTTGATTTTAATAAAAGGTTAAAAAAGAAATATTTTCTTCTATTACTTTCACTCTGTGTTTACTGTTTTCGTCCGTTTAAACAAAAAGGGCAAGAAAAATAAATATGTATGTGTCAGCTCCTATTCAGATTTTTATATTATTTTTTTTGAGTTAGTGACATTAAATGTTTACTAATAACTTCATTAATAAAAAAAAGTATTTGCAATAAATAAAATGACTGTGATATATAGATCTACTATTTCATTTTCATTAAATCTTCTAAACTACTCTCATATCTTGATTCTCATCTTGTTTCATGATCGGATTTACTTCTTCAATAATAGCTGCACTATGATGACGACCAGATTTATTCACCATCACGCTCCAATCAATATATTAATCACCTTTTGCCATCTTGCTTCATAATTGAAACTGTTTTTTTCTACCGCCACTACACTCTAACAATGATCAGATTTATTCACCATCTCACTCCGACCAAGATAGAGACTCAATGATCCGGATTCTAATAATACCACATTCTCAATTTCAATCGGCTCCGATTTCTCTTCTCTTCTTCATTCTTCTTTCCGTTTGAAAAGGTAGAACCCAGAGGGGAATTAGGGTTTGAATTAAGATTGAATAGTAAAGTTTCAAACTAATCGATCTTTTGTGGACTGTGCAGATATTTTTCCTTTTAGCACCACATTCTTTTTCACAAGAATAGAGTGTATTTAGTAGGTGAAGTGTTTACTAATTATATATTAATGAAAAAATTACAAAATGAGAAACTATAAAAAAAAAAATCATTGGACCTACATGTCGGCAACAATGTCTCGCTCCGTACTATTGTTGGTCGGTTGTTGAAAAACCAAACTCGATCAACATAAAAATTATTTTCTTTATCAAATTACGATTGATCGACATTATAAAAACTTCGATTTAAACTTAACAGTTTGAGGTTTTGAAGTACGCAATTTGCTCGCATTAAAAATAGCAAAAACGAGATAATAGGTATAATAGGTAGAATTATGATCTTCTGTGAACATGACAGCGTGAATTATACGTAAAGGGTCACTCAACACTGTACAGTCTTACCCGCTACACAGATAGATGCAATGCTATATATACAAACAATCAAAACGTTTTTAAGTCTGTCAAACTCCGATAATCACTCTTTTCCCTCGAATTGAAAATATAATAAAAGAAAACTCGAAAACAAAAGCAGCTCAAATATTATAATCACCCTTTTTTTTTTCCTTGGCGAAAACAGAGATACCAGGTACTTACACAAGATTTGTTTTTCCTTTATAATATAAATTTTAAAAGGACACATCCATGTGATAGACGACAAAGGTCTAAGCTTTACCATTACGGTTCTCTTTTTTCGCCATTAAATTATTCTCTGTCGGCCAGTGGGCCCCATTTTCTGTGCTCTATTGTGGGTTTTTTTTACTTCATATATATTTTCTAACACTTACCATTAATTAGAGGAACGGGTTCTGTTCTCAAATGGATTTCTGAGAGCGACATGTGATTGTCACTGACCTAGTACTTGATATTTCTTGATCTTGTTAAATCTCTAAAGGTACCTCTGTTTTTTTCTCTCTAAAGGTTTGCATTTTGGGTTTCATTGATCTTTGCCCATTTTTGCATTTTCTTTGTTTTCATCCAAATTGTCACTAAATTTGACTATTTTGTATGGTTTATAGGGTATGATTTGGTTGATTTACTGTACTTGTTTTTATAAATTTTATGATTTGAAACAACTGAGGATCTAAGAAGCTTTTCTCTCATGTTCATTGATTAGCTGTCTGCTGTTATCAGATACTACAGTGATAAACATTTATTATTTCCTTCACAAATTTCACGCGATCTACCCCCCTACCCCTCTATTTCAAAATATCTGAAGCATTAACTTCTTTGATTCAGGTTTCAGATCTTCTTTTCTATTTAACTTACTTCTATCTACTTCTCATTTTCAGGTAAAATGCCGAAAGATTACCCGAATTCACCGAAAACACACCAATTGATTGAATCAAAGAAGCATCGAATAACATACATTCTAGCTGTATCAGGTCTCTGTCTAATTTTCTATATACTAGGTGCATGGCAAAACACCACCTTGCCAAAATCGGATTTGACCCAAACCATTTCAAAAGTTGAGTGTGAATCCAGACCTGTCACCACCGACCCTGTAGTACCATCTTTCTCACCCGCTAAAGGAACCCTAGATTTCGAGGCGCACCACCAGCTCAGCATAAATGAAACTGCCGCCTCAATCGAGAAATTCCCGGCATGTGCTTTAAATTTTAGTGAGTATACACCTTGCCAAGACCAGACCCGGGGCCGTAAATTTGAGAGAACCATGCTGGTGTACCGGGAGCGGCACTGTCCTGGTAAAGACCAACTAGTAAGGTGCTTGATACCGGCACCTCCAAATTATAAGACCCCATTTAAGTGGCCTCAGTGCAGGGATTATGCCTGGTACGATAACATACCACACAAGGAGTTGAGTATAGAGAAGGCGGTACAAAATTGGATCCAGGTCGAAGGTGACCGGTTCAGGTTTCCTGGCGGTGGGACCATGTTCCCGCGTGGGGCCGATGCTTATATTGATGACATGAACGAGCTTATACCATTGACTGATGGTAGTATTAGAACTGCCGTCGATACTGGTTGTGGGGTAATTATTATTTTATTTTTTTTAAAATTAAACTTTTGTGTTTACATGCAAAATCTTAGTTTTTATCTGCTGCATTTGAATTTTTAGCCATATACACAAAGAGAATGTAGAAACATTATAAAAAATAAAACGGTATAGATGACAAGAGATGGGCTAAGGTGCTTTACAAAGCACAGGCTCTGTTGTGCTTTATGCCCTTATCTCCGTTTCAAAAGTTCAAATAGTTGATTCAAACTGCTCAACATGATCTCCATATTAAAATGTTCGAGGAGACCAAATTTTACATATTTTGGAAATTTTTTACTATTCTTTTAGAATTTTTGAAAATCACTTTTTGTTAGAAAATTATTGACCATCAGAAAACAATAATCTTCAAAAATTCTAAAAAAATAGTAAAAACAGTTCCAAAAAATTAAAAATTTGGTCTCCAAACACATTTTAATATGGAGATCATTTTTTAATTCTAGTTTTTTGGGAGAATTTTCTTTCATAAATCTTTATATTAATATTGTAGGTTGCTAGTTGGGGAGCTTATTTACTAAAAAGGAATGTTGTAACAATGTCATTTGCACCAAGAGACACACACGAGGCACAAGTACAATTTGCACTGGAGAGAGGTGTACCAGCAATGATCGGTATAATGGCTACGCAACGTTTGCCATACCCGGCTCGGGCTTTTGATCTTGCTCACTGCTCGAGGTGTCTAATTCCTTGGTTCAAATATGGTATAACAACCCTTGTTTCCTGCACATACTTATAATAGATCCTTTAATTTTAATTCTCTCTCTATATTAGTTGTCATATGGTGCTTTACGAAGTAAAATGCAATGGTACTTTGTGCTGAAATCTTGATTTTTGAAATTCAAATAATTGATCATGGCTGCTTGATGTGATCTACACATTGAAATCTCATTAGAATTCAAATTTAATACACTTTTAGATTCTTTTATTTTTCTTACAGATGGGAAGAAAACTTTTGTTGTTGGGTAATCAAAATATTTTAGACTGATGAATTTCTTCTTATCTAAAATAATGGTAAATTAAAATAAAATATAATTTTCAACAAGGTTTCAATACGCAAATTGCATTAAGCGCCTCAGATTAATTGTTTGAATTCTAAAATCAAGATCTGATCACGAAGTACCAGTGCATTTTTAATTCATGAAGCACCGTAACTCAATTTTTCTCTATCTATACCTATATATGCATGTAAAAAAAAATTTAAGTGCATATTGTTTTTTTCAAGTATGTATCTGTTAAAAGAAGAAAAAAGTTATGTTAGATTTTTTAAAATAAAATATTATATATTTATGCATAAAAATACAAAATATACATATATAAAAGACATCATATTGTAGATTTTTTCAAAAATTATGTTTTATCTTATGTGTATCATACGGGACATTATACTTCATGCGGCGTAGATTAACTGGTATACCTATTTTGTCCAATAACAGGTATTGTGACATTAACCTGAGCTCAATTTAATATTTTCTTGGTGTTCTAAAAGTTTTTTTCAACCAAAGAGTTTTACCCCATCGTTCAATTCGTAAATAACTTATATAAATTCTTCATAGCCCCTCTAATGTAGGTCACATCATTTACTCATATTTCACATGATTTATTTTAACACTGTTTATTACTTTATTTCAAATTCAAATTGCATAACAAATATGACATATTGTGAACAATTAGGCCTGGAAAAACACATTAATTATAACATTCAAATATGCAGTGTCTTATCACTTGTTGAAAATAAAAGTTGAGTAATTTCAGGTGAAATTTACCCCTTTGCCCTTCTGTTTATTTTGCTATCTAAATGTATAAATTACAGATTGGCATAGTTCCACCCTAGTAGTACCAAATAGGATGAAAAGGCTCGAAATGCTCTCTCAAGTCAATCTTTGGCAAAACAATTACACTTAACCCTAATCAATATTTTTTATTTTTTTTAAAACTTGGCTGTGAAAGCCTAATCAATATTTTATTTTGTGAAAACAGATGGATTGTACTTGATTGAGGTGGACAGGATCCTTCGGCCAGGAGGATACTGGGTGCTGTCGGGCCCACCGATCCACTGGAAAAAGTATTACCGGGGATGGGAGAGAACAAAGGAGGATTTGAAGGAGGAGCAGGATAGCATAGAGGACGTGGCGAATCGGCTTTGCTGGAAAAAGGTAGTCGAAAAGGACGATCTTGCCGTGTGGCAAAAGCCGTACAACCACGTGGAGTGTGTCAGAAACCGGAAAACCATCAAGACCCCACATATTTGCAAGAGTGATAATGCCGATGCCGCTTGGTATGTGTGTTATTTTTAAATGCTGGAATTCTTTTTTATTGAATTTTTAGTGTTTCTTTGGTTGCTAATGAAGTTGAAAAGCACCAAATATGTCCTTGAGGAATTTTTCATCATGTCCATAAATAATTCCTGTAAAATTTACCCAAATTGTCAATTCTTTCTCTCAAATTTACCAACAGAAAACAATGAGAGAACCTTGATTTACTAAATTTTTGATGAATACAGCCAATAGAGTTTATAGTTCAGGCTTGTAAATGCAGCATGACATTACGATAGAGAGATGCATGATACTTGCATAGTTTTTGGTGGAAATAATGTTTAAATTTTCACATGAACATATATAAATTATACAAATGTGTGTCCTAATAGGTACACCAAAATGGAAGCGTGCATCACCCCATTACCAGAAGTAAACGACGAAGAGGAGGTGGCTGGAGGCACAGTTCCCAAATGGCCTGAGCGGGCCTTTGCGGTTCCACCAAGAATCTCTCGTGGGACCATCCCTGGCATAGATTCCAAGAAATTCGAAGAAGACAACAAGATGTGGATTGACCGCATATCACACTACAAAAAGATGATACCGCCTCTGCCTCAAGGCCGGTACCGCAACGTCATGGACATGAATGCAAACCTCGGTGGCTTTGCTGCAGCTGTGGATAAGTTCAACGTGTGGGTTATGAACGTGGTCCCCGCACACTCTGACAAGAACACACTGGGTGTCATTTTTGAGAGAGGGTTCATAGGCACGTACCAGGATTGGTGCGAGGCATTCTCGACATACCCTAGAACCTATGACTTGATTCACGCTGATAACGTGTTCAGCATTTATCAAGACAGGTACGTATTTCGAAATCTTAAATTCGCACAAATTTAATTTTTATTTTATTCGAGGTGGGAACATTCTGTAATTTCAAATCAATGCAGGTGTGACATAAGCTACATACTGTTAGAGATGGATAGGATATTGCGTCCCGAAGGAACAGTCTTAATTCGTGACACGGTAGATGTCTTAACAAAAGTTCAGACGATAACAAACGGGATGAGGTGGAAGAGCCAGATCATGGACCACGAGTCGGGTCCGTTCAACCCGGAGAAAATTCTGGTTGCGGTCAAGTCTTATTGGACTGCTGACGCCCCCGCAAAGCACTAATAGTAACATATTTCCACTAGAAATTTTTGTTTCTCTTTTCCTTTTAGGCATAATATGCTGTTTATGTAATTGTTAGTTTCTTAATTAAGACAATTTTATTTATATATTTAAGTAATCTCTCTAAATTCTTTATCCCCATGTAGTGTTAGGATTGTATAAGCTGGTATCCTGATGGGGTTGAAGTTTTGCTAAAATTGTACTGATACAGAAACTGTATTATTTTCTTTTACTATTTATTTAAGCTAGTTGAATCTTTGTTAAAATTACACTGATACATAAACATTGTATTTTTTTTTTATAAATACCATTTATTTAAGATAGTTGAATCTTTGGATTCCAGGAGGCATGAGGAGATGGGTTTTGGTGCTATGATGCCTAGTGGGCCCTGCCATTTTGTCTCTATTCTTTGATGAATCTCTCTGTTTTGTGTTCAGAGTGGGATAAGACATAAGGTAGCTTTAATATTAATTCACCAGTATTAAATATTCTGACATTGATCGTCCTTCACTGTTTCTATAGTGCGTTCTGGGCAGGTCGGTGAAAAAAAAAATCGTATATCAAAAAAAAGAAAAAAAAAAAAAACCGTGAGTAACTAAATCGCGATTTAATCATGACATTTGATGTGATTATAATAATGGAATAGTCTTTGAAATTTTTTCATAAACCATAATTAATTAAATTAATTTTAGCAAAGTAGCATTATTATTTATTTTTTATTTTTTTACAAAAAATATAAGGACCGAATTCCAATTCAGTCTCCAAATTTTACTTTTTTGGAGAGACTGAATTGGAGATTCGGTCTCCACATTTTTCTCTGTTTTGACTTTGCATGAACACCTTGTATTTCTGTGATTATGTTTTGACCATATTTCTTCTAGGAACAAGTTGTTTCTGCCATAGACAGCCCCCTGTTTCAAAATAAAGGGAGATTGAATCTTCAATTTGGTCCAGAAAATAATAAAATGTAGAGATCGAATTGGGGATTCCGTTCTTATGAATTTTGTAAAAAAAAAGTAATAATCATGCTGCTTTGCTAAAATTAATTGAATTAACTATAGTTTATAAAAAAAATTCTATATCACTTATAGTCACACCATCGACCTTTATTTTTCATAAAAAAATTGAATCAAATTTAAAGGTTTTTCAACGAAGCAAAGCAAGTATATTGAATTTTGTTTTTATGAAAATAGCTTCACCAGTGGATTGATGGTGGTAGTTTACAATGCTGACAGTAAGTATGGTGGAGCAATTAAATGCATTTCCACCTCCACCGATCCACATAATTAGTGGAGCTATTTTTTTTAAATAAAATATAGCATGCTTGTTTTATTCAAATATTTAAATTTAATGCTATTTAAAAAAAAATCCCTCACCATGAGGTTAACTGATCACATTTAATTATATATTTATGATTATAAGTTACTTCATATAAAAATGCTAAAAAATAAGAAAAAATTGTAAAATATTAAATTAAGATAGAGATATAATGTTAGACAAATTGATTATGTGATGTCACATGTCATTTTTGATTGAAATGAGATACGTCACAGAGTACACGAATCACGTTATATGCTCGACACATGACATGCCATGAGAAATTAATAACGACGTGACTAATTTTTTTTATTGGAGCAGAGTCCAGGTCGAATTGTATTATTTTTTAAAAGAAAAAAAAGTAAGACTATTATTTTTTCAAACCATAAGATTGATACTAATAAAACAAATATATACATCAAGAGCTCTCTAAATTTTAAATTGAATCTGTTTAGTTTATTGATAACAACGTGACTAATTTTTTTGAATAGAGCAGGATCTGATCTTATTATCTATTTTTTTAAAGAAAAAAAAAAAGACTATATTATTTTTTTCAACCGTAAGGTTGATACTAATAAAACAAATATATACAACAAGGGTTCTCTGAATTTTCAATTGGATCGATTCTATAATACAATCTGTAGTGGTTCACTGATAGGTGAACCCATTAGTTAAGACAAACACAGTCAAACCCCAGATGATGGTTACTTGCTACACAAATTATTGCTGGTATCCGTCTCACAAGATCCAGTGCTCATTTTAGACCCATATTTGCCTAAACTGGCCCAATTTCTGTTGTCTTGCACTACCTAAAGAGGCCTGAAATTAATAGCTTGTTGTACCGGGCCTTGCCTTGCACCTGCATTTTTTGGTACACGAAATTAAAATCTATATATGGAGTATGGCTAATATAACATCAGTGTCGTTTCAGTCTATATAACACCAACTCTAAAATCTATCAAATCGAGTTAAAATGGTAAATCCAAACCGTTCAAACTGATCTACTTCATTAGTTGTGTGTTTACATATAAAATTTATAAGTTTTTGAGTTTATTTGGTATCAAGTCAAGTGGTCAAATGTGTGAGTTTTTAAGTTAATTTTAATACATTCATTTTTCAATTTTTTTGCTGCTTGATTTGATACTAAAATAAATTGAAAATATAAAATGTTTGCATGTAAACGCATCACTTATAAAGTAAATTAGTTTGAACGGTTTAGATTCACCATTTGAACTCGATTTGATAGGTTTTGGAATTGGTGTTATATAAACTGAAATTAGCCATACCCCTATATATGTCTCAATGACCGTATCCGCTTCCGGTACTAAATCTCATTTTATTTTAATTTGTTTTTATATAAAAATTGAAATTCAAGTCATCCGACTATGTAATATTCACAAAAAAAGTTTCATCCAAACCTACAACTTTTGACACATATAACATTATTTTTGTGACTATACTAAAACTAGATTGGTTCTTGGTACTAAACCTCATGTTAGATATCCATTTTGATCACATCTCCAATCCCCTCCCCTCCTCTCTCTCTTCTTTTTTCTTTAATGATCAAGTTTGGGAGCAGACCCAAAAGGAACTGGAAAAAAAATGATTCCTTCCATAAGATCGCAATACGAATACTATCCATCTAATATTCTATATTATTTCCACACATTACCAGCGACATTTCTCAAGTTTGGCAGGTGAAAGGGGCCACCAAGGGTGCAAATCTTTGTGTGGTTGTTGTTGGAAGACAAAATTCTTACAGTGGATAACTTGGTCAGCAAAGGATGGATACTGGTAATTAAATAACTGTGTAATGTGTAAAAGGAAAGCAAAATCAACCACCTACCTCTTCCACCGGTGTCATATTGCACAGAAATTAAAGAGAGAGATCATGAATGTAATACCAGAACTCAGACAGTGTCACAATCTCAGGGTAACGCACTATAGCCGGTGCCTTCTACACTCTCATATGCTTTGTCATGTGACGAGAAAGATGCAGAAGAATTTTCAAGGAGGAAATGATAATGTCACTCATACTGACAGAGATAGCTGCAGAATGTAGCTGGTTTTCATATTTCAAACAGTAAAAGCAGCAGAATGGAAAAGAGATCCCCAAACAATGGGCATAAGATTAATTGCTTCTGTTATTTAACTTATTTGTACTTCTAGGATTACTTGTTTTTCATTTTTGTTTTCATTCTTAAATTTTCTATTTTTTTTTTTTTAAACTTGACACATCTTGTGTCCATTTAATGGAATCTGAAGACTGAAGGCTAAACTTTCACATTTCTTCTTAAAAAAATATTCTATATTATTTTATATAATTTCAAAAAATAAAAAAAATTATGTCTGTGAGTACCGAGAATTTTCATTTTAGCTGATCCGAGCGAAGAAGAGATCAAATGAAATTTGATCCCGATATTTGATCTAGACTGTTTAATATGTGTTGAGATTTACTCATCCGATTTAGATTTACAGAACAATTTATAATTTAAATTTTCTATATAAATCTCAACACGGATCGAATGACACAAATCAGAAATCATACCGAATTTTGTATGATTCCATTCGGATATCATCGCTCCCATTAGTTAAAATGTAATACTTACGTGTAAAACAGTGTGTAAAAATCAAGTTTTAATTAATTGGAAATTATTGATACATTGGTACATTTTTGTTGTATCTAAAATTAGTAAATAAATTCAAACGGACTCAATTCGTTTGCAAAAAAAAAAAAAATTATGTTAATGAATATCCAAATGATTAAATGCAAATGCCTTTATTGACATATATCTGTATGACTGCTAATTAGTGCGAATTTTGAAATTATATTTTAAAAACAAATTGTCTAACCCTAATTTGAGACGTGTTTGACCAAATAAAAATATAGCTTTTATAATTCAGTACACAATTAAGAAAAAATAGAATTCCGTACACAATTGAGAAAATTCTGTGAAAGATAAGCATTTGCTATTTAATAGGTTAAAAGAATATTGCAATATTTACTTTTTTCAAGAGTATATTCTTTGGTACATACTAATAATATTCTTGTCATTTTTTAGTGGAGTTTTTGTGCTCCACATTTTTTAATTGATTTGAAACTTTCTTTGCAAATTTAAAATAATCTGCATGCGTGATCCAAAAATTCTGTCATTTTATTGTTTGGTCCTTGAAATGCCAAAATTTTTATTTATACCATATTAAAAAAAAAAAAAGGTCAAACCACCCAAATTATGGGAATTACAAAAAATACTACGGCCTCCAAGCCAATTTGCAGCTCTATTCTTGGGGGAACGCATATTGGTTTGGAGGCTCCTCAAAAGCCTTAATATATTTAATATTACAATGCATTTTTTTTTTCCTTTTATTTTTGGGAAGGCGCCAAGCCAATTTGCAGCTCCAATAATAAAGATGCAGATTGGCTTGGAGACCCTGGTATTTTTCGAAATTCCTTCAAAACATGATTTTTTTTGTTTTATTTTTTTTAATATGGTATAAATAAAACTTCGGCTTGAAATGTTATTAATTTATGCAAAATTAAAATTGTCGAATTAGTTATAAAGATAAATGAAAAAATATTTTAGCATCCATATAAAATTATAAATATATATGATGTCAAGTTGTCAACTAATCTAATTTGTAGTGTGACATCAAGTGGAAAGAATTTTTGTACCAATATTAAATGGAGAAGTTTTCATCAAATTTGGAACCAATATAAATACAGAAAATAAATACTTAATTTTTTTTTTTAAAAAAAAAAACACCTCAACACAAGTGAAATTAAGAATGTCACATGACAACTTCCATATCTAGCACCTTTGCCATTGTAACGAAGAAATGGTGTGTTCTAAATTAGACCGTTTGATCTGAATCAGAACCAATCCAAGCTACTCACGAGAGTGCTTTAAGATTCGTTCAAACTATAAAGTACGGACCAGATTCAAACGCACCATCTAAAGTCATTTTGATACTCATATTGGAGAATTTTTTTTTAGCTATAGAAAATATTAAAAAGAAAGAAAGAGAAATAGAAAGAGTACTGCTAAATTTTTACATTTAAAATCGGTAAAATTTCTACTGATTCTTCGTAAAAATTCCACCAATTCAAAATATTTTTTTTTTCTTTTTACACATGTATGCATGCATTTAGATTTTCTGTGGTTCCGTTTTTTATGAGTCTTTGATTCATGTTATGCTTCTCATATGATAAAGCCACAAAAAAAATTATATATATGATTTAATTCTACAAAAATTTTACTAATCTTTCTATCCATAAAAATTTAGCGGTACTATTTATGTTTTTCTATCTTCTTTTTGATATTTTCTATAAATAAAAAATTCTCCTCAAATTGACTGTTGGGTCCCGGTCGTTGTAAATTTCAATTTCTTTTCTTAGTGGATGCACTTTTATTTGTAAGAAATTTCTTTGAGCTTCCTTTTGATTTAAGAAGAATTTGAGCATAAATGATGATGATGTCTGCCAATAATACCTCACTAAATCAAGGAAAAAAAATTAGATTAATTGGGTAACTTTTTAATAATGGGTATTAGACTAATGGAAAGATATAGACCTAAAGTTTATTGTAGGGTTGCAATTGGCGTGAATTGAACGGTCGAATGGACACGCCTATTTATTCTAATTAAAGCTAGAATTTAGAAGGATTTGGTTTATAATAAATTGACTTGTAGTCTACACAAAAAGAAACTTAGGTTCAAAGTCCTTAAAATATAAGGAGCTGATATTCATACAATATTTTTTTAGTATTTTACAAATTATAATTTTCAGACCATTAAATTATATACCCATCTTAATAATATATATATATATATATAGAAATATGCTAGCATGCTATGTGTAGCATAGCTCCCCTCCATGCAACGGCTCAATATTCGACTTTTCAAAATCCAATATATATATATGAGGAGAGATCAAGTTATAATAATTTTTGAGTTACAACAACCATTTTCTATATTTTTAAAGTCTAAATTGTTGATCCAAACTGTTAGATGTATAATTATCTTGTAAGATATTGTAACAATATAATATTGTAAGTAGCATAAATTTATTGTGCAAGTATCAGCACACTGCATTTTATAGTCAATGAAAATATGATATCATGAGATGTTTGTTTTCAATAATTTCTTGCTTTCTTTAGCAATATTTTTATAAAGCTGATCCTATAAAAATAAAACAAAAACAGCAAAATATTTACCTACTATTTACAAAGGAAACTATCACTAAAAATAATTTGATTTTTTAGGCTCCATTTTGATTCTATTAATTTTTTGTCGGATTATAACTAGAAGGAAGAAAAAAAATATATATAAAGATAAAAGGATAACTTTTATAATCTCTCTCACAACCAATAATAATCATCCTCTTATCCAATTTTTGTGTATCTAATCAAACATAATATTCAAAATTAAAATTATAGAACATCATGATCTCATCCTATTTTTGTTTTTTGTTTTTTCTTTTTTTCTAAATCGACTTTTTTTTAAATAAAATAAAATGAATCACGGGTCACTATTTGCAGCCATGACCCATGGTAACGGTCACTGTTTCCAGTTTCCACTAGAAAAAAAAAAAAAAAAAAAAAAGGAACTTGGTAAAATATTTTGGGGTGATTGGTGGCAAAGTGGCAATCACAACCCAAATTTAGGATCGAATTTGGAAATGACAACTCGTTTCTTGGAGCGTTATTTCTAGTGGCGCCAAGAGAGAAGTCGTTCTTTTTGTTGTTACCGTTGGAATAAAAATATTAGATATTGACAGAGCTAATTTAGTTTTAAACAATCTACAATCAACAGAGAACAGAATTATTTGACTGAATCTGATGCGCTGCATGAAACCAAATTAGCTTTGTTAGTACTTTTGCCAGTTGTCAAGACAAATTCTATCCAAAGTATTTGTGAATTGGTGAATTTTATAAATAACTTTTTGACAAAATTTATAATTTTTTTGAATAGTTTGGTATTACGTGGACGTAATAGGTCCTAATTAATTAGCGGACATGTCAAAAATAACTTTTTAATCTCATGATTTGTTTTTTTTTTTTTAAATTAGGTGTCAGAGGAAAGTGGGCTAGCTAGTAAATAGCGAATTTTTTTTTTTTCAAAATTAACCAAATGTTTCTTGGAGACTTTATATTATTTAAATTAATTATATTAGAAAATTTCAGTCAATCCTTATTCACACAAATATATCTCCTTTAAAACATACTCGAAATTAATATTTTAAGTCATCAAATAATTTTAATCGTTAATTATTATCATAATTAATAGTGTAAATAAAAATATTAAACTTTTTACTGATAATCTTTAATCAATATTTAGAACTTTTATATATTTTTTTATGTTATATTTATTCTATTTCATATTTGATAGTCCTTATCTTAATTTTAAAATTGAATTGTTTTTGTAATAAAGTGAAAGATAACTATTCTAGAAAAAGTTTTAGAAGAACTGAATAATTTAACAAATTAAAAAGAACGAGATATCATGCTCATAACTCATAAGATATGAATCCCATATGATTTACCATTTTATTAAACAAATTCAACGGCTATAAAAAAATTAAATCCATAAAAAATTACCTGAATTATATATATTACGAGAACTATACAAGTGCCTCATAAATCAACTATTTTAATTGCACTGTATTTTTTATTTATTTTTATTTGAACATAAATTCAATCTGGCCGGACTTATTAGCCAAGTCATAATATGCCCCGATTTTTTTATTTATATCCAAAATAAAATATAAATTTAAAAAACTAACCAACTAGCCAATGAAATTGCATAACTATCCAAACCGGTTAACCATTAACCGGACTCAAATCAAATTTCCGGTTAAGGGTTAACCGGAAATTTGATTTGAGTCCGGTTAATGGTTAACCGGATTTGTGCTTTTTCCTTTTTTTTTTTTTTTTTAACATAAATTCTTTATTTTTTTATTTTTTGTATTAAAATATTAGAAATATTGAATATATTTCTTTGAAAATAGATGGAATACAATATAATTTGTTTTATTAGAAAGACTGCAACAAATAATCCGGATCAATATTTTTCAGATCGGATTTTTCGCGGCTGTAAGAAAAATTAATATATTTCTTTATGTGTTATTGGAAAAAAATAAAAATGCTTAGATTTCGAGTTATTGATCCCGGTTCAAAAGTCACTTCTAGATAATCTAGAAAATATTATGATCTTTCTAGTACATTTAATTTATTAAAAGTTGTATCTATTTTGAGAATTATTTTTGAATAAAAATCATTAAAATAAATTAAAGTTTTTATTTTTTCTTCAAAATAGATACAACTTTTAATAAATTAAATCCATTAGAAAGATCATAATATTTTCTAGATTACTTAGAAGTGACTTTTCAACTGGGATCAATAACTCGGAATCTAAGCATTTTTATTTTTTTCCAATATTACATAAAGAAATATATTAATTTTTCTTACAGCCGCGAAAAATCCGATTTGAAAAATATCGATCCGGGTTATTTGTTGCAGTCTTTCTAATAAATCAAATTATATTGTATTCCATCTATTTTCAAAGAAATATATTCAACATTTCTAATATTTTAATACAAAAAATAAAAAAAATAAAGAATTTATGTTTTAAAAAAAAATTATATGTATATGTCCGGTTAATGGTGAACCCGTTTTATTTTTTTTTTTAAAAACAGAATTATATTTTTTTTATTTTTTGTATTAAAATATTAGAAATGTTGAATATATTTCTTTGAAAATAGACGGAATACAATATAATTTGATTTATTAGAAAGACTGCAACAAATAACCCGGATCAATATTTTTCAGATCTGATTTTTCGCGGCTGTAAGAAAAATTAATATATTTCGTTATGTAATATTGGAAAAAAATAAAAATGCTTAGATTCCGAGTTATTGATCGCGGTTGAAAAGTCACTTCTAAGTAATTTAGAAAATATTATGATCTTTCTAATAGATTTAATTTATTAAAAGTTGTATCTATTTTGAAAAAAAAAAATAAAAACTTTAATTTATTTAATGATTTTTATTCAAAAATAATTCTCAAAATAGATACAACTTTTAATAAATTAAATGTACTAGAAAGATCATAATATTTTCTAGATTACCTAGAAGTGACTTTTGAACCGGGATCAATAACTCGGAATCTAAGCATTTTTATTTTTTTCCAATAACACATAAAGAAATATATTAATTTTTCTTACAGCCGCGAAAAATCCGATCTGAAAAATATTGATCCGGATTATTTGTTGCAGTCTTTCTAATAAAACAAATTATATTGTATTCCATCTATTTTCAAAGAAATATATTCAATATTTCTAATATTTTAATACAAAAAATAAAAAAAATAAAGAATTTCTGTTTTCAAAAAAAAAAGAAAAAAAAAGGAAAAAAAAAAAGAAAATGCAAAAATCTGGTTAACCATTAACCGGACTCAAATCAAATTTCCGGTTAATGGTTAACCGGACTATTTCAATGGATCCGGAAAACCAATAACCGGAAATTTGATTTGAGTCCGGTTAATGGTTAACCGGTTTGGATAGTTTTGCAATTTCATTAGCTAGTTGGTTAATTTTTGAAATTTATATTTTATTTTGGATATAAATAAAAAAATCGGTAATATGCCTCATATATTCTTCAAGTCGTTTCTGCTAGGTTTTTATAAACCTTCATTTATTGTTGAATAAAATAAAATAAATAATAGAGAGAATTATGTTTCTCTCAAAATTTTAATCTCAATTATTTTATATTTGAGGGTGTTTTGTAATTAGTCTTTCTTGACACGAAATGTTATTTTGTGGCAGCAATTTACTTCCTCATGTTTGACCATTTCTGTTTTAACAAAGTAGTTTTGCCTTCATGCAGTGCACCAACCATGTGCAGCCCTGTTTTGATTCTGAGTTAGTGCGCTGCATGGAGCCAAATCTACTCTGTTAATATCTTTACCCTATTCTATGCTCTGTTCCTTTTTTTTTTTTCTCTAAAAAAAACTTTAAATGCTCTTAGGCTTAGACTCTGTTCCTGTTAAGCCATAGAATATGGATTGAATTGTGCAAAACGCCAAAACCTGTTCAATTTGAACGTTTCAAATTAAAAGTCAACTTAGTAAATTAAGTGTTCTGCACTGTTCGATTTCGATTTGACGGCTGAAATAGATTGACCGAACAAGCCGTGTTAGCCGGGTATTAAATATGGAATAATTAATATTCCGGAATAATTACCGCCCCAAATATAAAATAAACTTTTGCGAAATAAAAAGTTGCAAATTATAATAAAATTTAGTCATATTAATCGTCTAAAATTTTTACCTGACAATATTTCAATCTAATTTATAATAGAGTTGATTTTTTTTGTGCATTAATTATTTTATTCTCGGTGTAATATATAATTTTTTCTATATGTGTTATGCAATCCACTTCCACACGAAAAAATAAAAAATAGGAAAATAAAAGATAAAATATTTATTATTAATTTAGGAAATAATATTTTTTCTTGTTTCTCAATCACTGAAAAGATATGACTTTTTAAGTTTCTATATTTAATATTTTCATCATGCCCCCCACAAATATGGAAAATTATTCTGAGACAAAAAAAATCAATAACTATTATTCACATTTTGACAAACATAGATACAAATAAATTGAAGAACCTAATTAAACATATTCTATTTAATTATAGATGAGATAAAACATCCATACACTAATAATTAACCAAATTTATAAAAAGAAAACAGCTAACAATTTCTGTTCTTTACATTTCTTTTTCGTCATAATCAATAACTCATCAACCAATTAAAACATTTAAAAAAAAATCAAGCACCAAAGCATCCCACAAAATATGGCACATGATGGTGTGATCCATGGTGATGCCTTTCTCCGGAAGCTTCGGCAATCTCGCGATCGATTATCGCCTCGATCTGTTTAAATTGGTCCACCGGACATGGGATAACAATTGCACCTTTCTGTTCAAAGCCAAATTCTTTCTCTGCCTCAGCTAACATCGCCATGAACATAGGGTGCTTAAAGTGATCCACCGGCACAACAAACCGCTTCTTTTCTTCCCCCTCCATACCGACCCGAACCGTTACAAACCCTTTTGGCGGCATTGAGCGGCGGTTAAAACTGTTAAAGCTAATCAAATGATGATGATGATGATGGGAATGGGAATGGGATTCTTCTTTCATGAAAGAAATACTAGAAAAAACTGTAGAAAATTGGGAAAAAGAAAGAAAGAAGGAAACTTTGAGCGCTTTTTTGAGGATGAGTTAGAGAGAGAAAGGCCAAGGATCAGAGCTGGAAATGGTGAGGCGAAAAATGGTGAGAGAAGATTCACAAAGAGAGAGGGGCACGTTGGACATGATTTTTTTGAGAAGATGAGATGAGATGAGAGATGAACAAAGGGATTGGGAAAAGAGATGTAGGTGGGTTTATATAGCTCCCTTATCGGACTTTGGATGTAATATTCCTTCGGATCTTATTTCCTTGTGCGTTGCTTTGAAGGGAAGCAAGGAGATAATCACGCTTTGAATCGGCTATTTATTGTCACCTGGAAGTTTACGTCTGTTTACCAAACTCAGTAGCGTGCTTGTAAATAAATACATGTGAAAAATTGGGTAAATATATTAACAGACTAGTCTTTACGTCGTACAGCGTACTAACCATTTGCAGCGCTGCTTTCATTCTATAGACCGTGCGCTGCACGAAGTCAAAAATACTCTGTTCAAATATTTGCCCGAAAAATTGATACGTATAATATGACGACACCTTGCGGCTATCCAGAAGAGATTGGGTTCAGACTTTAGGGTAAAACTTTTAACAGAGTAGTTTTGACTTCATACAGCGTACAAATCATTTGCAGCGCGGTTTGATTCTACAGTATGTGCGCTGCATGAAGCTAAAACTGCTCTGTTTTTATCACGGCGGTGTTACACAGGTGTTGACTACACCAGATCAACCAAAAATAAGTCGGTCCCACATGTCAGTGAATGTAGATTAGGTTCAACAGACTACACGGTCTACACCGCGTTCTGGAGGTAGCGTGCATCATCACGCTGATGCACAGGTGGGACCCTTTTCAGTTAACACGTGGCTGACTCTCTATGCCACGTAATTGTCTCTCACAATAGTTTTGGCCGTACGGGGTTAAGGTTTTAACAGAGTAATTTTGGCTTTATGCAGTGCACGGACTAGAGAACCATTATAGCATTGCATATGATCCGTGCATTGCAAGAAGCCAAACCTGCTCCATTAAAATCTTTACCCGGCCTTAGGCTAGGGTACCTGAAGGAATAAAATTGTGTTTTCCATGATATTAGTAATTTTTAAAAATAATTTTCGACTAATTTCATATCATCCTTAATTTATACAATTCATTTTAATTTTAGTTATAAATTTGGAACTGCAATCATTAAAAAAATCTTTTATTACGCCTAACCAGAAATATATGATTTGGCACTGTAGTCATTAGGAAATTGGATTGTAATTATTAGGAATATTTATGTGTTTAATTCGAAATAAATAAAGAGGAGGGATCCAATTAAAACTTTTTTGGTGACACCGAATTACAATCTCGATTTTCAAAGTTTTCAAAATTTAAATAGTCGATTCAAACCATTCAGCGTAATGGATGTATTAAAATGTATTTGCAGATCAAATTTTACATTTTTTGGATTTTTTTTTTTTACTATTTATTAAGTGTTTAACAAAATCGCTATATTCAGACCATCAAATTTTTGTACCCATCTTAAAGATAGAGAGAGAGAATAGCTAGTATCAAAACGTTTGTTCTTAGGTCGTGGAACAAATGTTTCAATTTTTATAATTTAAAGTCCAAACAGTCGATCTAAAATGTTCAACATTCAATCCATATTAAAATGTGCTTGGAGACCAAATGTTACATTTTTTTTAACTTTCTTACTATTTATTAAGCGAATTTTAAAATCATTGTTTGCAATGATTAATAAAACTTTCACTATTTATTAAAATCAGTAATTTTAAAACTGACTTAATAAATAGTAAAAAAATTCAAAAAAAATACAAAATTCGATCTCCAAGCAAGTTTTAATATAGAGATGATCACATCTAATTTTTTGGATTTACTTTTGAATTTTGTAAATTGAAAAACTAATTAATTGCACCACTGCTCGGAACAAATATTTTGATATTATCCAATCTCTCTCTCTCATATATATATATATATAGAGAGAGAGAGAGAGAGTAAGGCTACCATGCTTTGCAAATTAAAGTGAGTATTTTAATTTGTGCTCATATCCTTGGTTTCAAAGTTCAAAACGTCGATTCGAACCATTCAAGTTGATATCCATATTAAATTGTGCTTGGAGATCAAATTTTATATTTTTTTGAAAATTTTTTACTATTTTTTTAGAATTTTTCAAAATCAATGTTTTTTAGAAAATTATGGACCATCAAAAACAGTGATTTTCAAAAATTCTAAAAAAAATAGTAATTTTTTTCTAAAAAATATAAAATTTGGTCTCCAAGCACAATTTAATATGGATATCAACTTGAATAATTCGGATTGACGTTTTGAACTTTGAAACTAGATATCTATATGAGCACAAATTAAAACACCCACTTTAATTTGCAAAGCATGGTAGCCTTACTATATATATAGAGAGAGAGAGAGAGTAGAACTAAGGTGTTCTTAAGCTCACCAAACTCCAAAATCTATCAAATCGGTTTCAAATGACAAATCCGAACCATTGAAATCATTCTACCTTATGAGTGATGCGTCTACATGTGAAAATTTTAAACATTCGAATTAATTTAATATAAAGTCAAGTGGTCAAAAAATGTTCAAAAAATGAATGCACTAAAATTAATTTATTAACCTTCTAATTTTGACCGATTGACTTTACACTAAATTAATCCGAATGTTTAAAATTTTCACATGTGGACACATTACTTGTAAGGTAAGAGGGTTCCAACCGTTCAGATTCGTCATTTGAAACCGATTTGATGGATATTAGAGTTAAGCTCACCAAATACTTTGGTGAGCTTAAGAACACCCTAGTTCTACTCATATTTATATATATATATATATATATAGAGAGAGAGAGAGAGAGAGATGGGCTATTGTGCATTGCAATGCATACAAGGGTTTGTGCATTGGACCAAATTTCTAAAATTCAAAATCCAAATGGTCGATCCAAACCGTTCATCTTGTTCTCCATATTAATATGTGCTTGGAGACCAAATTTTACATTTTTATGAATTTTTTTACTATTTATTAAGTATTTTACAAAATTGTTGATCCAACGGTGGCTGCTGATTTTACTGTTTTGTTAAGCCACCGTTGGATCAACAATTTTGTAAAATACTTAATAAATAGTAAAAAAATTCATAAAAATGTAAAATTTGGTATCCAAGCACATATTAATATGGAGAACAAGATGAACGGTTTGGATCGACCATTTGGATTTTAAATTTTAAAAATTTGGTCCAATGCACAAACCCTTGTATGCATTGCAATGCACAATAGCCCATCTCTATATAGAGATATATATATATATAATTAAAAATAGTAAAATGTCAGTTTTCTAATAATTTTTTTGTGCGACGTTATGAGAGGTATATATGTAACCCTCGTCTTTATATATATATATATATATATATATATCATCAAACTATATATGTTTGAAATCTAAAGACGTTCAAATGTACAGATTTCTAAACTTACAACAACAAAAAAAACACGTATCACGTTATCTGTATCCAGATAACATTATTGAAGGGCCAAGGAAGAGATGTAAATTAAATATTCTAGCTGGTCTTTAACCAAAAAAATTGTTAAAAAAAAAAAAGGTTTTGTGGGTCCCGTATGTCATGAAAAAGCACGTCATGAATTAATTGAGAAAAATGAAAATGCATGTCATGATAACTGTTTAAGTGATGATATTTAAAATCGGCACCTTTGTTTGTTGGGCACTTGGTCGGTGCAAAAAGGTACTGGATTCATCACAAAGCAAAATAAAAATGACAAGAAATATATATATCTACCTGTTTAATAACTACAAATTAATATATCTTGCTCTAATAACCGACCTGATCATGTGCATTAAAAACAAAATACTATATCTATCATAATATATATACTCGATATATTGTTTCCTCATGAACAGTAGATAAGTAGATAAGAAATATTGATTCGCTTCCATAAAAAAAAATCACAATTTTCTTTTATTTATTTTATTAAAAGCGATGATATCATTAGAATTTTGATTTATTTAATGACATCCTTGTACAGTTGTACCATGTCCAATCTAATATTTATTCCACAAGACAGGTACATATATCATTAGCTTATCGGATACAATAAGAGTAGAAAAAAAAAATGTTAACTTAGAGAAGTACAAATATGAAAATGCTCCGTCGATACTATTAAATCATCTATATCCTAAAAATTTATTATAAATTAATTACAGCTGACAGAAATTACGGACCTCAAAATTTCTAAACCCTTCAATTTCAGAAATCACGTTTTAATTTCTTCTGAACTTCAATTTAGAAAAAAATCTTAATAAAAAACTTTATATATTAATTCCTATAATTAAATTAACAATCACCACATCAGACTAAAAATATATATAATTTATGAGATAAAAATGCTCTTATATATATATATATATATTCGGCAGCACTTCGGCCGAAGTGCTGCCACTCTATTTTTTATTTTTCAAAATCCAAATGGTCGATCCGAACCGTTCATCTTGTTCTCCATATTAATATCTGCTTGGAGACCAAATTTTGCATTTTTTGGAATTTTTTTGCTATTTATTAAGCCACTTTCAAAATCGCTGATCCAACGGTGGCTTGCCAAACAGTAAAATCAGGGGTTCACCGTTGGATCAGCGATTTTCAAAGTGGCTTAATAAATAGAAAAAAAATTCCAAAAAATATAAAATTTGGTCTCCAAACAGATATTAATATGGAGAAAAAGATGAACGGTTCGGATCGATCATTTAGATTTTGAAAAATTAAAAATAGAGTGGCAGCACTTCGGCCGAAGTGCTGCCAAAAGCATATTAGCCTGTCTATATATATATATATATATATCATTTATTAATTCTATATTTTTTTTGAAAAATAGTGATATTTTACCACCGATTTCATTGAAATCAAGAATCATAGCATATTTGACCTAGTACCTAAAATTGGTATCAAAATCAAATATGTCAAGTCTTTACAGTTGTACAAGAAGGTAACAATCTCACCATATCCACAACACAATTTATTAATTCTATATAAACGGTTAGTAATTAAAAAAAAATGTAAAATTAACCATTAACAACTGCCTGCCTGAGGCTACCCTACCCGGGTAACTGCCTGCTGCCTGAGGCTACCCCAGATCTGATAAAATGAGGATCCGGGTCAAACTTTGTTGCGTGAACCTGACCATACCCGTTACCCGTTACCCGTTAGCATCTTAAAAAGAACGGCTCTACCTCTACGTGTTGGGAAAAGCGTATTTAGCGTTTTGGCACGAGAAAGGTAAAGAGAGAGGGTATGAATGTGATCTGTGCAACGTAACCTACCAAGGCTAAGTGTCGATTACCGTTGCTTTAACCTTAAATAATTAAGTATTCAATTAATTAGAATAATAGACCGACAACCTTCCAAACATATTCATTCTTGGTTAAATATGGACAGACCTCCTAAGTCAAATGATACAATTTATTTTTTAAAGGTTTGCCAGCTTGACATGAGGTGTGAAGAAAATTATGTTATTATTTATTTCCTTTCTGTAGTTTTCACCTCTAGTCAAAGATGCATACAGTATACAAGAAATTATAACAAGAGGATGGTTATTATTAAAATATTTGTTTCGGAGTCATAGCGCAACTAATTGGTTTTTTTATTTTTAAAGTTCAAAATAGTCGATTCAAACCGTTAGATGTGATATGTATATTAAAATGTGCTTGAAGACCAAATTATATTTTTTATTGGAAATTTTTTTACTGCTTATTAAGTCAATTTTAAAATCGCTGATTTTAATAAACAATATTTTTTTCTTTAATCATTAAAAACAATGATTTTAAAACAGACTAAATATATAGTAAAAAAAAAGTTTCAAAAAAATATAAATTTTGGTCTTCAAGCACATTTTAGTATAGATTAAATGTTGAACAGTTTGGATTAGGGCTGCTCATGAGCCAAATTGAGTCTGAGTTGAGGACAACTTGGATTCAACTCGCGAACTCATGAGCCGAGTTGAGTCCAAGTCACTAATCTAGTTCCGAATCAAAAACTATGATTTGGAATCAACTCACGAGCAACTCGAGTCGAAACGAGTCGACTCATGACTCATAATGTAGTACATAGTGAGACAATCTAATTTAATTCTAACAAAAAAATAATACATAGTTTACCAAAATAATACACAATTAAAAGCAATACATAATGAGATAATGGCCAACACATAATTAAATAGTACATAATATGAAAAGGTGAGGCAAACACAAAGTGGGGAATGGGGAATTGGGGATTAAGTTTAGTCACTTCTCTTATTTTATTTTTTTGAAGTTTTAAGCGGCAATCTAAAAAGCAGGTATAAGGTTTTGGGGGCTAAAAAATTGAAAATATATGAATTAGGATTTGGTGTGATGAGTCCAACCGAGTTGGAGATAACTTGGAATTTACTCATAAATCAACCAAGTCAGTAAACTCGAGTTATAGTGAGTTAAATCCAAACTAATTCCAAACTAAGTTTCAAGTAATGAGCTTTTTGTGCACCCTTAACTGAGTTTCACGTCATGAGCTTTTTGTGCACCCCTAGTTTGAATTGACTATTTAAACTTTAAAAATATAAAAATCAGAGTGTTTGTTTCACAGTTTAGGAACAAACATTTGATATTATCCGCTCAAATTATAACAATTTATTTTTAAATGTTTGCCAGCATGACATGAGGTATGAAGAAAATTAAGTTACTCTTTATTTACTTTATGTAGTTTTCAACTCTAGTAAAAAAATATATATACAAGAAATTAATTAAGCTGTCTGTTTGTAATTTGTTAGGTCGTCGGTCTAAATTTTGATAAGACAAAATAGCAGTTGGAAAAATTCTTAAAAGAGACGCTTAATTAGGCACTCAGAAGGAATATTCAACCATAATTTCATAAAAAAAAAAAAAAAAATACTTCAATATTTTTTTTTAAATATAGTGGTTAAAATGCTTACTAATTATTTTATTAATAAAAAAATATATTATAACAAGTCAAGGACTCTAATTTTTAAATCAACTCATTTATTCTCATACAATTCTTAAAAAATCTCTAACCTATTCTAATCTTCTATTTCTACTTATATTCTCTTCATTGGTCTATTACTTTAATTCTCATCTCTTTCTACGATTGAATTCGCTCTTATTCGACTGCCGCGCACTCTGACGAAAAAATCTGAGTGGAGCGGTTTGATGGACATTGAACCAAATTTGGTCTGATATCCAATCAAATCTGTCTAATTCATATCAAAATTTGTATGCACTGATCCACACTAATTTTAAAATTATTAAATAAAATGTGCAGAGATTGAATGGGAGGAGATTAGGCTAGAGCGCAATTAATTATTTGCACAAATATTAATGCGAATCGAACGGTTTTTATCTGACATCGAATCGAATCGAACTTTTGGTTCAGTTTCTATCTATCGAACCGCATTCGTCAATGCTTTAATTTAATACCAAACGAAATGGGAGACAACTGGATTATTCTTAGGTACAATTTTTGTCTTCCTTAAATCACTTTTTATTGACAGAATGGAAAAAGCGTTGTGTTGTGTTGTGTTGTGTTAGGAGCAAGCCAGAAGAATATGGGTACCATACTAGCTCAATATCAGTATCAATAGAGTTAGAAAAATGATACGGTGGAGCTAGTTCTGTTTGATACATAACAGTATGGTACACATACAGCTATGTATTGTGATTCACGTATTGTATACCGTAATTATTTTTTGAAAATTTAACACGGTATGATACGTGGTCATGCGAAATCTTGATCAAATGCATGATGAGCATTGAATAAATTAATCTAAACTATGAAAACAAAATAGTTCAACAACAATCAATTACATTTGATCACAGTGTAACTATTCACATACCGTGACTATCTCTCAATAGTTTAATCACATCTCAATATCAAAATCACATTTTTCTATAAATATGAACCCATTAGACAAGTCTGACCCACGGAGCATATATTCTACCTAGAATTATAAAAAATGTAGTATTCCTTTCATTTGACCTTGGATTTGCTGAAATGGTAATTGACCATTAAATTCAAATTCAAGGTTACTTGTAAACTTGAAAAGACCTTTCTTCTTGGAGAAGTGATCAGATAATGTCACTAAGTAACCACCAATGGTTGTGCTCTGTTTTGCATGTGGAACCCTCAAGAGGTTTCTTTGGGAGTCAAAAATGTAAGGTGGAGTATTCTGGTAAGCTAGGCTGTTAGATTGTTATTTTTGTTGTTTGCAAATTATTATTTTTCTTTTACAAAAGTTGAGTTCTCAATCTTTATTTTTAAGATAAAGATTCATAAGTAGTTATTTGAAATACTTTTTAAGATAAAATAAGTGATAAATTTGTTCATATTTTTTAAATATTAATAATGAATTGTTTATTCAAATTTCGACCCAAAAATCAGTTATCTTTTGTTTGTAATTATTTTTCAAATGTTTTGAATTTGTGGATGTACTATGTGCTATCTATAGGGCTGACAAAAAATTCGCTCATAATTTAATTGAGTTCGCAATTAACTCGCTTCATTAAAGTACATTTTAAAATGGATCAAACTAGTTCGGTTTGAAATTAGTTCAGTTCAAAATTGGTCTAGCTTGGTTCGAAATTGTTCTAGCTTAGTTTGAAATCTCCAATTCTTTCGATTCTCCTCCGATTCACCTCAATTCGAACTATTAACGAACCAAATCGAACTAGTTCGATTTGCACTGAATCAAACTCGAACTCTTCTTTTCAGTTCGAAATTCTACTTCAATTTCAAACTAGTTCAGTTTAAATTGGTTCAAACCGAACACGAACTCGAAATGAATTAAATTCGATTCGTTTGCAGTGCTTGATCCGTTCAAATATGAATAGTCAAGGTAATTGTGGGAAGACTATTGACTCCGTAAAATAAGAAGAAGAAAAAAACAATTTTGATAATAAAACAGAGGTTCCAGAAGTCACTTGGATGTCAATAAAAATCATTACAGCCCATTTTTCATGCAATTTATGAACGTTAATTTTACACACTTCAAATATATATATATATATATATATATATATATATATATATATATATATATATATATATATATATTTATATATTTATTTATTGCACTTTTGTCTATTGTTATAATATATATATGTATATAGAGTAAAGCTAATATCATAACATTGTTATAATATATATATATATATATATATATATATATATATATTTATTTATTGCACTTTTCAAACCGAACTCGAACTCGAACTGAATTAAATTCGATTCGGTTGCAGCCCTAGCTGCCTAATAGGCTACTAATAATGTGAATAACTCTGTCTGTGCCTTCCATTTTTGCTTGATCCGTTCAAATATGAATAGTCAAGGTAATCGTGGGAAGACTATTGACTCGGTAAAAAAAGAAAAGAAAAACAATTTTGATAATAAAACAGAGGTTCCAAAAGTCGCTTGGATGTCAATTGTTTGCCAAGAGAAGTTTGCGGCCTAAACCAATACAAATCATGACAGCCCACCTTTTATGGAATCCTGAAGTTGGTGAGTTGGAGAAAGCTTAGTTAACAAAAAAACACTAACAAGGAGAACCCCCCCCCCCCCCCCCCCCCCCCTTTTTTTGGACTGATAATTGACTTATGAAAATATTGGAAAATATTGGATTCTAATAAGGAGGCATTCAATTACACTCTTTTTTAGTGATATCGGATTACACTCTATATTTTTAAAATCTAAATCGTTCAACATGATGGATATGTTAAAATGTGTTTGCAAATCAAATTTTACATTTTTTTTTTAATTTTTTACTATTTATTAAGATGGGTACAAAAATTCAATGGTCTGAATATAGTGATTTTGTTAAATACTTAATAAATAATAAAAAATATTCCAAAAAAATATATAATTTGATTTGCAAGGACATTTTAATATATCCATTATGTTGAACGGTTTGGATCGACTATTTGAGCTTTAAAAACTTTAAAAATCAAGAGCGTAATTCGGTGTTACAAAAAAAAAGTGTAATTGAATCCCTCCTCTATTTATTAAAGAGATATTCACTTACACTATTTTAGTATAATATATCTTGACACTATATCAATACTACAAATCTAATTTTAATCAACAGTCATATTTCATTGCAAGATAAAATAACTTTTTGACAAATTGAGTTGAAGCGCTTCTCCATTTACTGGAGATTTTTAATGTGATAAAATTGCAAACCCAGAGAAATCTCTCACGTAATTTCTTAGTAACTATACTTAAAAAAAGACTAAAGTGTAAATAAAATTCCAAATACAATTTTTTTGTTTGTATGTTCTTATTTTTTTTAAATAATTTCAATGCTTTCATGGCATGAAAATATATATATTGTTTTCAAATCATTATGTGACGGTGGTAAATGTAAATGTGAACTGCTAGATTTTGTATTAACCAATATACCAAATATTTCTGATGCACTGTAAAATTTTATCTCTAAATAACTTCAAAAGTTTTTGATGTAATAAATGTGTTCATTTTTATTTTTATTTAAGTCAAAAGTGAAATTGTAAATGTAAATGTCAACGTAAACAACAAATTTCTCTCAAAAAAATTAAACATCATGAGGAGGGTTCAAATGGACCCAAATGCATCCTATTTTTTAAATTTTTTTCTCCGTTTTCAAAGTCCGAATAGTTAATCCGAACCATTAGATGCGATCTATATATTAAGATGTGCTTGGAGATCAAATTTTACATTTTTTGGAATTTTTTACTATTTATTAAGCCACTTTGAAAATCGTTGATTTTACATTTTCTGGACTATTAGATCAGCGATTTTCAAAGTGAACTATTGAATCATTGGATCAGCAATTTTTTTACTATTTATTTGGTTTAATAAATTGTCTATTTATTAAACCAAATAAATAGACAATTTGTTATGAATCTCCCTCATTGCTCACTTGATCATCCTCTTGCTCTTTCTTCTCCTTGGCCAGATGTCGCAAGCACTAAAATGGGTCAAATAAGCAAACTTTTTTATAACGAACTTGATCAAAATTATTTAGGTAATTTTTAAAAGGAAAATAAGTTGCAAGTGTAATCCTCAATTGTTGTTTACTTGTGTAAAATTGACATAAATTTAAACTTAATTTAACATCCCATTAAACACTAAGGACATGTTCGGACAGCACACTGCGTGCAGTTTTATTTTTTATATTTTTTGAGAGAGAAAACAGAGATCTAGTCCCTATTTACAGCTAGGGGTGTTCAAACGATCGGTTCGGTTCAAACCTAATTAAAATAATCAAACTAAATTTTTTTTTATTTTCAAATTTAGAACTAAACCGAATCAAACAAATCAAAGTAAATTTCGGTTTGTTCAGTTCAAACCGAAGTAAAGTTATTGGTACTAATATTAACGAAAAGAATACGTTGTCATACACAATAATTGAAGTTCGGTTTGATTCAATCTGGCCCAGTTTAATTTAATGAAATCATTATAACACCAATAAAGTTAGAGTCCGACCAATATAAACCAATCAGTTCGGTTTAGTTGGTTTTGAGAATTCTAAACCGAACATATCCATTTAAACCAAAATTATTCAATATTTCAACTGAACTGGTCCATTTAAAGTTTTAAACTGAAAAGCCAAGTCATTTAAACCAAAATATTCCAATTTGATTAAAAACTAAACAAACTGAACCGTTTGAACACCACTATTTACAGCACATTGTGCAGTTAAACGGGAATTTTTACAATTGCAACTATACTGAAACATCAAGATTATGTAATATAGCAATTCAATTTTGGACAGTTCTTGTCTTAGGCGAACAATTCTATAGTTAGCTGAGTTTGATTATCTTCCCAAATTACTCTTCAATTTACTTCTTTCGTTTCTCAAATTACTACTCAATTAAGCTTCATTGCGATTAAGGTTGTAACATTACCCATTTCTGAATTCAAAAGAGAACAAGAAATTAAAAAGAAAACAAATATCCAGAGGGACAGAAATTTTTTTAGTTAGCACCTCAAAGTCATTAGCAGCTCTTATTAGTGAAAAAATAGTATTGCTTATAAAGGTTACTTGCAATTGCAAATGCGAGAGATGCGGATTGCTTCGTGCAAAAACATGTGGCAAAAAAATTGGATTTCTTCATATTTAAATATTAATAATGAATTGTTTATCAAATTTCGAACCAAAATTATTTTGAAATGTTTTGAATTTGTGGATGTAGTGTGTGCCGCCTAATAGTCTGCTAATAATGTGGATAACTTTGTGCCTTTCATTTTTGCTTGATCCGTTCAAATATGAATAGTCAAGGTAATTGTGGGAAGACTATTGACTCCGTAAAATAAGAAGAAGAAAAAAACAATTTTGATAACAAAACAGAGGTTCCAAAAGTCGCTTGGATGTCAATAAAAATCATTCCAGCCCATTTTTCATGCAACCTGGACTTGATGGACTTAATTTTCTAAAGAATAATTTATGAACGTTTTCCACACTTTAAATATATATTTATTTATTTAATGCACATCTGTCTATTCTTCTTAAGTTCACCAAGTTTCTTGGTGAACTCAAATCTAAACCCCGTCAAATCGACTTTAAATGACGAATCCGAACTATTAAAATCTGCCTACCTTACGAGTGATGCGTCTACATTGAAAATTTTAAACATTCAAATTAATTTAGTATAAAGTCAAGCGGTCAAAAAATTTCAAAAAATGAATGCATTAAAATTAATTTATTAACTTTTTAATTTTGACCGATTGACTTTATACTAAATTAATTCAAATATTTAAAAATTTCACTTTAGACGCATCACTTGTAAAGTAGGCAGGTTTCAACGATTTGGATTTATCATTTGAAGCCGAATTGACGGATTTTAGACTTGAGTTCACCAGGAGACTTGGTGAACTTAAGAACACCGTAGTTCTACTCTATACATGTATATAGAGTACGGCTAAGTCATAATGTTATAATTTTAGCCTAAATTAAAACGAGTTAATTTTTGCGATTTCAAAATCTGAATAGTCGATTTGAACCGCTTAACATGATCTCCATATTAAAAATGAACTTGGAGACCAAATTTTATATATATATTTTTAAAAAAAAATTAGATAGGTACAAAATCACTGCTTAATGAACATCTTCATGTATTGTTCTCTGATGATCCTTTCTTTTTTTTTTTTGTGAGAAAGTATCGGGTAAGATTGTTATGAGCAGTGCTATTGTTGTTTGTATAGTTCACATTCATAGCATGAAGTAACCTCTAGAACATGATTTCTTAATAATATAACATTGTTTTGAGCTCTACTATGTGCATCTAAATCAATTCAACAAATATTGTGTGTGTAGAAAAAATTATATTTGTTTGTACAATTTTTTCAAAAGTCATGTTCAATTTTACAAAGTTAAAAAAAAAATCTCAAAAATAATAAATTAGTTAGTTATTTTTTAAGATATTTGAGACAACCAACACTGTGATGTGATCAGAAACAAAATAAGTAAAAATTTATTTAAGAGATCTTATAATTATTCTCAAGTTTTTATCAGTTTACAAATAATACCATTAAAATCTAGTTTTCAATATTTGAGTTTTTAAGAGAAAGCAAATAAAAAAATAATTTCCAAAAATGGATAAGAAAAAGAATTGATGAGAATAAATAGAAACTCAATTTGTCAGAGTAAACCACAAAAAAATGACTCAATTAGATTATCGATCAGAGTAAATGTAAAAGAGAAAGGATATTTACGTCTTTTCATGTGGTTTTATACGATTCTTGCCAAGTCTTTATTTTTGGCATTGATTTTTACGATTCTTGTCAAGTCTATTTATTTTGGCATTGATTTTCCGATAGACTTCAAGTGAGAAAAATAATACAAATTCTTTTCATTTTTTTTCATTGGGTCTGCTTCTGATCAGATGCTAATTATGCTTTAATTTTTTTTTATGTGAAATCAAAAGTTTTTGATCAAAGTGTAAATAAATATGATATTTCATATTTCTTAAATTATTGATAATTCGAAATTAAATCTTTATGCAAAAATTTCTGAGTTAATAAATAATTGTCCAAACAACTAATTATTAGTCAGTGCAAATAAGTTAAAAAGGAGAAAGACTCGACCTTAACTTTTATATATATATATATATAGAGAGAGAATTTGGCTAATATGCTATGGATAGCTAAGAGACCTCCCGTGTTATGGCTCAATATTTGACTTTTCAAAATCCTAACGGCCAATCCAAATCGTTCATCTTGTTCTCTATATTAATATGTGTTTGGAGACCAAATTTTACATTTTTTGGAAATTTTTTACTATTCTTTTAGATTTATTGAATATCGCTGTTTTTTATGGTTCAGATTTGTCTGAAAAACAGCGATTTTCAATAAATCTACAAAAATAGTAAACAATTTCCAAAAAATGTAAAATTTGGTCTCCAAGCACATATTAATATGAAGAACAAGATGAACGGTTCGGATCGACCGTTAAAATTTTAAAAAGTCGAATATTGAACCGTAACACAAAAGACCTCTTAGCTACCCATAGCACCGTAGCCAAGTTCTATATATATATTTTTTTAATTCAATACAATATACCTCGGAGCATCTGGCTTACTAATTACACCTTTTTTATTAGACCTTTCAATTATTTATTCTATTTTTCCTATGTGTATATATTAATGTTATTTGCAATTGCAAAATGCAAGAGACGCTGGTTGTTTCGTGCAAAAACATGTGGCAAAAGAAATTTTAAATTATAAACAAAAATGAAAACTACACTCCCCCACAAAAGAATAAAGAACACTTTAACATCTTTCCTTTTACATGCACTCTCTACAAAATAAACGGGCTAAAGAAAAGAAACAAGATAACAGCTATCTAGAATTGCACAAATTAACTTGGAAAAAGAAATAAAAAAATGACAGCAAAAGCACTAGGTGTTGTTTCAATGGTGCCATCTAGCATTGCTATTTCGTATCGTTACACCATGTAAAAAATTTCTTTCTATTGGGCGGTTTTATCCAGTCTCGAATTATGGGGTAAGCTGAGGATGAAAGGTTCATCTCCTACAAAATAGAGGGAAAAAAAAAAAGTATCCCTCAATTATTTTTTTGTCAAGTGTTCCAAAAAATAAAAATAAATAACAAGCGAATGTAACATTATACAATAGTCAAGTACATATTATGCAATGATAAGGTCTTCATTTCAAGATGATCTAACATATGCATGTGGAAGTTATTTGAGGTGCTGAGTTACAGGATTAATTATATGGCCCAAAGTTAAAAATATTCGCATGCTGGTACCTAATTGACTATGATTCATATTCAGGCCATTTGGGGTAATTGAGGTTTATAAGGATCTATTAAGGCAAATAAAGCAAAGTCTATAATAGGAGTGAGGCTACCGTATTATGCATAGGACACACTGGTCCGTACTATGGCTTATATTTTCATTTTCAAAGCCCAAACAATCCATTTGAAGGGATCAACATGATCTCTATGTGAAAATATACTTGGAGACCAAATTTTATATTATTCAGAACCTTCTTTACTATTTTTTTAGATAGATAGAAAAATCACTTGATCTAAAGATTCTGGACCATTCAAAATTAGTGACTTTCTACCCATCTAGTAGAAGCTTTCTAAAAAATATGAAAAGTCACTAGGTACATTTTCATATGGAAATCATGTTGAGTGGTTCCAATTGACAGTTTGAACTTTGAAAAGAAATATATGAAGTCATAGTACAGACCAATACGTGCTATGTATAGTACCGTAGCCTCACTCACTCCTAGAATAGTCTAATAAATGGAGCTCAACAGGGCCCTTGCAATCAAAGTTAAACTCAATTTATTATAACAAGAGACGATCGAATCAGGAGGAAAAATAAACAAAGAAGTAGAACTGACATTGGCTAATTCTTCAATTTTGGTGACCTGATTGCCCTCTTGTTCGAAACGCCTCCAACTGGTACGGGCTAATTGTAGCCGCACAAAACTCCTCAAAATCTATTTTTCAGTACGATAGAGGTTCCAGCTGACATGAGAGCAAGTGAACTTACATATTAATTCTATAAAATTCATGCCTCCAAAGCTGCAAATAGTTTCACACAATTAAAAATAATAAACTAAATTTATCGGCAACTGGCGTCCTACCCTTTTATCCAAAATTACTGTGAATCCTTTATGTCAGGTTTAGAGGGGCATTACATTCTTTGTTACTTTCTAGTTATGAGAGTTTCTTTGGCCCCAAAGTTTACTAGAATAATAAGATACTAAATATTAAGGGAGACACACGCGAGCATATAAAGCAACACTAACCGATCTGAAATTATCAAGGGAGACACGGCCGTCTTTACTTGGTTCAAGCAGATCATACTGCGATCTAATGTAGATAACCTCGTCCTCAGTTATAGCTTTTGACAAAGCCTATAATTAAACAAACTAAAATATCAGAAAATAAATTGCAAATAAAGATTGACAATTTAGGTAATGCCAAGTATACACCCTCTTAATGAAGTGTTTGTAGATAATTTAAATAGAGAACATATTTGATGAACCTAGAATAATTCAATGGAAGAACATTTAACCAAGTTCTCAACTAAAGATTTTCATGAGAAACAAGCTTTCTCTGCAAGATGAGAAAAGAAAAGGATAATTATAGTAAAATATACAAATTGACTCCTGGTTTTTTGTGTCAATTTTGGTCTCAGCCAAGTGTTTAGTATAACCGTGAGACTATGGACCAATATCCTAATCATAACTTAAGTGAAAGTCATTTTTTTTTTTCATTGATAGATACGTTACCAATGTGACTCATTTTACATAACTACTAGCTATGATTTTCATCAGTTTTCATGAAATAAGTAACGGCCAAGACCTAATAAATATGGATAGGTAAGTAAAAAGAACCAAAAGTTCCAAGTATCCATTCTACAGATGCAACTTCTTTTATTAGTTAATTTTGAATCCAATATCATCTTTCGTTTGATACAAAATATTACAAAAAAAATCAATAAATAATAGTACCAATAGAAAATGTCAAATACCTTTAATGCAGCACGCTTGAAAGGAGTAGCACGGATAACTTGTATATAAAAATATCCAACAGAAATTGTCTCTGCTGATCTCTCAACCAAGGATGAGCTGTTATTGCATGAAAATTAATAAAAATATTTCTCACATTAACACAATAGAGTAATTCAAATCAATGGTCCCCAAGAACTTAAGAAAGTTCCTTTCTGATCCTAAACTAAAATTGATAGAGAGGCAAGGATATCACATTTCCTTTTAATGCAATAAAAGTGTCAAAAAGTTACACAATAATACGATAGATGTGAAAACAAAAGCATTTAATAGTTGATACTGAAGGGTCGAAGTAAAGGTGCTCTGGACTGAGTACCCCGCTATACCAATTATTATGAGTACCAATAAATGGAATTGAGAGAACAACCCAAAGAAACCCTCATCAACTAGCATCTGGTTCTCCTTGTGAATTACACAAATGGTCCTCAAAGTATCACTATTTTTTCCATTTGGTCCTTAAAAATACCATTTTAATCCCTGAAGTTTTCAATATGTGCCAAATTAATCGTGACTTCAACATCCATTGAAAATGACATTTTCATCAATCTTACTGTGTCATATTCACATTACAATACCATAAAAATCAATATTCATAAGGTGGATACATACTAAAATTATTATTTATATCATTATGTATCTATCTAGTTTTTCGACTAGAATGACCCATTTGACAGTAATGAAACTTATCTAAGGACCAATATTTTACTTTTGAAAAAGGTGATATGAAAAGTGAAAAAGTTAAAAAGGACTCAATTGACAGGTGATGCTAGCACATGACCCATTTTACTTTTGTAATTTGTTCCTTTCGCATATTGCACGTCTCTATAATTTACTGACAAGTATTCCAGTAGTACTAATTCAATGTTTATTCCTTTATTTTCCCAATATCCACTGGTGGCACCAGAACTGAAACCAAACAGTAACCCTAAGGCTAGTAGTCACTGCCAAAACAGTTACCGTAAGGTAACCTACAAATTCAACCAATTTGTCTATGTTCCCAACTTAGGCCCAGTTAAGCTATTATTATTTAACACCTCAAATATTATCCACAAATAAATTCAGTTCAGGGTAATTTTACAACAGACCATGGCAGCATGCTAACAAAATAACCAACAACTACTTGAAGCAAATTCTATTATTACTACAACTTATTCCAAAACAGAAAAATAATTTGAGAAGGAAAATTCACTGAGAGTATATGTCAACAAATTTACACTGTACATGCACAAAAAGACCTGACAAAGTACAGTTTGATATGTTACTCTGCCAAAATAGCTCAAATTATACCATAATCCACACATAAAATAGATATCAACACCAAAATACTAAATGAACCACGCAAGGTATGGGTCTCAATTTTACCCTTTTCATGCACGAAAGGACCTGACAAAGTACAGTTGATATCTACTATACCAATGGATTAATTAGAGCCTAATTCACTTGTAAAATCTATATCAACACCAAAATACTAAATGAACTTAATTAGAGACTAATTCACTTGTAAAATCTATATCAACACCAAAATACTAAATGAACCACACAAGGTATGGGAATCAATTTCACCCTTTTCATGCACAAAAGGACCTGTCAAAGTACAGTTGATATCTTCTATACCAATGGCTCAGTTAGACCCTAATTCACTTATAAAATCTATATCAACACCAGAATACTCAAAGAACCACACTAGGTATGGGTATGTTGTTTGATAATGCATTGCTGATGAAAAAATAAGTTTCTTTTTATTTCTTACTTCTAATTGTTTTCTCTTATTTCCAACAATGACGCACCTACTAAATCAAAGTAAATTTCTCAAGGAGGGTAATTACACTGATGAATTGTAAATAGTAAACCAAAATGTAAAAAGCTGTTTTCAAATTAAACAACAATCTTGTAATAGAAAAATCAATTTACATATTGGTGCAAGAATTTTCTCTTTGTTTTGTTAGCATCAAAGAATGATTTTCTACCAAAAAAAACCTAGAAAAATCTCATGAAGTTCAAAAGTTCACACCTTTTGCAGATTAGGTATATGTAACTGCCCGCCTTTATGAAATTGGTTTCCGAATTGTTCTAACATCTTAGAGTACGCCAATGTTCCCGTCTTGTACCCTCTTTCTTCCATGATTGTTAAAAGTTTAGACCCAAATTCCTCATGATTTTCACTCAATAATCCCTCAAAGATAATTTTCCAAGCAGTTTCATCACAATTATAACCTTTCGTTAACAGGCCACAAAAGACGGAGATACCCTCCTTTAACTGTCCTGTCTCACACAGCAAACAAATAACTCTTTTATAAGACTCTAGCATCGGCACATATCCATATTTTTCCATCAAATTTACATATTCCACAGCTTCTGTAACCTTTTTCAACCTGCACAAACAATCTACCAGAGAGGTATATATATCTTCGCTAGGAACTTGATTATCTGTTTCTTTCTCTAATTTAGAAACCAAATATTTTGCCTCTTCAATTCGATCAACTTTGCACAAACATGAAACTAAAATTTCATAAGCTGAGATATTCAGTCTGACTCCAAGCTTAGCCATCACCTCAAGTAATTCCTCTATAGTCTCCAAATCAACAATTTTCCAAACATCAACATCTGCTTTAATTACAGAATTACCAGCCCCTTTTCTCCTAACCAGATGTCTAATTAAAGATCCATAAGTCTCAGCATTTGGCTCAATTGAGTCATTAATCATACTTGCAAAAGTAGAGAGTGTTTTACTTGTCAAACCCCAAGTTTCATACCCATTAATCAACATATTATATGTTACCAAATTAGGAAATACACCATTTGCCCTCATCTGGGTTAATAATTTCTCAGCAGCCTCCATTCTTCCTTCAAAACAACAAGACTGTACAAATACTGTATAGATACATGTGTCTGGTGCAACACCCAATTCAAGCATTTCACCAAACAACTTCTCCGCATCACTAGTACGTCTGTCTCTAACCAACTCATCTATCAATATTGTATATGAGAGCACATCTGGTTGAACCCCTTTATTTGACATGTCATTTAAAACCCTAATGGCCTCATTTACCCTCTTTTCCCTACAAAGACCATCCAAAATTGAATTATAGGTATACAAATCTGGCATAATGCCACCCAAAATCATTTTCTCAAGCCACCTAAAGGATAATTCAGTTTTTTCTGACTTGCATAGACCATCGATTAGGGCAGTATAAACCACTTTATTTCCTTTAATACCCTTCTCCAAAAGGGATCCAAAAAGAGAGATGGCCTCCTCTACTCGTTCATGTTTGCACAGTGCATTTATTAATATTGACCAAGTCCAATCATTTGGGACCAAACCGATAGATTCCATCAAAACTAATAGCCTAAAAGCAGACTCTATCGAACCATGTTCGCATTGGCCTTGGATCAAGGTACTAAATGTAACAACATTCGGTGTTAAACCAACCTGCACCATCTTATTATATAAAGCCATTGCTTTATCTACCTTCCTCTCTCTACAAAACCCACAAATCAACTCACTGTAGGTGCGGCTATTGGGTTTACACAAATCTGTCAGTTCCATTTTTCTGAGTAACCGCATTGCCAAATCAAGATTACCCTTCTTGCAATACCCATCAATCAATGCATTGTATGTAACCACGTTTGGTACCAAACCATTCTTGTACATATCACCAAGCAGAATTCTAGCATCATCAACACTCCCGACCTTGCAAAATCCATGAATTAATATGGTATAAACCTGCACATCACGGTCAATTTTATCATCTCTCATGCTGGAGAAAATTGAAACTGCCTGTTTGACCCGACCAGTATCACAAAGGCCCTGAAGTAAAACAGTATAGCTAAACATATTCCTTAGACATCCCATGTACGGCATTAGCACAAACACCTTACATGCATTATCCAATTTGTCATCTTTACAGTAACCCATAATAAATGAGGTGTAGGTATGTGTATCAGGCAACAAATTGGCTTGCAAAAGAAAACCCAAGTATAATTTTGCATCACTTAGAAGACCATCTTTGCAATGTGCATTGATCATGATGTTGTAAGTGTGCAAATTGGGCTTTCCAAAGATCTCACCTATATTCAATTTATCAAAGAGGTCCCTCATTTCTTTGATCATTGAAAAACGTGAAAGTGCCATCAGAAGAGTGTTGGTGCACCTGATTGATGGTCTGAATTGAGATTCTTTTTGGATAGAGATCATGAAGGACAGGAGCAGTAACAAATCTTCTTTTGAATTAGATACGGAGGCAATGGTTGAAGTCAAGATATAGCGCACTAGGAAGAAATACTGTGACTTTGCAAGAGATTGGAGGAGGGCGAGACGGTAGTGGAGAGAGAGGAGAGAAGGGAAATGGAGAGAAAGGTAGTGGAAGAAGGAAAGAGAGATTTGAGGGGAGAGAGAAGGAGAGAGGAAGAGGGAGGAGAGGTGAGAGGGAGAGGGAGATTGGACTAGGGTTTGAGTGATGAGAGAAGGAAGAGAGGGGTCTTTGGACCAAGTCTGAGAGCGGGAAAGGAGAGAGAGGAGAGGGGAAACAATACAAGTCTGAGAGGAAGAGGTGGTGAGAGTTAGGGTTTGAAGGAAGGAGAGAGGAAGGCGGATGCACATGACCGATATCGGATGGAGGAGAAGTCTTCTTTGCATGGTTGAAATTCTCTGATCGGATCACTGTGAGTGATTTGGCAAGAAACTTTTTCACCAGCGAATTCCTGTGAAAAACTAGAGATTTGGCGAGAGTTCAATGTTTGAATGAGTACTGGTATTGTTTTCATATGCTAGACCTTCTCTGTACTGATCCAATTTAGTTAAGTAGAGAAGCATTATATTTTTTTTGGATGTTGCTTCTTGAATGGACAATAAGCAAAAATAAATAAAATTATTGATCGTAATTGATGAATTTTGTACAATTTACCTTTGACTTCTGGTAAAACTGTCTAAGAAGGATATTTTTACTTTCAGTTGCTACAACTGATTCCCTAAAATGCATTTATAATAACTTCACAAGCTTAATTTTTACCAACCATGTACCAGTTTTGATATGTTCTAACAACAAGGAAGCAGGTAAGATGCAACCAAACCCCTATAATTTCTAATCTGATTTTGAGATAACATGATTAGATGGTTTTAATAAGAATGACAAAAATACCTTAGGACTCAAAGAGGCAGCTAGGCACAGAAGAGTAACTTGAAAGAGTAGACAGGAGAAATACTATTGCAGATATTCTTTTTGCTGAAAAATATGAGGTCAACATTGAATAGGGTAAATAACATACAATTTACATGCTTGCTATTGTTATTATTAATCTAACTTCTGTTTTAAATAGGAATGAGATAGATACCTTAGTGTATGTGGAGAGAACGACCATAGATTCCCGAAATGCAGGAAATGGAAGAGACTTTCAAGAAGCAGCTGATGCACACATATCCTATGAGCTGTACAAAGTAGGAAAAAACTCAAAAATAAGACCTTAATACAATCAATTAGAGGGAAAAAAATGAAAACAAAACAATCACATTAAAAACTTAATACAATCAATTAGAGAACTGCAAAAAATTAGGTACTTTTCAGATGAGATAAGTATTAAGAAAAGTAGAGGGATAATTGTGCAAATATGAAAATAGAAGGAATTTGAGTAAATTAAAGAAAAACTCAGAAATTAATCAAATGATGACATATAATAACAAAGTGAAATTAATCAAACACTTACATATATACTTACAAATTCATAGTATTATATATAATATTCACAATTTCTTAAATTCATGATGACATAATTTCCTTTCTTAGACTGAAAGAGCAACCTTCAAAATTTATCCAAGACACAATAATTAGAAAATAAACATTTTATAATCTAATTCAGTAAAATTATTCTCAGTCCCTGATTGCATGTTGGACGAACCCTTCATATCAGAAATCTCCTTTGTACTAGAACGCTTTAGCATTGTACTAGAAACCATGGATTAGAAGAAGTACAGGTTCAATTTCTATTCTCAACTATGCTAAGAAATTTGAACCATCTGCAAATCCAAAGTATCAGAAAGAAGAACAAGTTGGGTCATCTCCATTTTCTCTTTACTCAGACCCACAAGCCGTTAACCCATAAGAGAGAACGAGGGAGAGGGAGGGAGGAAGGGGGCGCTTACCAATAATGGAGAGGAGCAGGGAAAGGAGCGCCTCTATGAATCGAAGATCGGACCGAGACTATGAGAGAGGCGCAGTGGCAGAGAGAGAGAGAGAGAGAGGGTGAAAGACCGATGAAGAGGCGCTCAGTCTTCAATCGGAGAAAAACCGGCTATATTATCCGTCCGATCTGCATTAAAAGGCGTGCACATTTGTTTCAAAATCCGTGCGCATTTGTTTCAATTTCCGTGCGCATAGATCTTACTGTGAATTGGACGGTGTTGATTCTTATTGGACTCAAAAATATACCTACTCCGCTCTCTCCAGCTATGAATTCAAAGTTTGATAAGCTCAAATATCTGCATTAAATGCGTGCACATTTGTTTCAAAATCCGTGCGCGTTTGTTTCAATTTCCGTGCGCATAGATCTCGATGCTAATCGGACGGTGTTGATGCTTATTGGACTCGAAAATATACCTACTCCGCTCTCTCCAGCTATGAATTCAGAGTTTGATAAGCTCAAATATCTGCATTAAAATGCGTGCGTTTTGCTTTAAAATCCATACGTGTTTGTTTCAATTTCCGTGCGCATAGATCTTAATGCAAATCGGACGGTGTTGATGCTTATTGGACTCTAAATAGATCTACTCCGTTCTCTCCAGCTATGAATTCAGAGTTTGATGGCTTAAATTACCATCTGATCTGCATTAAAATGCATATGCTTCGTCTTAAAATCTGGGTATGTTTGCTTCAATTTTTTACGCATAGATGTTAGGGAAAATTGGATTCGTATCACCTCAAAATGGTGAATTTAGAAAAATACCGCCCTAAAGTTTTTATTTTGCTAAATGTCATTCCAATCTTATATATTAAGAAAAATACCACGCTTGACAAATTATTATACATTTGTAGTAAAAAATAAACAAAATATGTTGTATTTTGAGTAGTATTTTCATATATTCTAAAAATAACCGCACTATTTCATTTCTACATCCTTAATGGATCCGATCCAATCCAAAAGAAATGGTTAAACAATATAATAAAACCCTCACCATCGAGCCTCTCTTCTCTTCCGTCGAAAAGTGTCATCTCCTCTTTTCCGTTGAGCCTCTTCTCCCAGTCGCAAGTGGTTGCTGTCCTCTCCTTAGAAACACGATCTGAACCGTCCGCATGCTAAATTTGTTCATGTGGCACATCAATGTACTTATTACTAAGATTTGAAGGGCCTAATTGAACATTACCGTATGTAGGCATATCGTACAGTAACAAATCCATGTAGGTGCGAAGATAATTGCGGAAGGAGCTCCCGTGAGTAAAACCGGTGGGCTCGTACAAATTGATGGAGGAGGAAGGAGAATTGCCGGGGCACCTTGGAGGAATTGGATGGCTGCTTGTTTCGTCGTAGGGGTTGAAATCCATTGCAACAGTAATGAAATCCATATCACACTGAGCATTTAAATAGATTAACTAGTGCAAGTGTAATTTCGGCAGCGCACAAATTGTAATGTCAATTTTATTCCAACAAGTTGGCTGACTAATCTAAACTCATTTATATTTGAAAGCGCATTTCTAATGAGAATGGTGAAATTTGGATCAAGGTTATTTCAGTAACTTTAATATATTTTGTTTATTTTTTAATGCAAATGTATAATAATTTATCAAGGATGACATTTTTTCTAATATATGAGATTTGAAGTGACATTTAGCAAAAAAAAAAAAATTTGAGGTAGCATTTTTCTAAATTCACCATTTTAGAGTGGCATGGATCTAATTTCCCCTAGATCTTAATATATCAAAATATTGTCTAAAAACAACTTCACCATTTTTTCAGGAGATTACTTAGTATATTTTTTTCTTATAATACCACAAAAATAGTCATGCAAAGCTCTTGTAAATATAAAAATCGCGAGCCTACCATTTTTATCGAGGACTAGTAATCTTGTATTATGACAACGGTATGTTGTAAATAGAGTATAGCTACTATAATATAATATCGTTGTTATATGACATTAATTTTAAAATTTTGTTGAATAGATTTTAAATGATTAATTTAAATTGTTTAAATCAATTTACTTTTATGAGTGATCCGTTTACATGCAAAAAAAAATATTATTTCGAATTATTTTAGTATCAAATTGAATGGTAGAAAATGTTGAATAATTAATGCATTAAAATTAACTTAAAAACTCTCACATTTGATCGCTTGACTTGATACTAAATAAATTTGAAAAATTAAAATTTTAGTATGTAAACACACAACTAATAAAATAAATCGATTTGAATGATTTGAATTCAAAGAGAGAGAATCAAGCATATAAAATAATACTTCAAAGACAATTCATGATAAATAACAAATAACGTGAATACATACAAATACAATGCACTTTATCTGATAGATTGCGAACTTCTTCCCCTCCTTCCATGTTAAACAAAAAATAGGATAATGGACCCTTCGCAGGGTCGGTCCTAAAGATTTTGAGGCCCAGGGCGAGAGAAAAATTTGAGGCCTTAATATACATAATTTTTTTATTAATATGTCAATAGATCAAATAGAGGGGACATGAAACCAATACCTCTTAAAATAAAACATATGCTTCATGCTTCTTGATAAACCAATTCTCAAATCTTCTTTGTATGTTGTACTTGCACAAAAAACACGTATAAACCACATGTCATCTAAAATGACCCCTCCTTGCATTTTTAGAAGCAAAATCATCAATTATATGTTCAACATCAATAGTTTTTAACATATTTTTTTCAATACTTAATATTGTTAATCCATTAAACCTATCTTGAGTCATAGTTGTCCGTAAATAAGATTTTATCAACTTTAATTTTGAAAAGCTTCTTTCTGCAAATGCCACAGTAATAGGTATAGTTAATAAAACTCTATAAGCAATCAAAACATTTGGAAACATGTCCATCTTTTTTACAAATTTCATAACTTTAATGGAGTTCCATGCATTTCCATATTGACACGCTTCATCGGGTAACATTACCTGTAATATTTGTAATTCTGAAAATAAACGTTGTGCATCAATATCATAGTTCTCACCATGTGTCAAAACATTTTCAAGTTTCAAACAATGATTTTTCATTTCTTCGTCATCTAATGAAATTAATCATGATGCATCAAACAAGAAACCAAATATAGATTCAAAAAGTTCAATTTGTTCAAATCTAATTTTCAATTGAGAAATTGCCATATCAACTAAAATAAGAAAATAGTATGTTCTAAAATTTTCTTGAGCAGATTGTTGCTCTCTATCTATATCAGGATTTTCATCAAAACGTTTCTTTTTTATAACCCTACGTTTTACCTGAAACACCGGTTCAATTTTCATTTCATTAGCAATATCTTTAGCATCAATCATAGCAGAAGTAAACCCATTTTCTTTATATTTTTCAAAAAAATAAACTAACCCTTTCAAACTTTCAATGGCTACATCAAGATCAAGATGCATATCTTTAGATTGTAAGTTTTTGCTCACTAAGTTTATTTTGAACAATATTTCATGCCAAATAACCAAACTCAAAATAAATTCAAAGCTTGACAATTCACTTGATACTAATTTATCAGCATCCCAACTTACCTTTGGATCATCAAAAACTTCAGCTAATTTTGTTAAAGCCTTTTTTATTTTGGGAACTTGATTTTTAATTGCTTTTACACTTTCTATACGACTTTCCCATCTTGTTACACACAAAGACTTCAAAGTTAAATCATTCACATATTGAAGTAAAATGTTCCATCGTTTTGTTGAATTAACAAACACATTATACAAAGCCTGGCATGCTCCAAAAAAAATTTTACTAAATTAAGAAAATGACAACCACATGGCATATAAAAAGCTCTAGGACTTGTGTCAAGAAATCTTTTTTGGACACCTTGATGTTTTCCTCTCATATTAGAACCATTATCATATCCTTGTCTCCTTACATCATTAATATCTAAATCAAGAGAATCAAGATAATTTTGAGGTTTTAGTTTTTCTTCTTCCTCTCTTTTTATGTTTTTTTTTTCGCTATCTGATGTATGTTTTCTAGGAAACATTATTTTAAATTAAAAAATAAAATAAAATAATAGAAGGATAACACCTAGATAAGGAGGCATAGTCGCTGCTGCTGCGTTGATGCCGCTACATAGTTTGAAAGACAAAAAGAGTTAGTATATAGATTGAGACAAGAAAAGAAAAAAAATTGTCGTTTCATTAACAGATAATAAATATATGTAATTCATTAACATATGTAAATTTCAAATGATGCTTAGAAGAGTTACTGAGTTAGTGCCTTAGCCATACTTTAGTATTTAGATTTCTTCTTTTTTGTCGTTTTATACATAGAACAGTTGAGTTAAGTAGATTATATTTTTTTTTCTCGTTTCACAGAGGCGGCGGGGCTAAAGTTAGGTTTACCTCCGAAGCATCTGTAAGGCATGACTCTCGCCAATTACACCTTTCTTGCATAAACATTCCCATTTTGTATTCATTTTTTTATGCGTGTATATATGCTCTTAGTAATAGTAGTGAAAATTTAAATAGCAATAGCTCTGCTGGAACAAAAGAATTGTAGTACGGTTGCCAAGTAATAAAGTTAACTAGCAAGTGCAAATGCGAGAGATGCGGGTTGCTACGTGAAAAAACATGTAACAAAAAATATTAAATTATAAACAAAAATGAAAATGAAAACTATATTTCCCCCAAAAGGATAAAAGAAAAAAAAAAAAACAACTTCAAACATCTTTTCAAAAACTAACTTCTGCACTTTAACATCTCCCCTTTTACATGCACTCTCTACAAAATAAAGGAATAAAAGAAAAGAAACAATATGACAGCTATCTAAAATTGCACAAATTAACTTGGAAAAAGAAATAAAAAAATGATAGCAAAAAAAAGCACTAGGTGTTGTTTCAATGGTGCCGTCTCGCATTGCTATTCCGTATTGTTACACCATGTAAAAATTTGGTGTATCCTAAGAAACTTAGCTTTCCATCGGACGGTCTTATCCAGTCTCGAATTATGGAGTAAGCTGAGGATGAAAGGTTCATCTCCTACAAAATAGAGAGAAAAAAAAAAGTTAAAATCTTATTGTTTCTATGAACTATGGTACCAGCCTAAAAACAATGTAATGGTTTCTTAATTGAGTCAGAAGCAGGAAAAAGAAACAAAGTAGAACTGACATTGGCTAATTCTTCAATTTTGATGACCCGGTTGCCCTCTAGCTCGAAATACCCGAAAGCGGTGGTTGCAATATTTTCCCAGTCTTGCAATGCCTCCAACTGGTACGGGCTAATAGTAGCTGCACAAAACTCCTCGAAATCCATTTTTCGGTACGATAGTGGTTCCAGCTGACATGAGAGCAAATGAACTTGCATATTATTTTCACATAATACAAAAATAATAAACTAAAACCACATTCTTTCTGGCCATATACCTCTTATAGTCCAAAATACTGTGAATCCATAATGTCGGGTTTAGAGTGGCACTAGATTCTTTGGCCCCAAAGTTTACTAGAATAATAAGATACTAAAGAGTATGAATATAACATCAGTGTTATTTAAGCCTATATAATACCAATTCTAAAATCTATCGAATCGATTTCAAACGGTGCATCCAAACCGGTCTACTTCATTAGTTGTTCGTTTACATGCAAATTTATAAATTTTTTAATTTATTTAGTATCAAGTCAAGCGGTCAAATGAGTGAGTTTTTAAGTTAATTTTAATACATTCATTTTTCAACATTTTTACCGCTTGATTTGATACTAAAATAACTCAAAAATATAAAAAATTTGCATGTGTACGCATCACTCATAAAGTAAATTGGTTTGAACGGTTTGGATTAATCGTTTGAAGTCTATTCAATCAATTTTGAAGTTAGTGTTATATGACACTAATGTCATACTAGCCGGACCCGATACTAAATATTACCAAATATATATATATATATATAGTAATGACATTATATACCGCATTCAAAATTTCATGTACTCTGGACTCTTTCATGGCATCTGTAGCATTTCTCAAAAGAGCCTGAAATAATTTCGTAAAAGAAGTTTCATAAGAACAGACAAATTGATGAGAAATACGCATCGATAAATGCACACAATATTAAAAATAAAGCAACACTAACCGATCTGAAATTATCAAGGGAGACACGGCCATCTTTACTTGGTTCAAGTAGATCATACTGCGATCTAATGTAGATAACCTCGTCCTCAGTTATAGCTTTTGACAAAGCCTACAATTAAACAAAATACAATATAAGGAAAGCATTTAACCAAGTTCTCAAATCTCAACTAAAGACTTTAATGAGAGACAAGCTTTCTTCGCAAGATGAGAAAAGTAAAAGAAAATAATAGTAAAATATACAAATTGACTCCTTGTTTTTACCGAGTCCGGATCCTCTGAAGTAACTCAAATTTTGAGTTTAGATCCAAACCATCCTATCAGAATCCAGGCCAATCCGGCCCGAGGTGGAATGTACGGGTCCCCTTTAATATTCATGACAAAGCAGATCTGATGGTCCGGATCTAAACTCAAAATTTGTGTTACTTTAGGTAATATGAATTTGTTTTACCATGTTTCCCTTCAAGTCACTTAAATATCCTCTTCCATACTTCTCTTTATAAATTTTCAAATTTATAAATCATGGAGTATGGACCCACGTCCTAATCATCACTGAAGTAGTTTACCAATGTGACTCATCATTTTACACAACTATTAGCTATGATTCTTAGCAGTTTTCAATGAAATAAGTAATGGCCAAGACCTAATTAATATGGATAGGTAAGTGAAAAAACAAAAATGGAAAGGATTATTTGTGTAAACAACTCAAAAAATAAAATATAAGCACAAGTTCCAAGTATCCATTCTACGGATGCAACTTCTTATGTTAGTTAATTTTAAATCAAATATCCTCTATAGTTTGATACAAAATATTACAAAAAAATAATAATAAATAGTGGTACAAATAGAAAATGACAAATACCTTTAATGCAGCACGCTTGAAAGGAGTAGCACGGAGATATGCCTTGACTAACTTGTATGTAAAAATATCCAATGGAACTTGCCTTTGCTGATCTCTCAACCAAGGATGAGCTGTCATTGCATGAAAATTAATAAAAATATTGCCCAATTGAACAAAATTCAAATTACAGAGCATATAAAAGGACAATAAATAATTCACATCAATGGTCCCCCAGAACTTAAGGAAGTTCCTTTCTGGTCCTAAACTAAAATTGATAGAGAGGCAACAATGTCACATTTCCTTTTAATGCAATAAAATGCCAACAAGTTACAACGGAAGATGCAAAAACAAAAGCAATTAATAGTTAATAAAATGCCAACAACTTACAATGAAAGATGCAAAAACAAAGGCAATTAATAGTTAATGCTGACGGGCAGAAGTAAAGGAGCTCTGTACCGAGTACCCTGCTATACTAATTATTATCAATACCAATAAATGGAATTGAGAGAACAACCCAAATAAACCCTCATCAACTAGTATCTGGTTCTCCTTGTAAATTACTATTTTTCCATTTGTTGCATAAAAATACCATTTTAATCCCTAAAGTTTTCAATATGTGCCAGATTGAGGGTAAAGATTTTACAGAATAGTTTTTTCTTCATACAGTGCGCCAACTATAGAATCAAAACAGAGCTACATATAACATATGGTTCATGTGCTGCATGAAGCCAAAACTGCTCTGTTAAAATCTTTACTCCAAATTGATCATGACTTTAATGTCCATTGAAAAATGACATTTTCATCAACCTTAGTGTGTCATTTTTGTATTAAAATTACATGAAAAACCAATATTCATAATGTGGATACATACTAAAATTATTATTTATGTCATTATGTATCAATTAAATGCCCAGCAGCACCTATGTCCATAAGACTAAAAAATTAACTAAAAATAGTATTTACGCGTACTGCACCATCATATGGATGCTAACATGGATATCTATCTAGTTCTTCGACTGGTGATAACAAGGACCCACTTGACAGTAATGAAACTTTTTAAGGACCAATATTTTACTTTTGAACCTTTGCAGAAGGAAAAGTGAGGAAGGTGATACAAAAAGTGAAAAAGTGAAAATGGACCCATTTGACAAGTGATACTAACAAATTACCAATTTTACTTTTGTTCCATTTGCATGTTACATGTCTCTATAATTTACTGACAAGTATTCTAGTAGTACTAATTCAATGTTTATTTTCCTTTATTTTCCAAATATCCAAAAACTGCCACCAGAACTAAAAACCAAACAGCAACTCTAAGGCTAGTAGTCACTGCCAAAACAGTTACCATAAGAGGTAAACTACAAATTCAACCAAATATGTCTATTTCCCAATTTAGCCCAGTTAAGCAATTATTATTTAACACCCCAACTATTATCAACAAATAAATTCAGTTCGGAGTAATTTTACAACAGAGTATGGCAGCATGGTAAAAAAGAACCAATACCCACTAATAACAGTACTACAAGCTATTCCAAACAGATAAATAAATTCAAAAGGAAAATTCACTGAGAGTGTATGTCAAAAGTTTTACCGTGTACATGAACAGAAGGACCTGACAAAGTACAATTTGATATGTTACTGTATCAATGGCTCAAATTAGACTCTAATCCATATATAATATCTATATCAACCCCAAAATACTAAATGAACCACGCAAGGTATGGGTCTCAATTTTACCCTGTACATGCACAAAAGGACCTGACAAAGTACAGTTTGATATGTTACTGTACCAATGGCTCGAATTAGACCCTAATCCATATATAAAATCTATATCAACACCAAAATACTAAATGAACCACGCAAGGTATGGGTGTCAATTTTACCCTGTACGTGCACAAAAGGATACAAGAAAGTACAGGTGATAAGTACTATACCAATCGTTCACTTAGACCCTAATCCACATATAAATCTATATCAAGACCAAAAATACTAAATGAACCACACAGTGCATGGGTATCTTGTTTGACACTGCACTGAACCAGTGTGAACTAATAAAAAAAGAAAAGTGAAATTACTCATCTAAAATCATATAAGAAGAACAAATAAAAAAAGAAAAGTAAAATTACTCAGAGCCTGTGCTGCTGTCATTCTCTTCCGGTAATCCTTATTCAGGAACCGCCTGACGAAATCCTTTGCCTCAGGTGATATGGACGGCCAGGGGGGGTCATCGTAGTTGGGGTCAGCCCGCAGAACAGAGCGGAATATTCCAGATTCAGTACGGGCCCAGAAAGGCCTGCTGCCACACAACAGAATGTAAGTGATCACACCTATACTCCACATATCTGCCTCACTGCTGTACGACCGGTGCAGTACCTCAGGTGCCACATAGTAGGCACTTCCTACTATGTCATTCAACCTTTCATCTGACACAGAACAAATGAAAGATATATAAATTGTTCAATAATATATTTTCTTTATGTGTGCAATCATAAAATGTTTTCTTTTCTTTTTTCTGTCCATTCCCTCTTAGCCCCACAAAAGCTTCTATGCATTGCTGTCACCTATGCACTGTATGCTGTGTAGGCACAATTCTAGAGACAACAGGCTAATTGGTTAAAATCCGCTTATATAGTTCCAAAAATATCATGACTTGTACTGCCTATTATGCCTTTTTTGGTAGAAAGCTTAATTGCATAGTATGTCAAAAAAACTATTACAATATGTGACTAGTTCTGGTAAGGTCAAACATCAACTTATAAGCAAATTGATGTCTGGTGAGGTCAGTTTAGGAATCCAATATAATAATGTAAATTAATTGCAATTGCATATATTTTTTAATTTCAAACTGGATGACATGCTAACTTCTCAATGATGTTTACACAAAAACAATTGAACTAACTACCAGTGTAAATTTTCACATTGGGTCAAATATAATTAACTTTAATATTGACAGTATGAACAGTCAAATATCATATTTATTATAACAAATAAAAGTCAAATCTGATAAGTTACCCGTGACCAAGACCAATTCAATATACCTGGTCTTACAAAGTCGGATAGACCGAAATCAATGATCTTCAATGCTGAATTTTCATCGCTACTACTGAATAAGAAGTTCTGTTTGAAAGTTCAAACATCAATTTCAGAAAAATAATGCAATAAAATAAAATAAAATAATAAATGGTGAACATAGCCATTAATTTGAAAGGAAACTAAAGAAAGCTTTAGGAAAAATCAAACCTCAGGTTTTAAATCACGATGTACAACACCTTGAAGGTGGCAAAAGGAAACAACGTTCAAGATTTGTACAACTATTATTTTAGCATCCTCCTCTGTGTATCGCCCACCTCTTAAATGTAGCACGAAAAAAGCATATTTTAGAAACGTGTTTATATAAAAGAGATCCGTATATGTTAAGGGAATAGAAAGGTTCTCAATTAATACCTAGACAAGATTCTGTCTAATAACTCCCCACCTTCACATAATCTGATAAATAACAAAAAAAATTAAATTAAATAAAAATGAAATTTCATGGTATGTTACTTGGCAAGGTTTCCATAATTGGCCGGAAATACAGGAATCAGTACAGCATGCAATATTCTTCAGTATCATTTGTTATTGGATGTATCAATGGTTAAGCATTAATTAAGCTAAGAAATAGCCTGAATTTGCTTTGTACAAGAAATACATCAAACAACATGGACAAAATTTAAAACTTCAAGCTGCTACACGAAGTACTACAAATGCTACGAAATTCCATACACACCCACTGTTATTTCAAATACCAACAAATAACAGGTTATTAGAATACATCAGGAAGAAGAAAAGCAGATTCATCCCAAATTAAAGAAACAATAATAAAGAAAACATACTCCATGACTATGTAGACATTTTCAGAATCTTCACATGCATCATGAAACTTTACCGTATGTGTGTGACCTGATAAAGCTTTTAGCATCTTTACCTCCCTTCTTACATCTTCAATTGCTATAGCAGATGTCATCTGCAACACATCGAATAATTAGAGAAAAATAATTTGAAATAATTTGTAATATTTTGGCAATCATTTCTCAAAAAATTAAAAAATTAAACCATTATCAGTGTGTTCTCTGTAAGGCATGGTCATAGCAGCAAAGCCAATTTCTAGAAATTAGACTCAGAGATATATCTCGGATGAAATTCAAAGTGAACCGCAAACACATTGAGACAACAGGTTATTTTTATTAGTTCAACATCAAAGAGGGACTAAAGCTTGAACTGTAAAAATCAATTTAACTATTTTGTCAGTAATGTCCAAGCTTTATGTCAGAATTTAACAAATCCAGCTTCCGTTTCTTATTCGAGATGTAATTTGGATTTGATTTAGACAATTCAGCTAGCATTTCGGTTACTGCAAATGTACTGTAATTCCATGTCGGTCTAGAAATAAATCGTCATTTTGTTAATTTTATCTGATCAGATAAGATTTAAGATGAGAAAGAGAGAGAGAAAAAAAGGCAAAAAGAAATAGGCCAAACTGCCAAAGCATGGCTGAACAGATAATTCCAAAAACAGGGATCATAAATTCTGGAAACAAACAAAAGAAACAAAAAAAAAAAAAAAAAACAGATCATAACAACCCCCACAAGAACACTTCTTTTCAGTACCTTGGTTTTGGGAATGATCTTCACTGCCACGAGTTGTCCCTTCATCTCTCCCTTCTTCGCACGCGCGATGCTTGTGTGACCGAAATGCCCCCGTCCTACCTCCTTCCCCAGCTCATACTTTGCTCCGAAGTTCTTCCCGAATCCGAAGGTCTTGTCCAGCCCATCCAATGACGCATCGCCATTGCTGTTTTCACTGACAGGGAGGGGCACAACCGGTACCTGGTTGTCAGGGGTTGGAGGAGCTCTCTTAGCGAGGGAAGCCTTGATGTGTTTTGCGGGGGATGGAGGAGGGAAGGGGCGGCGGAAGAAACGACGAGGAGTGGAAGGACGCGCAGGCGAGGGTGCTATACCGGGAGGAAGGGGGCTGAGCCAAGGACTAGGGGCGGTGGAGGCGGCGGAGGGACGGGAAGGGGTAGCGGGTTTAGATGCTGGTCGGGGAGATCGGCCGTGGTGGCGATGAGGGGACTGGGGACGCTGGTGATTGTTGTAGTTTGCGGTGGGGCTAGAGGCGGAGGTGGTGGTGGTGTAGGTGTGGTCGGCGTCGGAAACTGGGATGCTCCTGGCGTAGCACTGGCCCATGTGGGAATGTGGAGCGAGGTCAAGGGGTCTCTGAGAGAGAAGAGAGCGGTTTTATAGGGAGAGAGTTACATAAGCTTGACATTACAGCATCGGAGAAATTTTAAGATTATAGATCATCATTAAAGTAACTTAAAATTTGAGTTTAGATCCAAACCGTCAGATCTTCTTTGACAGGAATATTAAACGTTTAGATCTAAACTAAAAATTTAAGTTACTTGATAGGATATGGACCACGACAATGTAATGAAAGTTTCACAACGTAACGCGATGAGGGGTCCCAGTGTCAGAGAGCCAGCACTGTACGTGTGTCGTGTGAACTCTGAGTAGCGAGAAGGGTAACTTATATTATATTATTTCTATTAGTTGAATCGATCAAATGGGATTTATTACGAGTGCGTAACCTCTTAGATATCTCAACTTTTGCTTGACTGACGCGTCCGGTGTCTATTCGGTCATAAAGCAGGGTGCAGTATTATTTGTGCTTTAAGATTCGTGTAGAACGTATTTCAACGGTCATAATATTCCATGATGTCATGAAAAGTTTGAGATACCTCAGAGGATACAATTCATTTATGAGTGGCTGACACTTGAGAGCATCAGCGGTTTAATATTGAGTGGTTATTACCGTTGGTACAAGAATACGACTTTTTTACAAAAAAAAATAAAAATAATTTATTGATTGGTTATTCTAAGAAAATGAACAGTGGTAACTTTTTTTTAGTAGGAAAATGAACAGGAGCCGGAATTTATGAAAAGGCGAATGGGTCGAATTTGAACTGGATTTTAGTTCCAAGTTTAATTTAAATATAAATTCGAGCTGAAAATTAATTTGAGCTATAGAGTTCAAATTCGAATTGAGCTCGAACACTGCACAAGATTTTATTATTAAATATAAAAATTATGTATGAAGCCATTTATAGTGAAAACTTGAACGCGTTTAACAGAAATGAATTAGATTTCGAGTTGAAATTCGAATATTCAACCAAAAATTTAGCTAAGCGAATAGATCAAGTCAATCTCAAAAGAATCACAACTGCGAATTTTTCTTATATTATTTTTTCTTTGCTCCAACGTTAGGAAGGAGTATGAGAGCAAAGCAGCATGAGAAAGCATTACAATAATAATCTTATGTTTAGAAAAAAATACTAAATTATTGAAATCTAGTTTTTTTTTTTTTAAATGTGTGTTCAACTAATTTATTTATTTTTAAGTTTATGAATTATATTATTATTTCAAAAAAAAATATATATTGTTGTTGTAATTTACCGTTAATGAAAAAATTACATGGTGGTCCATGGGATTGTGCATCTCAGTGGAGTCGACAAATGCAACCATACAAATTTTGTTGCATGTACTCATAAATTATTACTCCTCTCCATTTCAGTCTAGATACCATTTCCATTTCAGTCTAGATTTAATGTGTTTTAAAATTTGTGCATACGAAAATTGAAACATACTACATAAATTTTAAAACAGAGTGCGTGTATTTTAAAGCGAATCAGATAATAACTAAACACATCAAATTAAAGTATATATTCAGTCTATGTGCAAAATGTCAAAATTAAAAAAAAAATTTGAAAGTATTATTGGGGAATATGCTAGCATGCTATGCATAGCATAGAGGGCCTCCATACAACGGCTCAATATTTAATTTTTCAAAATCCTAACGGTCGATCCGAACCGTTGATTTTGTTCTCCATATTAATATGTGTTTGGGGACCAAATTTTACATTTTTGAAATTTTTTTACTATTTTTTTAGATTTATTAAAAATCGCTGTTTTCAACAAATCTGGACCATAACAAAAACAGCTATTTTCAATAAATCTAAAAAAATAGTAAAAAAATTTCAAAAAATGTAAAATTTGGTCTCCAAACACATATTAATATGGAGAACAAGATGAACGGTTCAGATCGACCGTTATAATTTAAAAAATCAAATATTGAGCCGTTGCATGGAGGCCCTATGTGCTATGCATAGCGTATGTTGTTCATTAATCAGTAGAGAAGTCTTCATGGATACATGTGTTGGTTTTCTGTTAAAAGCAAAAGAGATCGTAAACATAGTAGTCAGAATTTTTATCAAGTTAATTTAGGCAAACAAAATTATAGATATATTAGCGGATTTTGAATTGTCGTAAATTAAATAATTCATACTATGGATTGTTTAGTGGTAAACATTTTTTTAGAAGTGTACAACGGTATGATTATATATAGACTTATATATGATTTTCAAAATTCACTATATGCAACAGCTTACTTATGATTTAATGTGACTTCGTTACTGATTGTAAACTCAAACAATAATAAAATAATCAGCTTTAGATTTAGTGACAAAATATAGTATTATTTGTGTGGAAAAGTTGCGTATTCAAAATTCAATTGAATTTTTCTTTTTTTTGGATAATAAAAGGTATTGGGTAGTTTGATCCTCAATCATAAATTTGAAAAAAAAAAAATCGACAGTCATCAATTTTATTTCTAAAAGTTATTTTTAAATTAGGTTCTCCATTAACCTTGGTATTTATTTGCCTTTAAAGTTTAAACACATCTTACAATTTGTTTTGCTTACGTCCATACTACAAGCAACAAGAAAAATCTTATCAAATAAAATATGAGGGCCTTTTTGTAAATTAAGATAGCATTTAATAATGCTTGAAGAAAACGATATAAAGTACACAACTTTTCCAGTTGTTGTGATTTGCGTTTTTCCATATTTTTGCAAAGTTAGCAATCAACGAATTTTGCATAATTAATTTGTAGCTTGAGCCACATCTACGAAGCTTTGTACCAAATTCAGATTCGTACCGAACAATAAATACCAGAATATTAAAATGTTTGTGGGTCAACAGTTTTTAGTTAAAACTGAAAAATCACGCTTATTATAATTATTTAAGATAATATTTTTTATGTAAAAATAAACAAATTTGAAAATAACGTCTACTGAGAATTAAAAAATAAAACAAAAAGAACCTTCCAAAAAAAAAAAAATTTTTAATTACGCAATAATACAACAATTTGCATGTTTACCCAGTAAAAAAATATATTGAGAGCAAGTCTCGGACAACGAATTTTAGTTGAAACTGAAAATCATCTTATATATAATTAATCAAGATAATATTTTTATTATATATAAAAATTGAGAATTAAAATAAAACCGAACCCTTTCAAAAGAAAAATAAAATAAAGTTTAGTAGAAAGCAGTGTTGTAAATAACGGTATGCGGTTATTAGACGGACTAGGTACCATTAAGCGATTAATCGGAAATAATCAGAAATAATCGGTTATAATTGGAAACAATTGACTGATTAATCGGAAATTCCGTAATAGTTTGATTACCGTCTAACAACTAATCAATCGATTAATCAGCCTAAACAAGCGTTTTTAGTTTTTACAACACTTGTAGAAACCTTTTTTTTTTTTAAGAGTTAAAAGTTAAAACGAACAATTTGCGAGGAAGTCATGACATGGACGCAATTAATTAGAGGAAGAAGAAAATTAAACACAACTGGATAATACTGTGTAGATTTAAAATTTGGAATTTGTCAAACTGACTTGTGACAATAAGAGAAGTCTTGCACCAAATACTTTGAAAAGGGAGCAAACAATTCAACTTTGATAAGTCCCATCTAGTGTTTGCAATGTAAATGACTTAATTTATATTTAATACGACACAAGAATAAAATAACGAAAATATTAATATTTTCTAGCTAAAATTTTCAAAACAATTATTTGATTACTTGATACTCTTTATATAGCTTAAGTCATAAATTTTTAATTAATTGTCATTTTTTTTATTCGGGATTAAGAGTGAAGGATTAAGAATTTAAGTAGCACTAAGAAATTGGTGTTTGGTTATCTTAATTCTTAGATTAAAGTTAAGAAAACTAAAGGAATGGACAAAGGACTAGAAATCCGGTCAGAAAATTAAGATCCGGACAAAAAAAAAAAAAAAATGAGGTGATCTTAATTTGCGCTAAGAACAAGTGTGTGACAGGATTAAGCAGCTAAGGAAGCGAATTAAACCTTAAAAAATTGTTAGAAATATACATTAAAGGTTAGAAAACAATAATTATAAAGGTTAGAAAGCAATATTGCATACAATAAGATGACATATTCAATTAATTAATTTAATTATATATTTTCTCTTCTAGTCAAATTGTTGTTAGCATGCCATAGTTGAATAAAATGGGAATATAATAAAATTGCTTCAAGAATATAATTAATTCTTTCTTGTAGGCCATGTCAGCTTTATAATAATAAAAAAATTTAATGAAATAACCACAGAATATTGATTTAAATTAAAGTTTCATTGTCTTGCACGGTTAATTCGTTTAAACTTTTAATTAAAAAAAAACAGAATTTCATGTATAGCCTTCAAAATTCTTGAAATTATGTTTTTTTCTTCTAAAATTCATATTATTATTATTATTATTATTTATTCTTCTAAATTTTAAAACTCCAAATACCCAATTGGTTTTCTTTCCCATCAAAATTAGTTCTACACTTATAAATCCTCAATTCTTGAAATGTATATAATTAATGGACCATAATTTGAATAGCAATTTAAGTGTGTTAATTAGGGAAATTAAGAACCATAATTATTTTTAAAATAATTGATTAAGTGTGTTGGTTAATGGGGAATGCATTTATATATTACAGGAGTTTTGAAAAAAATTGGAGTTAGTTTAAAAGAACAAAATATATTACTTTATTCATTCCTTCCATTATACTATCCTTACACTATACAGTCATATTTTTAAAGATATCCTAAGTGTTTACAAGAATTATAATTTAGTTCAAATTTAAAAATAGACACTATACAGTCATATATTTAAATAAAGAGGAGGGATCAAGTTGCAACAATTTTTGAGTTACAACAAGTTACGACAAGCATTTTCTATATTTTCAAAGTCCAAATCATCGATCCAAACCGTTAGATGCGATCGCTACAATAAAATGTGCTTGGAGACCAAATTTTACATTTTTTGAATTTTTTTTTACTATTTATTAAGATAGGTACAAAAACTAGTTAAATTTAGACTATTGAATTTTGTACCCATCTTAATAACTAGTCAAATGCTTGTTGTAACTTGTTGTAACTTGATCCCTCCTTTTAAATAAATATATGATAAAAGAAATCGAGTACTGAATGGTAACCAATATAGTGTATGAAATTATTATATGGTTGTTAAAAAACTAGCAAATACAATGAAAGGTAAAAAGTAAAATAAAATATATATACTGATTTTCATAATTTATTTTCTTTTTCGTGGTCAACTAATTAATAAGAAGAAGGTCAAGATGTTCATAACTTCATATACAGGTCATCGTCGATAATGAAATAACAGCGTAATCAGTAATTACCAGCAAGACTCATTAATTATAGTGTTGGAATAAGCAGATCAGTCACAGCTTAATTTGCTAGCTTTATTATGTTGCACCCTTGTATGTGCATTTGTTAAACAAATCAATCAATACAAACACACACACACACACATATATATTTGGTAATAGTATATTCTTATTATTTGAATGAGGAGTAATCCACTTACACTTTTTTTTTCCGGTGACATCGAATTACACTTTACATTTTTAAAGTTTTCAAAGTCTAAACAATTGATCCAAATCGTTCAACATGATGGATATATTAAAATGTGCTTGCAGATCAAAATTTATATTTATTTTATTTTATTTTGTTTACTATTTACTAAATATTTTACAAAATCGTTGTTTTCAGTCCATTGAATTTGGTACCCATCTTAATAAATAGTAAAAAAATATATAAAATTTGATTTGCAAGTACATTTTAATATACCAATCATGTTGAACGGTTTTGATCGATTGTTTGGACTTTGTAAATATATGGTGTAATCCGGTATCACCAAAAAAGAGTGTAAGTGGATCCCTCGAATTATATATTTGTTATAATAATCTCAATTAATGTACATATATAGTTTATATATTAAGGTTATATATTATGTTGCACCCCTATATATGTGCATTTATTTGTTAATCAATACCAATGTATATTTTTACTATTTGGTAATTATTTATTTTAACAATCTTTAATTATTAACACGATGTACAAATATTGTATATATTAATGTTACAAAAATGATCAATTTAATATATATGTTTAACCATTCATTAAGTAAGAACAAAATAAACCAATAAACGTTGTCAGACCCAAAATTGCATGAAATTACATTTCTCATAAGTCTCAGCTTTTCAAAATCAAGTACAATTAATAATTGATGTTCCACTGTTTTCCAGTCAAAATACAAGGACAGATGACTTAATATCCATCGTATATAATAAAAGTATTTTTATATCAAAGAAAAGAAGTTTCCACAAATAAGTCATCACAGAATGATCTGATTAGTATTTGGTTTAGTAGCAAAAAAAAATAATTTCTACATGATAGATAATAGTTTATGAGTTCAGAAAGAGGAGGTAGCACAACTGGCTAGAAAAATGTCATAGAGTTGTTATACCCAGAGATCGAGAATTCGATTCCCTCTCACGAACCTTGGTAACTACTACCAAATTTTCAAAAAAAATAATAATAATAATTTCTGCATTAAGATTTGAACTATCTGATTGAAATCTGCACTAATATTAAAGGGCCATGTGCATTATAGGTGTGAGCCATATTGATTCGAATTATGTCGTATCGTTCAGAATGTGATTAGGAAGGCAACAACATGATTTTCTTTTATTCTTTTTTCTACCATTGAAGCACATTAAAGATATGAGTAAGTTTGAATGCACTGTAGAATAGTTATAATAACTACTATTTGAGAATAGTAGATAAGAACAATGATTTTTGAAAGAGTGTGAGAATAGTGTTGATGTGATACTATTCGAAATAGTGAAAATGTTGTTTAGATTGAACATTTAAAGAGAGCACTAATTGTTATTCCGACTTTTTATAGGAATAGCGAAACAACACTATTCAACCTGTTCCGAATAGCGAGTATGTTTTGATGGATTAGATTTAGTATAACATTGCTATTCTGTCCTCTTATGTGGAAGATTATGGATTCAAATAAGAGAGAATATATATGGTCATTTTTCTTAGTAAATAATATTAATTAATTATTAAATTCATTAAATTGTGAAATGGAGACATGGACAATTAATACACCTCCACTAGAGGATTATTTTTTACAAAGAAAAGTCGTTCAGACCAAAATTAGATTTGATTAGTCAAGTGGTAAGACCCCTAAATTCCTTTTTATTAATAATAAAAAAAATTCACAGTAAATAGAGTCGTCAAATTAAGTTCTCAAGGGATACTTAAATTTACAATTATTTGTAGTCTTTTACCAAAGCCCGTACTTATGCAGATATTTTTATTTTATTTTTTCTCTTTTTTGCTTGCTCAAAAATAAAGTGTGTTACTCCAGAAGTCTTTTGGTGTGAACAAATTCATACCTTGTGATGCCATGTACAACTCAAATTTAACTATTTAAAACATTTTGAACCATCTACTTGTGCATTTATGAATTGCTTCTAAAATAGATATTTTTTTAATAACCTATTAGATATTGGAGAAAGCTCAAAAGTAATATTTGGTTGATGATATTAACACAATAATTTTTTTATTAACACAACACCTTCAAATTTTATATATTTTATGGACAAAATTATCCTTAAATTATCTCAAGATGTCATATCTTTTGTAGGATATGTACTTTTTTTATATTAATGGTCATTGATTATTTATTTTATTTCCATAATTAAAAACATCTAGTAAAATCTTTAAAAAACTTATTTCGAATATTTATTTTCAAATCTGAAAAGTACAACAACAAAAATATAAGAATCATTTATTGTGTATAAATAGAAAACAACAAATTAAGCGTTCTTTTCACTGATTTTAATTAACTTAGTCAAATTTATAACATTGAATACTTTATTTTTTGCATAACGAATTTTATATTGTTGAGTTTTAGAGGCAAAAAAAAAAAAACAAACTATATTCAAAATATATTATCATAATTCATACTGGCGCAAGCTAACATAGTTGTTTGATAGAATGATTTTCCCATATGTAAATAATATATTTTATTTATTATTTGTTTGTTCTTTGAAAATGAAATGTTTTGGGTGTGTGGAGGGGGGGGGAGGTGTTGTTCGTTTTAGCTACATAAATAAAACAAATAACAATTAGTCATTAATATGAAGAAATAAACACGTAGTATGTAGTTAATTGATGAGCTATTCGTATACAATTTGGCGTTTTTCTTAATTATTTATTTCCACATTTTTTTTATTCCATAATTTTTTTATCATTATCTGCTCTGCTCACATATTTGGTTCATTTAGATAAACATGTTTTATGTGATTATTTATTTTGATTGAAATTAATCTAAATATTTCACATATGATATTATTTCATTATTGGTCTTGATTTTTAGAGACAATATTAAAAGATAATATTAAATTGCATAACAATATAATATATGACTATATTAAAATAAATAGTGAAATTTAGTTTTATATTTATCATGCCAACTAAATATATTCAAACAAAAGAGACTCGAAATTCATATTTAATGAAAGTTAAAATCATTGATGTACATCCAAAGAGATGCATGAGATATATTTTTTTATTATTGTTGTTCTTCCAAATTAGATGAAAATCTCATATATATAGTAACTAATAATAGCCCTTGTACTAGAAGATTGTACAATCACTGGGAACCAAAATGGCATTTGAAAGAAATCTATATAGAGGGCAAAATTGTCCATAAAATTTGAATATTTGAAATTATTGTGTTAAAATAAAATTTTATTGTGCTAATATCAGCACCCATAATATTTGTCATTTTCTTTTTCTTTATTTTATATAAGTCTGCAAACGCAAAACAAAAAATGACATAACAGTAAGCAATAATTTAAGATATGATACAATTTTATAAATATTTTAATTATAAGCACATACTAGTACAATTTTTCTTGAGATTTTATATTATATAAGACATTTTTGAAATTTCTTTGGATTGGAGAAGGCATCCGCCTCCCTCTAATTATATCCACTGTTAAAATCTAAACAAATTTCAACGACAAATAGAACTTTTATTTCTTTTACATCTTTTATCAAAATCTCAAATAGAGATGTCAGCAGCATGTAAGGGAAATAAAAATTTCATTAGATACCATTACAAAGTTTAAATAATTGTATCCATCAATTATGCATCTTAATGTTATACGGATACAAAGTTTAATCATAATTATTGTTTACAAGCTAATTGAAATTAAAAACCATCAATTATGGATCTCAATCTCAATTGCGACCACATTTTTTCTGTAGAGATTTTTTATGACTTCTAATATATAAAATTAAGATGCATAAAGACAGGAAGAAGGAGATTATTAATTAGGAAGGAAATAACAAAATATTACGTTATACTTGTCTTTTTTACCATTTGAAACTAATTAAGGATATAATGGTAATTTTCCTAAGTAAATAGTATTACTTAATTAATTAATTAAATTCATTGAACTGTGAAAAGAAAAGAAGATTCCACAAACAAGTCATTAGAAAATTTCGACCACATTTTTTTTTCTATAGGAAATTTCCATGACTTTGAATATATAAAAGATGTGGTATGGTCAAGGAATTCGTATCCTCTGCATTAACTCAAATTTTGAGTTAAGATTTGAACCGTCTGATTGAGATCTGTACTAATATTAAAGGATCCCATACATTATAGGTGTGGATCAAATTGGTCTGAATTTTAATTTTAGCAATCAGAATGTGATTAGGAAGGCAACAACATGGTTTTCTTTTATTCCCTTTTCTACCATTGAAGCAAATTAAAGATATAATGGTTAAGAACTAGCTTTTGTCAAAGATACATAGATTATGGATTCAAATAAGAGAGAATATATGGTCATTTTTTTTAGTAAATAATATTAATTAATGATTAAAATTCATTAAGTTGTGAAATGGAGAAATGGACAATTAATACACTCCACTTGGGTATTATTTATTACAAAGAAAAGTCGTTCATACCAAAATTAGCATTGATTAGTCAAATGGTAAAACCTCTAAATTTCTTTTTATTAATAAAAAATTAGTTTCACAGTAAATAGCTAGAGTCATCAAATTAAGTTCGCAACGGACACTTAAATGAGGAGGGATCCACTTACATCATTTTTTGGTGATACCGGATTACACCCTATATTTTTAAAATTCAAATAGTTGATCCAAACCGTTCAACATAATGGATATGTTAAAAGGTGCTTTCAGATCAAATTTTACATTTTTTTTTTACTATTTATTAAGATGGGTACAAAAATTCAATGGTCTGAATATAGCAATTTTGTTAAATACTTAATAAATAGTAAAAAAAATTGAAAAAACATAAAATTTGATATGCAAGCACATTTTAATATATCCATTATGTTGAACGGCTTGGATCGACTATTTGAATTTTGACAACTTTGAAAATAGAGAGTACAATTAGATGTAATTGCCCCCCCTACCACCCCCACTTAAATTTACAATTATTTGTAGTCTCTCTGAATTTAAAGAATTGCAAAGAAAGAAATGGTATACTTATGATAATACGGCCAAAGTAACCTACTTTTTGGATTTTGGAATGAGACTGTTCAATTAGAATCCGTCGTTCGGGATCATCTTGAGTTTTGAATCTGTCACTTGACATATACTTCAGAATAGATTGTCGCAGATTTGAATCGGACAGTCATGAGCTAAAACAATTTTTGAGTTACTTTACTGGATCAGAATTCCAACTTCTTTACCAAAGCCCGTACTTCTAAAACAATTTTTTTTTTTTTTTTTGCTTGTTCAAGAATAAAATGTGTTCCTCCAAAAGTCTTTTGTGTGAACAAATGCATATCTTGTGATGCCATGTACAACTCAATTTTAACTATTTATGGCATTTTGCACCATCTACTTAATGTATTTATGAATTGCTTCTAAAATAGATATTTTTTAATATCCTATTAGATAGTGGGAAATACCAAACAATAATAAAAAAATAATATCCGTCCTTTTCTTTTACATAAATTAGACAACAATTTTATAAATATTTTAATCATAAGCACATTTGTACATTTTTTTTTTAAGATTTATAGTATATATGATATTGTCGAAATTTATTTGGATCGAAAAAGACATCTGACTACCCCTATTCAGATCACTGTTAAAATTCAAACAAGTTCTAAAGACAAATAGAACTTTTATTTCTTTCACATCTTTTATCAAACTCCCAATAAATAGAGCTGTCAGTAACATGTAAGTAAAAAAATAGTATTTTCCTATATCATTTTCATTAGACATTATTACACCTATATCCATCAATTATGGATCTCAATATATATCTCAATTTCAATTGCGACCACATTTCTTTCTACAGAGAATTTTTGTGACTTGTTGTTTACACGCCAATTCAGATTGAAAATCATCAATTATATACCTCAATCTCAACTGTGACCACATTTCTTCCTATAGAGAGTTTCTGTGACTTTGAATATATAGGCTATGTTTGGATGTACTGAGAATAGTGAGAATAGCAAGAATAGTGCTGTTCTGATCCATCCAAACATATTCAATTGCTATTCGGAACAGCAAGAATAGCGTTGTTCCGCTATTCCTACAAAAAGTCGGAATAGCAATTGATGCTCTCTCAAATGTTCAATTCCTCCATTGTTATTCTAAATGTTCAATTCAAATAACATTTTCGCTATTCCGAATAGCACCACATCAACACTATTCTCATTTTCTTCCAAAAATCACTATTCTCATCTACTATTATCAAATAGTAGTTATTTTAGCTATTCTAGAGTGCATTCAAACGTATCCAAAAAAAATAGATGTAGTCTGATAAAGTTAATAAAAAAGAGGAAGAACAATATAATTAATTAGGAAGGAAACTACAAGATATTATGTTATACTTTTTGTTTTACCATTTGAAGCTAATTAAGGATATAATGGTCATTTTCCTAAGTAAAACAATATTACTTAATTAATTAATTAAAATTAATTGAATTGTGAAATGAAGACATGGTCAATACACTAAACGAGAGATTATTTGTAACAAATTAGTCAAATGGTTCAAACCAAGATTAGTATGAATTAATTAGTCAAATGGTAAATTAAACAGTTGCAAAGTTCGCAAGGGACAGTTGAGACTTGAGAGGCAAGAGAATAGTGTCACGCAATGCAATCGAGTCATTGAGCTGTTGCATTTAATGCATGAAATGACAGGCCATAATTATTCAATAGGTTTTGGTTCACCAGTTCACCTACAAACCTACTTACACTTAGCTTTTAATTATCCATTATAACCATCAAAACACCATGCAAATAATGCACATCCATTATGCAAAATAAATTATTTTTAGCCACTTTAATTTAATTTTTAGAATTACATTAACACTGTCACATAAAGAGAACTAGAAAATTTAGATAAGAGATGTTAAGATTAAAATGCATAAAGCATGGTCAGAATTTAAATTCAAGTCTCTGCACTGATAAATTGAAACTTTATCACTAGATTATAAGCACACATATGATAATTTACGAGAGGGACTAAATTATATATAAAAAAAACTTTAATAAAAACAAAATATTAATTAAATTTCAACATACATAGCTAATATTTTTGAAATTATGGAGCTATACATAGATCAATCCCTATACAACCATATAAGATCCTCCATTTTCTCTGTTATATAGATATCCTAAATTCTAAATCTGCAAAAATTAAAGGAACCAAATAAATAATTTAGTCTCTTAAAAATTTCAAACTATGTAACTGTTTAGTGTACAAATTGTAAAAGAAAAAGAAAAAACTGAACCATAAAAAATAATTTTTTACAATTACCATAATAACGGTCCAGATTACTCTTCAGCTGGTGCATGTTCGGGATGGCGCAGTGGCCAGTATTATTTGTACTTTAAGATTCGTGCAAAGTTAAAATAACGATCCAGATCAACTAATTGTAAAATATTCATTTTTGTGGTACCGGAGAGGATCTGAATTCACCACTTTCTTTGTATCGAAAAGAAAATCTATTACTTTTCCGATATCTTTTACTCATAATGAGTTTGGCTACTATAACATCGGTGTTATTTCAACCTATATAACACCAACTCTAAAACCTATCAAATCAATTTCAAATGGTGAATCCAAATTGTTCAAACCGATCTACTTCATTAGTTGTGCATTTACATACAAAATTTATAACTTTTCGAGTTTATTTAGCATTAAGTCAAGCGGTCAAACGTGTGAGTTTTTAAGTTAATTTTAGTACATTAATTTTTTAATATTTTTACCGCTTGATTTGATACTAAAATAACTTGAAAAAAAAATTGTATGTAAACACATCACTCATAATGTAAATCGATTTGAATGATTTAGATTAGTCATGCAAAGTCGATTTGATAGATTTTAAAATTGATATTACATAAACTGAAATAATACTGATATTATACTAGCCAAATTCTTTTATAATTCTTAAAATAAAATAAATTTGTCGATTAAGGATAGATGGCAGATGTGACTGCCTATATTGTTTACTATTTTTTAAGATGTTGTTGGAGGGAAAGTAACCAAAAAGTGAAGTACGTCTGTACGTGTATGTGAAAAAGTTGTACGGTGTGAATTTATTCTTTTGTCCCTTCGCCTTTTTCATTCCATATATAGCGGTATTGGATCTAATTACAGATCAGAGGAGGATTTAAATGCATTCAAATTTTTGTGTATTTTTTTTTTTTTCTGTTTTTAAAATTTGAATAGTTAATTCGAACTGTTAAATGCGATGTACATATTAAGATGTGGATGGAGACCAAATTTTATATTTTTTGAAATTTTTTATTTATTTATTAGATCACTTTGAAAATCGCTGATCCAATAGTTCAGAAAATGTAGAATCAGCGATTTTCAAAGTGGCTTGATAAATAGTAAAAAAATTCCAAAAATATAAAATGTGGTCTCCGAGCACATCTTAATATATAGATCACATCTAACGGTTCGGATTGACTATTCAGACTTTGAAAACGGAGAAAAATAATTTGAAAAATATGGTGCATTTGAACCCTTCTCCTAATTATATCATATCTAACGGTTGTAGACTTGTAGTCCGATACATAGTGGCAAGACTTGCGAAAAATTCACCTTTTATTCACATATTGTTTGTTTTTTTTAATGTTATCGAACCAAACTCAGATTAAATGCAAGAAAATATATAATATGTTTTATTCGCGACTAAAATGCGAAAAAATATTTTTTTTAGGTTCTTTTTTTGGTTTTTTATTCTTCCTTGTTGTACCGAATCATTCCCGAACCATACCGAATCACGAACTTTTGACTCAGTCGAACCAAACCCGAACTATTTATTTATCACTATGGTCCGATCCAACCATGTAATATAATCAAATTTACAGCTCCCCTTAATATTTTCAATAGCTTTAAATTATATTTTGAATCAACCATAATTTAAAAAATAAATTATTCACGTCGAATTTGTCTATCTTTTAATTTGCGTACAACAAATTTCTTTATTTATTAGTGTCCAATGAGTAAAGTTCTTATTTTATTTAAAATGTGTTGGGTTGAATTATATAACATATTATTGTATAAATATTATAATTTTTCATCTTACTTAAAACTTCATAAGTACATCTTAATGTCCATAAAGGACCCCAATTGAATTTCAAAATTTTATTTATATTTAAAAATTATTAATAACACTTAGTAATGTGCCTAAAAATGGTAATTGATTATGGATTGAAAATATCTTAACAAAATAGTACGCAACATTTTCAAGAAGAAAGATTAAGAATTTTTAAAAATTAAAATAAGAATTTTTTTTTTGCAAATTTGTTTCCATTTCTCAATTGGGAACAGCTGTGGCATGAAGCAAAGGTAATTTAGGTATTGGGTGGGGAGACAAAATCAGGTGGGAATTTGCATTTGCTCAGAGAAGAAAATTCGTGTCAAAAAAAAAAAAAAACAAAGTAATAAATATGAATTTGAATAAATGAAAAGTAAATAAGCAGCGCTGCAGATACCGCGTGATATTAATTGGTACAACTGTGAAAAGTTTGACATTTGACAAAACTAAAGCAAAAGTTTAGACAAATTAGTTGACTCGTGCATTCACATATGTTTCAACTATTGAGTCATAGTATTGTCAAATTTTAAAATCCAAAATATTAATATATATATTTTTTTAAATATGAAAATCTCTACAATACAGATGCAATTAAAATTGGTGATTGCAAGTCAAGCCATCCAATACATTTTAAGAATATTTAGAAAAAAATTTGTTAACCTGATTTTAAAAAACAAAAGAATAATTTCATACAAAATAACATATTTTATAAATAAAATTAGACTAAATGACAAATAACATTTCTCAAATGATATAAATAAAATGAAAAGAAATGAAAACAAGACCATTCAATTATCAATCAATTCAAAAATTCTTTGAATGATATTTAAAAAGTAGAAATAAATTGGGGTCAATCAAAAATATGATATAATTTGCATGTAACGAGCACGTGTCTAACTAAATTCAGAGTTCTACACGTTATATAATTAGAATATTTAATCGAGGGTTGATATTCATTCCAAAATTTAATCTTTTTAATTAATCAAAGCCGTCGGTAGATCATGACATCTATGTGATTAATATAAGGAATTCAGATCTTCCCCGGTACTCAAAAAGAAGACCTTTTAGAATTAGTGGATCCGGACTGTTCTTTTAACTTTGCACGAATCTCAAAACGCAAATAATACTGATCCTGCACTATCCCAAATAAACACCGTTTTTGAGTTAATCTAAAATCTAAAATAGTGGACCCCATCTAACAAATACCTGAAAAAAAAAATACACATTCTAATATAATAAAGGAAGTAGCTAACAGTCCCCCAACTCCAGTCCTCCAAAAATCTCCAGAGATTTTCAACTAATTTTGTAAACATCAATACTAAATCTTATAAACTAATTCAACAAATCCTGTAAACATAAAAATGTGTGAAAGCTGTTAAAAACGCATGACAGCTGTTGGGGACCACCTTTTGTGAACATACACATAATATCCTGTAAACATACACATATTATCTTGTAAACATACACATATTATCATATAAACATACACATATAATTTTGTAAACATACATAGTGTACTTGAAATTATAGCAGTTGAAATTATGGCAATTGTGGCAGTTAAAAATGCGTTAGAACTAAGCTAAAAAGGAAAGACTTTTATACACAGAGATTTTTGAAAGACTGTAGTCCGGGAAACATTACCTTTTCTCTATAAAAAAAAGAGATTCGCTACACACAAAGGTATATAAAATTTGTTTTCCCTGAAACCCCTGTAGGTGTGAATGTGTGATTGGTCATGAAGGAAGCGTCCAATTAAGAACTTTTAATTTTCTTGGCAAAATAGTATCAATCTTAATTTGCTACAACTAACAAATAATGATGTGAACAGCATTAACATTTAACAGCCAGTAGTTGTCACATGATGTCACTTACGCTGTGACGACCGTAGATTAGCAGATATAATAAAAAGAAGAAAATAATTAATATGCAATTATGCATGGACCATGATCTATTAGAGGTCGCTGTGACTTCATTTTCGGGCAATATTTATTAAGAGCCTTTATAATTTAATATAATTAATTTACTCTTCTTAATTAGCTAATATAATCATATTTCTAGATTTCATAAGATCTTAAATTTATCAAATTTTTTTTTTTTTTTAAGATGTTAACTAGTTCCAATCTATTTCTCTATAGCTCAGAAAGAATTTCATGTTAGATGTTACCTCTAAAAATCGATTTTTTTTTTAACCCTAAAATTCATAATATTATATTATCCTTCTTAATTTTAAAAACTCACAAATTTACCTAATTTATTATTTTTCTATTAAAGTTAAAAACATATTTTAAATTTATAAAGTATTTATTTTATCTTTTTTTTTTTAAATTAAGAAGATGTAGCTTATTTAAATAATATGCGTGTAGAGCATCTACATCCAACAACTCAAATGAGTTTATAAATAACTGTTAACCACATTTTAGAAACTAAGATCTCTAAACTTTCTAACTCTCACATCTCTAAAATTAGTTTTAGATTTTCTATTAAGCCACATTAGCAACAAATTAAAAAAAAGACATAATTTAAGTCAATCATTTGACCAGTATAGACTTTATAAACAGTTTCTTAATAATGAACTTTACTGTATAGTTTATAAATAAAAAGCTCCCCCACAACTCTGAAATTGAATTAAAAACTGTTACATCTGATTAGAAACTCTAATAATATCAGAGATGCAGGTGCTCTAAGTTGTTTCTAAAAAAAACAACTTCACATCTCAAATGGATAATAGTTTGGAGAAGGGGGCACGAGAATTTAATAAGTTCTAAACATCTACATATATACAAGGAACTTTTACGGTTTCTTTTCCAAAAGAGAAAAAAAAAAGAACGCAAACACGTGAAAATTATTTTATATTTAGACGTGTCAAAATCGTTATAAAATATTCTGGGACCTCCATAATATGTTGCTATATCACAAACAGTGGATCAAACATATCCAAATAAAATATATTGGAATTTGACCTTGTATTATAATATTATAATTCATACAGATAAAGTTAGGCTAGAAGTCGTTAGTCCATGTGACCATGCATGTAACAAGTTAACAACATTTTTTTTTTTCCTTCTTTAATTAATCAATTAATCATCTCATCGGTGACCTAACTGTGTTCTGTAGTGTGTACAGTTTAGAAATTCGGAGGATAATTGACCTAATTCCCTGTTTCTCAGGCATTTACACTACTGGTACATGTAAACGTGTGGTTGATTTCTTGATTTGTCAACTGATTTTGTGGGGAACCGTGTTCAAAAATTAGATACAGATATTTGATATCCAAATATCTGTACGGATAAGGATATTTGATATTCGAATATCTGTACAGGATATAATTACGGTTTTAAATTTTAATTATTTGTATTTAGGTATTTAAATAGTAGATATATAACATACAGTTTAATATATATTATAAATTTTTTTATGTTATTCATTATTATAAAAAAATAGATATCTGTATCTGTTTAATATCGGATCCGTATTTGTATCCATACAATATCTGATTCATATCCGTTCCAAAAAGATGAAAACATATTTACCACAATCTGATCCGTTTGCACAACTAATTTTGCATGGTCATGTTAGTAGGACACTGATTAATTTTTGTAAATATTCTAACAGAGCAGTTTTGGCTTCATGCAACGCACAAGTCATATTAAACGCTTTTTTAATTTTATAATTTGTGTGCTGCATGAAGCCAAAACCGCTCTCTTAAAATCTTTGTTCATTAATTTGGTGAAATTTGTTTCGAAACATTAAAGAAATTTTAATTATTGTTTCCCAGAATAATTTAGGTTTGGGTTGCTGGTGTTGTTTGATTCACAAAATTAAAAAAAATGAAAATAAAAACAGAGCGCACTTGTATTCATTAATTAATTTATTTATCTGTTTGACATGGTCAAATAGGATTTGTACTTGAAGCTTGTAAACAACTGATTTGTTACCTAGAAGCTTTAACTTCATGCAATTAATTATTCTTTTCAATTACAGAAAAAGGGGGAAATGATAAAATCACACGAAACCCTAGTTGACTCAAATATGTATTATTTAAGTAGAATATCATCTAATTATCAATCATATTTAATTTTATTCATTTTGGTTTCTAACATATTTTGCAATATAGTAGTAATCCACAAAATATAAGTTAATAAGTGTTAAGTATTATTTACAGTAAAGAAAAATACAGATTTTTTTTAGTTTTACCATTCTTTCAATTATTGAGAAGTTTGTAAGTGCACAGAGGCGAAACAGTCCTTGAAAATTTTAATTTTTACAAAAAAAATATACTATTGGCCTTCCTCACAAAAATATAGTATACCTGTAGCTCATTTATTGAATAGTTTTAACCCCTACTTGTAAGTGAAAACATACATTGAATTGAATAGTTTTTGTTAGAATATTAAATAATTCTGACATTGCCGAAAAATTGGGCCCTAGAGGCATAAATTTATTATACCTCTAGCCCATTTATTGGATTGGATCTGGATGGTTGCAAGGCCCAAAATCCGAATAACAGAAATAAGTTGGGCCGAAGATCTATAAATTTATTATACCTCTAGCCCATTTATTGGATTGGATCTGGATGGTTACAGGGCCCAAAATACGAATAACAGAAATAAGTTGGGCCGAAGATCTATAAATTTATTATACCTCTAGCCCATTTATTGGATTGGATCTGGATGGTTACAAGGCCCAAAATCAAAATAACAGAAATAAGTTGGGCCGAAGATCTATAAATTTGTTATACCTCTAGCCCATTTATTAGATTGGATTGGATGGTTACAAGGCCCAACATCCGAATAACAGAAATAAGTTGGGCCGAAGATCTATAAATTTACATATAGAAAACAATTTATCTGCACCAAAATCTATCTCATGCATTAATTAATAATCATGCTATCTTGTAGAAGATATAGATCAATCGTTATGTGATAAAATCTAAGAGAAAACAAACAAATCTTATTCATGCAAGTCGGATAATATGCAAACTATAGTCAGATAAAGATTATTGTACCAAATAATGGTTTATAAGTAGCAGTACCAGATTATGGTACAATCTCAGATTTGCATGGATCAAATTTATTGTGAGATTTGCAAATTTAGTGAATTTAGTCTTTTCCTTCTTGCAAAGAAACACCATAAGAAAACAATAATTATGAGATTTAGTTACATGTCATCAAAATGCCTATATCATCAGAAATATCTCAAATTTAACTATTTATTTGTTATCGTAAATTGGAGTTTGAAAGAATACTCAAATGTGAAGCATTTCATCATTTTTTTGAGTTAAATCAGTGGAAATAACCAAGGACCAACATAACAATAAGCATCTGTACCCTAAAATCAATTTTTGACAGAATAAAAAAAAAAATCTGGTAGAATCTAAAATCAATTTCATTGCATGCATTCCCAAATTGAGTCTTTAATTCTACATAAGAGTAAGCCACTAACGAAAGCAATCAAAGCATATATACTGCTTTTGACAACATACTTCAGACATAATTAAAACCATGTGACAGAGTCACAGGCCGTTGCAAAGGCTACGGCTTTGTTCTCTTCGAGCACCGTTCCTCTGCCCAAAATGCCCTCAAGGAACCACAGAGACGTATAGGTGAACGCACTGTTCAGTGCCAGTTAGCATCCTGTGGGTCCACGTCGAAACCCAAAGCAGCAGCTGCAACATCAATTACTCGCTAATCCTAGCCGCCTCTACTGCTGTTCGGTAAATCCCCTTCTCTGAATTCCGAAAGTTCTTGAAACTTTGTGAGATTTGAGATTAAATAATAAAACCAGAAGCTCAAATCTAGTAAAATTGAATCATCCTTGACCTTACTGCTGTTCCAGTAGCTGGTTTTTAATTTGGAAAATACTGCAATACCTTTTAAATTTTCAAAGGTGGTCGTTGTTGGTGTTATAATTTGGTTAGCATCTTGATTGGAGAATAAATAAAGGATATGAATCAAATCAAAGGAAAAAATAGCCTGTTAAGAATCTGAGATCAGTACCAAATTAGATTGATCGAGTGAGTTGTACTTTCAAGTTTCAACTGACATGTGCAATTTGGCATTGCTGTAGTGTTTTTACTGTGTATTTAATATTTTTCATCCTGTATCCATCAAGTGCCTGTATAGTTATCTGCATTTCTACAAGTTGGTGAATATATTCCTTGTTGTATTTTGGAAAAATAATCCACCTCGAAGGTACTATTTCTTTTCTTACAGAGCACATGCTGTTGAGCAAACTTGTAGAATAATATTGTAAATTAAACTTGTAAGGTGTGGAGCTGGTAAAACTATTGAGAACACATGGTGTTGGCTTAAACTTTTTGTAATTTTGGATAGTCTCTTTAGTAAGATTTAAAGTCCTTTTAGTATGAGATCTTTTTCAATTTGTTAGGTAACTCTAATTTTTTCTTTAAGAACTTTTTTGAAAGAGTATTTTCGACAGTGAATTATGTGAAAAAATGAGTAAGAAATTCAATGAGAGATCAATCTTGAATAATTGTTTGGTTATTTATGTTGAGAGTAAGTTGTTTGATGAGGTAGACGATGAACAAATTATGCAATAATGGTAAAATATGAAGACCTGTAGATCAATGCTCTCTCCATTGACTTGATTTTGTAGCATTAATATATTTTTTGTTTTTTGATATGTAAAATAATATTTGTTATAAACTTTTGACTTAGTTGAAACATTGATGTTCATTTATATTATCTTGACTTCTTATTTATTTTAATTGATGATGCAATTTTATATTATGTTATTTTTTTTTTTTTTTTTTTTGCAACTATATATATAGTTATGCTTAGGGGTGCACAAAAAATTCGAAATTTGTGATTCGATTTGAGTTTGATTTGAAAAAATTCAAAAAAAATTTGATTCAAATTTGGTTCAAAATTAATTCAATTCGAATTCGAACCAGGATTGAGAATCTTGTATGGTTCGAATCTCTGATATTAATCGGAACCGTCCATTTAATTTACGCCTGTTATTTCTCCACTCTCTTGAATCCGTATCCTCTCTATTACTACAGAGATAATGTTCTATAGAGTTACTAGATCTGAACCGTTCCTTTTAACTTGGCACGAATCTCAAAGCTTAAAAATACTGCCTCTATTGCGGCCGTAAGGTGAGGGTGATCCTCTACAATACTACAGAGGATACGGATTCCTCCCTCTCACTCTCGCAGGCGCAGCGCTAACCTAACCTAGCCGATTTTCTCTCCTCTCTCCTCCGACTGGCGCTTCTCTCCTCTCCTCCGACTGTTACGCCTCTCTCTTCTCCTCCGACTGGCGCTTAAACCTAACCTAACCAAGCCCTCCGACTCGCGGAGCTCTCTCCTCCTGTTACGCCGGTGAGTTTGTAAATATAAAAGCTGCTGGTTAGGCTAGGTTTTTTGTAATTTTTGAGAGGCTAATTTTATAAAATCTCTGAATTTTGTTTTACCTATCATAGATATTCAGTGTTGATTTCTTCACAAGATGAAATCCCTTCAACTCAATATGCTATGAGTATTGCTGGTAATTTCTACTTTATAAGGAATTCTCAATGTAGTATTTATTACCATGCGTATTGCATGCTGATTATTGTGCTGTATGGATATACTAGTATCAGTTTCTGTATGGTTTTCCAAATTGGTCGTCACTAGCCTTAATATAGTCGTCAAGTATATTTGGTGTTGCAAATATTGAGTATATTTGTTGTTGTCTGCACATATTACACAATGTTTAGTCTAGTGTTTAATAAGTTACAAATTTATTTCATCTCTTCAAGCTACTGTTTTGATAAAACCAGAAATAAGCTTCTAAAAATTTGTTTCAGTTTTTAATCTTAATTAATTGATTTGAGAATATATTGTTGATCAAGATAATAACATGTGCTTTAGAGATGCTAAAAAACAGTCTAATAGATTTATATCTCTATTTGTGTTGTACTTCACTACTGGACAGGTGCAGTGAAAGAAAGCTCAAATCTCACATACCAGATTGCCGGATACAGGTTTTTATCTCTTTTTTCCTTACTGGTTTTTCTTGCTTTCATTTGGATTTCTACTGGGTTCGATTCAAATTAATTTCGAATTCGAATTCGAACCTGGGCAGATTCGATTCAGTTCGGTTCGTTTGTAGGCCTAGTTATGCTTGCCTACCCCTAACAAAATTCCTAGCTTCGCCACTGCCAGTAAGGTCCAGCACTGGGATATACCAACTTAATCAAGCCATTATTGTTTGTGATGCCCCTTTTTTCCTCTTTTGTCATTGATTCAGCCTTTTCTTCCTAATCCATCTAAATATTAAAGAACTTTTTTTGTGGTTAATAATTTTTTAATATTTTAGCAGGCGAGGAGCCTATTCCAATTTTAAATAGTTGCCTTCGCAATATCTATGTAGTAATTTATGGCCATCTTAGGGTAGTATTGATCAAGTTCTATTAACAACTTTTTCTTTTATTACAGAGATACTTCTTACAAGTACAATCAATAATTATTGATGTCAAATAAAGATGATCAGAAAGCTCAGGCGGCAGCTGATCGGATCAAGGCTGCTGCTCTTTCAGCTGCAAAAGGCCTCAGTCGGGCCCAGGCCGAGCGAGCTGCTGCCAATGCGGCCCGCAATGTCAATGCTTATGGTCAGAAAGAAGAAGGCCCGAGCAGGTGGCAGGAGAGGAAGGAACAAAAGCGCCGCATGTACCTTATGAGCACTGAAAAGGCTGTTCGGCTTGGTGAGAGGAAAGATACCAAAACTACCTCTGTGGCTGCCACCTCAGCTCAATGCCAGAAGTGCTTCCAGCCTGGCCATTGGACTTATGAATGCAAGAATGAGCGGGTCTACATTTCGCGACCATCCCGGTCACAGGTTTTGAATAACCCAAAAGTCAAAATGACTTTCTCAGTGTCATTTGAAGGTAACCCTGATGTGGAGAAAGTGAAGAGTGTGAAGAAGGAGAAAGGTAAGGATAAGAAGAAAAGTAAGAGGAAGCACCGATCTGTTAGCGGTTCTGACAGGGATGACAGTGAGGCATCAGTGTTTGATACTGAGAGCGAGTCAGAGGTGACTGCTACTGATGAGTCGTCGGAGAGTAGCTCAAGTTATAGCTCTTCAGATTCAGAGGAGAGGAGGAGGAGAAGGAAGAAGCAGAAGAGGAAGCGGCACAGGAAGAGGTACAGCTCGTCAGAATCATCAGAGTCGTCTGAGTCAGAGTCTGATTCTGACAGTGAATTGGATGACAAGACGAGTTGCAAGAAGGGTAAGCGGCACAGCCATAGGCGCTGAGATGGCTTCTCCGATCAGTTATTTGAATGGTTTGAGAGTGGATAGACCTATTGGTGTTATGTCTTGGTATGATAGATGTGGTTTGTTGAGGCTTGTATTGAGATTGCTCATGTGTTTTATTTAAGGTCAGGCAAGAGATTGTGACTTTTTTTGAGGTATCATATGATACGTTTTGTTATCAATATTATGTTGAGAACCTAGTAATGGGGTGTTATTTTTCTTATTCTTTTTATCTTGTTTGCTTGGTGGGACCTTCAATTTCTAGTCTACCCCAATTTGTTTGGAACTAAAGGCTTGGTTGTTGTTATTGTATAATTAATGAAATTTCTATGCATTTACCTGTACCAGGCTCACCTAAGTGCTTATTCATTCATCTAGACGTATTTTCAGTTTCATCTTGTAATCACCAATAATAGTTGGTATCAGCTAGTAAAGCATACTGGTACCACATCATGTCTTAGTGTGGGCCTGATCAGTGTCATGTTTGGTACTTCTGTAAGAGAAAATGTGGAGCTCGATTGGTGCCATGTCTGATAACTGTTATCGTGTTTGTGATTTTAAAAGTAAGAATTTATGGTGTTCACACAGCATAAGAATTTATGGTGTTCACACAGCACAGTGGCCACGCGTCATAATAAAATAAAAAGCATCGACATGTAACCAACCGCCTTCCTCCAGTTGCGTTCACATTTCCCACTTGGTCGGTACTAGATCCAAATTCCATCTTTTCTTTTTCCTCTTTCGCGGAAGCATACCATACATATCCGATCCAATCTCCCTCCATCTCTTTCTTTATAAATTCATCTCTATGCTCTATGCTCTCTTCTCGCTTCACCTTTGCCCTAAACACCAATCTTTGTATTTGTAGCCATTTCGTCAAACACCTCTCGTGTTACCCCACCACCAAGTCATTTTTAATCCCCACTTATTCCTTGCGCAACACCACGTGCCTCTCACGTTCGTTGATTTCTCCTGTTAATACTTCCCGCTCTTTCTCCCCTTGTTTATCATTCAGATCAGCTTCCATGGCCAGCCAGTCGGTGACTTCTGTACACGATTTTACTGTCAAGGTTTGCCTCCTTTCTAATTGAAATTTCTTTTGGATTTTAATCAATTTTGTCCCTGGTAATTTTGCGATCTGATCAAATCTCTGATATCTGTTTGGCTTTTAATCGTTGTACCAGGATGCAAAGGGGAATGATGTTGATCTAAGCATGTACAAGGGAAAGGTTTTGCTAATTGTCAATGTTGCTTCGCAGTGGTACAGCAATTGATCCTTGGTTTAACCCTTTTCTTTTTTTTGGGTCTTACAATAACATTGTAATTAGGGTACTTCAACTAAATTAGAATTTGACCGATGATATTTAACTGAAGTAGTGCTCTTTTGGTTTGGTTTCGACTTTGGAGCAGTTTGGCTCATGTTGTCAGATTTGAGGGTCCAATAAATCAGATCGTTTATATTTCATATTTTTAATTCCTCTGATCTTACTATAGTGTTGAGTGTCCTGTTAGCATATCTGATTGTACAATACTGAAGTCAATGCTTCATAGAGTAGTTGGCCATGTTGGCTTTCCTTTCTTTTGTTTATTTTTGTTATTAAATTGTGATTGATTTCATATGTCTAACTGCTTAATTGCTACTTTTACTTGCAGTGGATTGGCCAACTCTAACTACACAGAGCTAAGCCAGCTATACGACAAGTACAAGGACCAAGGTAGTTCATGTTACTCTAATATAGTGGCTATTGTGTGATTTGCATGGGGTGTGCATAATTATTTCCCCCCAATTTGATTTATATCGAATGACTATTGTAGGTTTTGAAATTCTGGCTTTCCCATGCAATCAGTTTGGTGGACAAGAACCAGGAACCAATGAAGAGATTGTGCAATTTGCCTGTACTCGCTTCAAGGCCGAGTACCCGATATTTGACAAGGTGATCTTGTAGTAATTGCTACCTCTATAGGATAGCACTAGTTTTCATTTACGATGATCATTACTAAAAAAATATCTATGTACTCAGTGTAGTGCAATTTCAAGTTAAATTAGTAAATATGTTATGTAATACCAAAGAGATGACCATTTAATATATTTTCAGGTTGATGTGAATGGTGAGAAGGCTGCACCAATATACAAATTTCTCAAGTCGAGCAAAGGTGGTCTCTTTGGGGACGGTATCAAGTGGAACTTCTCCAAGTTCTTGGTTGACAAGGAAGGACATGTCGTAGACCGCTACGCTCCGACCACCTCTCCGCTCAGCATCGAGAAGCACCTGAAGAAGCTGCTCGGGACTACTGCCTAATCACCTCCTCGCGCGGCTGAGCAAACCTTGCTTTTATCTTTAGCTCTCTTTGAATAAGAATCTGTACTGGTGTATGGACTTTCTGTATCTATAAAAACCTTGAAATACTTTTTGTAAGTTTTGCGGCCAACTAGTTACAGTAAAGCAGATGTTGTTTGTCCATGCTTCTGTTTTAACTTGTTTCAGTGGCTATGGGATTTGATTTGTGCTGATATTAAAATTATGTCGGTTTGGTTTCCGTGTGGAATAATTTATGTTATGGATGGTTTTAAACAGGTTTGGTCCATCAATTTTACATGGAATTTACTGTGAAACATACAGTAAATTGCAGCAAAAGACAACCACGTCTCCACTGCATTTAGATTTTAGAAGATAAATTTGGAACAGGTGCAAATTTAGATGAAATCAATTCTAGATGTTTTGTTAGGTGCAAATTTGAACAGAGAGAGAGCGCTGCAGATTGAGTGCTGCTGAAGTGATTCCGGGTGTGGTCAGCGAATTGAGAACCTGGTTTTAAGTGATGGTTAGGGGTGCCAACGAGCTGCCTCGGTCCTAGCTCGGCTTGTTAATTCTGGATCGAGCTACAGCCGAGCGAACTGGATCTAGGACATCTAAGCTAAAACTTGAGCTTGCACTCGTGACAAGCCAGTCCAGCTAGTTCGCGAACTGACGAGCTGGCTGGATCTTGTTTTAAGAAGAAAATAAATTATACAAACTTTTTTGGATCAAGCTGAACCGAGTTAGACAGGATAAAATACACACAAATTCATACAAATTCACAAATTGATATCTAGCCAAGCTAGCTCGCTAGCTTGCGAGCTAGCGAGCAATTTAGGCCACAACTTGAACTCGTTAATTCTGAATTGAGCTAGTGGTAAGCTGACTTGTTAATAGTTTGGTCCAATAATGAGTGAGCTGTTAGCGAGCGAGCCAGGTACGAATCACGATTGAGCCACGGGCTATGAACTTTTTTGCCACCCTAGTGATGGTACCGCCAGAAGTTGAATTCTGATGGAGAGTTACATTAATTACAGTTGAATTCTGACGGAGAATACAAACTGCGCTTGGGCTGCCATGCATGTTGTGCAAATGACATTACTTTTGGAGTGAGTCCATGATACTATCTATATTACGATTTGGTTCATAATACGGATCATTATTTTTATTTTCAAAATCTTAACGGTTGATCCGAACCGTTCAACATATTTTCCATATGAATATGTACTTGCAGACCAAATTTTATATTTTTTAGAATTTTTTTACTATTTTTTAAGATGCATAAAAAATCACTGTTTTTGGATGGTCCAGAATTTTCAGATCAAGTGATTTTCTAACTATCTTAAAAAATAGTAAAAAAATTCTAAAAAATATAAAATTTGGTTTTGGATCAACCGTTAGAATTTTGAAAATAAAATAATTGATCCGTATTATGGTTCAACCCGTGATATGCATAGTACCATAGCCTCACTCTTTACTTTTGAAGAAATTAATGTCCTGCAACTGCAAGTAAATACTAAAAAGTCATCAAATAAAATATATGCACATTCTTATTAATTATATATGTAGGAAAAGAAACAAGGGAAGAGACCCGCTAACTAGGCGATTTCCATGGTGAAATTGAAACTTCTTTACAGCAAGATGGATGGACTACTGTCATCTCCAAGAGACACCACCGGTACCTACGTCAGGGTTATCAGGCTAGCAAAGGAGAGCAACAGGGGAGGCCTTCCTTCCCAAGGCAATGTTACAACCATAGGTATGCAAGGTGTACCGGCAATGAAGAAACAGGCAAGTACCATCACCCCTGCAATTCTCTCTCAGGACCAGTTCTGAAGATTTTAAGGTCCGGGGCGGAAGAAAATTTTGGGCTCTTTATATATACCAGTGTTGTAAAAAACAGTCTTAACGGTCGATTATATGCCTGTTTAATCATTAACAGTAGTCAAACCATAATGAATACACTTATTGGAGGTTGATCTATTAGTGAATTTTTCTGATTAATCTGTCGATTATTCTTGTTATTCTCAATTATTTTGTTTATTCCCATTTGATTGTTTATTTATTTTCATTTATTTTTGTTTATTCCATTGATTATTTTTTTTTACATTACTTTTTTTTTCCTGTGACGGTGTGATAATAAGTATCACAAATCATGTATTGCAGTTTTATTTGTGCTTCGCTATACATCCAATTTTTTATATATGTTTTTTCTTCTTACTTATTTTGAATTAATAGATTAATTGCTATATTATTTATATACCATATATTTTTCTTACTTAATGATATAATTTTTTCAATTAGTACATCATGTTCATATATTAAATTAAGTTGTTATTACAAACTAAATTTAGTAATTTTATGTTGGAATATTTCATGTCTTTCAAATAATATATTATTAGTATTTGAAAAAACTTAATTCTTGAATTTTTTTTTTATTAAATAAATGTCTTACTTACACATGTAAAGAGCGTGTCTATTGTTAAACGTAGTGTCATGTTATAATAATATAACTAAGTTAAACTAATTTTGATGAGTTAAATAAATTATGAATACATACACATAATTTTAATAAAAATACAAAATTATCTGCATAATTATGATTAATCGACTGCATACCGATTAATCGCTTGACGGCATCCTGTCCGTTCGACAAGCACATATCTTATTTACAATACTAATATATACATTTTTTTTATTGATATATAGGCCAATAGATCATACCAATTTATAATTTTTTTTTGGGATTACAATTTATAAATAAGTTTGGACCCTTTATATATTCAAAATTTGGGTCCTAATATTTCATTTATTTCTAATATATACATTTTTTTTAATATATGCAAAATAATTTTTTTCTTTTGAAGCCCCTTAAATCCTGGGACCCAGAACGGTCGCACTGGCTGCCCAGCACCAGGGCTGGCCCTGTCTCTCCACGCACATCAACCTCATGTCACTGTGCTGTGTTGTGTGAACACCATAAATCGGCCACTGTGCTTTTTATTCAGATCCAGTGCAATACCTGACTGAGTACAATGACATTTGAAGCATATTAGAAATAAATCAAATATGACCAGAATTTAATCTAGGCAATTTTATTATTCTAATTTATCACGAGTTCATATTGTAATATTTCTAATCGGTCCATCAACAATTACAAATAATTACCTGAATATTCTATACGTATTTCAGCCCATATCCTAATTAAAATACGTACAATACCTAATTAATGTTACAATGTTGTTCTGAATTTGATCACTTATTTAGACATTTATTTATGACAGTATGAAACATATAATTATATAACACGTAGTCCAAATTATAATTGTAATTTAGACGTCTCTAAATTCCAACAACAAGTTGTACTGGAATTACTATATCAAAAGCTATATATCGATCTAATAGTTGTAACTAATAATTAAATAAAAAATCTTTCCTCCAGAAATACTCTCGTGCTTATCGGTACAAGCAACATCTGAACTCAATCAACTCTATCTATCGTGTCCTAGCGGAGCAATCTGGAGATGGCAACCAGTGGAGAATTTCCATGCAAATCTACATACAAGTTTGTTTCTCGAAGGAGATTGTGTACTTAATTATAAAACATGCATGACTCGGTTGTAGATCAAATAGGTTTGTTAATTTATTTTGAGTGCATGACTCATGAGGTTGTAGAAGGTACTGCTGCATACTTACAAAACATTGATATCAATCAAAGGAGGGATAACCAATTAAAAGTAGCTTCATTATTTGATAGTTTTCACAATATACATATATTTAAACAATCCATTCAAATGCATATTTGTTATTATTTAAAATACATATTTCTAGCCAACGGGTAGTGGGAAAGCAAGCCATTAATAATAAGATGATACAAAAGAAATAGAAAATATCAATCAAACAAGCCAAATCCACAATATTAATCGATCATGTCTTCAAAAGCACACCATGGCATAATGATTCTTATTTTTAAAACTATTTTGTAGGATAGGAGGCATAGCTGGCGATCCCACACAGGCCAGCAGAGCTAGAAATATCCTTTTTGATACGCATGTAACCAGATTCACCCCAGGATTTGCCCCAAGAGTTTTTTACTATCCAATACTTGGATCCACGAATTTTGTTATAACCAACCACAGTAACTGCATGATTTAGTCTTATTCCACATGGACCTGTGAAAATCCCGCCCGAGTATAACATAAAGGCTCTGCTGTTTGCATCAAGCGCTACAGACACTGGCTGGTGAGCCACAGCTTTTGCAAGAGCCGACTCATTATTTGCCGGGACACGTTGGTAACCTCTGATGGTGGCCGCATGATGTCTTGTTTTGGAAGAAGAACATATACCATTGATGCCCGTGGCACCACTGGTGTAAGGGTAGTCTTTCTCCGTTGTAATGCCTCCATTTTTAACCACCCAACGAAAAGCAGACAGCATATTTCCTCCACCACAATTAGAACCGGTGACGCAATCAACTAATTCTTGTTCCGATAGATTTGTTAGGCGGCCTGTCTTGATTTTATTTATTCCTTCAATTGAAGCCACAGACGAGAATGCCCAACAAGAACCTATATATATTTATGTAGTTAGAATGATAGAATCAATATACATTCAGCTACCTCTTTCTTATGTAGTATTTTTGGAGTTCATTAATCTTGAAATATGGAAAATATATTTATATGCTTCTATTAAAGTTTTATTTTTAACTCACCACATTTGCCTTGATATTTAATGGGCGTCACAGCACCGCGAGTGCGCCAATCGATAGAAGGAGGAGTTGATGTCACACTTGCATACATGAAATCAGTTGTTTCGGATGAACTGCTTGTTTTGTATGTTGCGTATTTTTGCAGAAACTCCGGTACTGTGAAATCTGCAAAATTGTTAAGGTCTACAGTGTATGTCAGTCCAGGTTGATTTTTCATGGATTGGACGAACTGAAAGTTGTCCGTGAATATTTGAAAGCGTCGTAGTTTTTCGGTAGCAGATCCATAAACTCGGCCGTTGTCACTAATCCATTTTTCAAAAACTGACAACAAAGAATCATCAGCTACTGTTATGGAGAAGGGACTAAAGGCAAGCAAAACAAGAAGAGTGACATTGCAACGATAAGAAAATGCCATAAGATCGAGGTTTGGTGTATTGAATTCTCAAATTCAATTCAATTAGCTAGAGAAAGAAGTTGAGCTTGTAATGAGAAGTATGTGTTGGCTTGTGGTATTTATAGAAATGCTTGGCCTCTTTGAGTTTTGCAGATTTGGGCAAAGCAATAGAAAATATATATATAATATGCACATCATCCTTTCCGTTAGATTTTTCAAACCGGCGGTTTCATATTATATTAGGTAGAATCATTTTATCCTATATTTGAATATGCAACGTTAGTCTGTTCTAACAAGTAAAGAAATTAATATTCTGTTAATATTGAACGGGCATTTACGGTAATCGAAAAGAGTAAATTTATTGTGATTGGGATAAAGCTCAAGCCTCCTTTTTCATAAACTCCTGTGGGAGTTGAATCTTAAACCACGTCTACACCAAATAATTTTACTTTTGAATGATTGAATCATTTTAGAACCCTAAATGGGGCTAAACTTCCATTCCTGAATTAACTTCCTTGTCCTCTTCTAGTATGCCTCAAAAGACATATATAATAGGTTGAAGCATAAATAAGATGTTAATTTTTAAGCTCACTAAGTTTCTTTGTATGAGCTTTGTTTCAAAATATATCACAGATTAGTTTTAAAACGACGAACCTAAACCGTTGAAACTGATTTACCTCACGAGTGATGCGTTTACATGGAAAATTTAAAAATAATTTAGTAGAAAATTAAGTTGTAAAAGCTGATGAAAAATGAATGAATTAAAATTAACTTAATTACAAAATTTTTTACTATTGAATTTTATATTAAATTAATTCAAAATTTTAGAATTTTTTGCATGCAAATGCATCACTCATGAAGTAAATCGATTTCAACAATATGAATGCATAATTTGAAGCCAATACGAATATACAATAAGTGTTGATCACTAGTGAGCTCAAGAACACTCTAATTATATCTCTTAGTCCGTAGGTAACACACACTTTCTGCTTCAAGCAGAAATCGAACCCACATTATGTCATAACCAACGGCGCTAGGCAGCGTTGGCCAAACTTTAACAAAGCAGTCCAAATTCCATGGATAACTTGGCAACATGGAAATATAATTGCTTCATTCAAGTATAAGGTAGAAATTAATTTATTATCTTTTCTACACTATATGTAACTCCAAATTATTACGAAACAGGGGAATAATTTATGATCAGGAGGGTTCAAATTTCTCCATTTTTTGTGCCTCCATTTTTAAAAACTTTCATAATTTAAAATTCAAAACTTAAAAGTCAATATAAAACTATTAGATGTGATCTACATCATTTTATCTATGCACGTGTAAAAAATTATGACATTTCAATTTTATTTTGATTGTTATCAAGAGCTTGTAAAAAACGCATTAATGTGGATGATTTATTGACGTTGATTTTTGAACCTATTGATTCACATAAAAATAATATTAAAATGTGATAATTTTTTATAAGCTTGTAGAGAAAATAACATATATCACATCTAACGATTTTATTTTGACTTTTAAGTTTTAAATTTTCAGTTATTAAAGTTTTTAAAAACGAAGGCATGGTGAAGGCACAAAATATGAAGGCATTTGAACCGTCCTCATTTATGATTTAGAAAGACAGAAATCTCTTCTGTCAAACTTAGGATTTATTGCATGAGCGGTAGAAGATTGAAAGCAATTTCATGCAGATATAACGATGTACTTAATTATTTGTTTTTTTTTAATATATAATATCTCTGTTGTTTAAGGAACATTTAATTTTCGAACAAATACCTAAGTTCAATCATATTTGATTTTTCAGGTGATTAATTAATTTCAGGCTTTCTTATTCATTTACGCATACAAAAAAAAAGAGTAAAAGCTTTATTAATAACATAATAAACTCTATATCATAGGTATTCTATATATAGCTAAAGAAGAGGAATGGTTGAATAACTGAATTTAAAAGTACAATTTGTTTTTCATTTTTCACTAAAATGATTCTAATTTTCTGAACTTAATTTACTCTTTCCAATACAAATAAACACCTAATAAGTAATAGATAATTGTTTACTGTCAAGATTTTAAAAAAAGTAATAGATAATTGTGCAATTTAATAGCCTAATTTATTTGCTAATATTAAGGAAATCATTTTACTTTTAGCAATATTTAATTATAAGCCCTGAAAGATTGTCAAAATTACCTACGAAAAATCTCTTTAAAACCCTACACGGACTCATCAGCTTGATACTCCTGTCAGTAATGGTATCGTCGTGGATACTCATGTCCTGTCGGTAATACCGATACACTCAGAAATAACACGTTTCTGTCAGTGTATTCTTGGCAATAGTATTTTTTTACCCTCGCGAATATTGTTCTATTCTTGTATTATAGTAGAGTATCGTAATCAAAATATAAATTTAACACACTAGCTATCACCTGAATAATTGCCTTGCTTAATTATAAAAGATTTTAAAGTATTATTTTAAGATTTTATTAATAACATCTGCAACCGAATCAATAAAAAATGAGAGAGGATCTCCTTGCTTAATTATAAAAGATAGATACAAAATTATTGTTTTTATATGGCTCAGAAACTTCTGAAAAAATAATAATTTTGTATCTTTTACAAAAATAGTACCAATTTTTTTTAAAAAAAAAAATCTGGTCTCTAAATGTATATTAATATGAAAATCATGTTGAGTTGTTTGGACCGACTATTTTGACTTTGAAAATAAAAATAACAATATGGGGAACATATATATGAGATATAAAAGATATGAATCTTATGATGCATATCAAACCTCTCTAAATACAAGTACTAATATTTCTTATAACAACCTGTTGGCTGCATGGTTGTGCCATGTCAACGCGCAACTAATGACTTGATCTTGATCGACCAAATTTTTTAATCTATATGTGTCGTTGAATTGCTATTTGTATATTTTACAACAACCTGTTGGCTGGTTGTGCCACCTCAACGCAACTAATGACTTTTACTTTGAGACACTCTGCCCAAATTGCCTCAGTGATCCGAGGGCTTGAAACCTCAAATCTGTTATTGTAAAAATTCAAACAAGGGGCTACAATTAGTTTTGATCATGACATAAAATTTTAATGCCCTTCAAAATATATATACCAGCCTTTTAGAATGGAAATTTCAAACTTCTTCCAAGTTAGTTTATGAACCGAGATTAATAATAATCCAGGACTTTCAACTTACAACTTAGTAGTATATTATAACTACTCATCTATTTTTATTCAACTAAAATATTGTCTATGCTTTTGGCTTTTGTTTCGTTTGAATAGGGGTGGATCCAGGATTTTCATCAGAGAAGGCAGAAAAATAGTAAATCGGGTTTAAATCCATTAACTAATTGAGTACTCGATAAAATTTCTGATGCTTTGACTTATAATTTCTGATGTTCTAACCTATATTTTTAATTATCAATCATAATTCAAGAAATTTATTTCAATTTTAACGTTAAATTTAATCCGAATTACAAATCAAAAATTGAGAAGGGGGCAAAAAATTTTTAGGAGAGTGCAAAGTTAGTCGAAACCAATAGATCTCTATTAAAACTCAAAATCCAAGAGGGGGTGCATGACTGACCCTAGTTACATGGAGATAGGAGAAGGTCCGATGAGCATCGGATCTAATTTTGAGTTCAATTAGTTCTAACACCGTCCGATTAGTATTAAAATATGTGCACATTAAAATTATAGTTGATTGCACGGATTTTAATGCAAAGCGCACACATCTTAATGTTATTTGGACAGTGATTAAACTCATTGAACCAAAGTAGGTCCGATTGGCATCGGACCTACTCGGAATTCGGTTACACGTGGGTCTGCCCTCTGCGTTTGGCCATTTGCTCTCTTGGCCATTTGCTCTCTGCGTTTAATAGACACAAACTTTTTAATTAAGAAGTTTTGTATTTCTGCAATTTATTTCTCAATACCAAATATCATATGATATTAAACCATTGCCGGGTTTTTTTCGTTATATCAGGTACATTAACTAAAATTTTGGGTATTATGCTATCCTTGATTTAAGCAACAAGTGAAGAAGAAACACAGCTAGCAGAGAATAGCCGCTGGGGCAAGGGCAAAATCGAGCCCGTAGCAATAGCATGAACGAATAATAATCAAGTCCTTTGGGAAATACTCGTACACAGGGAAGAGTTGAAGATCGATCCTTATCTTTCCAGTGCTCAAAGAGATCGAATTGGTCTCACCGACCCATGACGGGCAAGAAGTATGCATGGGCTAGAAATACAAAACCCGGCAACGGTTTAATATCATATGATATTTGGTATTGACATATAATTGCAGAAATACAAAACTTCTTAATTAAAAAGTTTGTATCTATTAATCTCTCCGATATATATGCATGCGCATACATATTGGAGACCAAGAGAGCAAATGGCCAAAGGCAGGGACGGACCCACATGTAACCAGGAAGGTCAGTCATCTCTCCTTAGATTTTGAGTTTTTAATGAAGATCTATCTGTTATGACTGATTTTGCTCTCTCGTGAAACTTTTTTGCCCCACTCTAGCTGGATTTCTGATTTGCAATTCAAATTAAATTTAAGGTTAAAATTAAAATAAATTTTTTGAATTATGATTGATAATTAAAATTATATGTTAGAATTTCATAAATTATAAGTCAGGGCATTGAAAAATATAAGTTAAAATATTATTATTTTTTATCTAGTATCCTATTAGTTAATGGGTTTAAACCCGATTAGCAATTTAAACCCAACTATCTATTTTTTTTCCTCTTTGACGGAGATTCTGAATCCGCCCCTGGTCAAATGAAACAAAAGCCAAAAGCATAGACAATATTTAGTTGAATAAAAATAGATAAGTAGTAATGAGTCCGGCTAGTATGACATCAGTATCATTTTAGTCTATATAACACTAACTTCAAATCCTATTAAATGGACTTCAAACAAAAAATTCAAACCGTTCAAACCGATCTACTTCATTATAGTTGTGCATTTACATGCAAAATTTATAATGTTTCGAGTTTATTTAGTATCAAGTCAAGCGGTCAAATGTGGGAGATTTTAAGCTAATTTTAATGCATTCATTTTGATACTAAAAGAACTTGAAAATATATAAATTAATATGTAAACACATCACTTATATAGTAAATTGGTTTGGATTTATTATTTGAAATCTATCCGATAAATTTTGGAGTTGGTATCATATGACACTAATATCATACTAGCCACACTCAGTAGTAATATATATACTGCTAAGTTGTAAGTTGAAAGTCCTGGCCATTATTATTAATCTCAGTTCATAAACTAACTTGGAAAAAGTTCGAAATTTCCAATCTAAAATGCTGGTATATATATTTTGAAGGGCATTAAAAACTTATGTCATGATCAAAACTAATTGTAGCCCCTTGTTTGAATTTTTACAGTAACAGATTTGAGGTTTCAAGCCCTCGGATCACTGAGGTAATTTGGGCAGAGTGTGTCTAAAAGTAAAAGTCATTAGTTGCGTTGAGGTGGCACAACCAGCCAACAGGTTGTTATAAAAAATACAAGTAGCAATTCAACGATACATATAGATTAAAAAATTTGGTCGATCAAGATCAAGTCATTAGTTGCGCGTTGACATGGCACAACCATGCAGCCAACAGGTTGTTATAAGAAATATTAGTACTTGTATTTAGAGAGGTTTGATATGCATCATAAGATTCATATCTTTTATATCTCATATATATGTTCTCCATATTGTTATCTTTATTTCAAAGTCAAAATAGTTGGTCCGAACAACTCAACATGATTTTCATATTAATATGTATTTAGAGACCAGATTTTATATTTTTCGAAAAAAATGTACTATTTTTGAAAAGGTACAAAATTATTATTTTTTCAAAAGTTTCTGAGCCATATAAAAACAATAATTTTGTATCTATCTTTTATAATTAAGCAAGGAGATCCTCTCGCATTTCTTATTGATTCGGTTACAGATTTATTAATAAAATCTTAAAAGAATACTTTAAAATCTTTTATAATTAGCAAGGTCATTATTGAAGTGATAGCTAGTGTGTTTAAATTTATATTTTGATGATGATACTCAACTATACTACAAAAATAGGACAATATTCCCGAGGGTAAAAAATACTATTGCCAAGAATACACTGACAGAAACTAGTTATTTTCTGAGTGTATCGTATTACCGACA